>CM056608.1:69265-601973 GCA_029721355.1 Tegillarca granosa
AGACAAGGGTCCATAGAAAATAAAGTCACCACATGTGTTTATAGACTTAGCAGTGAGCGCCACAAAGTAGCGATCGTCCGGCCAACGGCCGCGCTGGGGAGAGTGCTCGATGGTGCCTACTGTCTGATTCACGTCTGCCGTAGCACTAGTTTTTCAAGGTTTTAGAAGAGATTTTTAAAAAATTTGTAGAATGCCACATACCGTTATGACGTATGCATTTTGTCGTAATTAGCTGACACCAAACTAAATGCCATCTTAGCTGGAGTATAAAATGCAGAGTTTTTTAAAATCCTTACGGGGATTTAATATGGGAAAATGCACAAACGCTCATTCCGGAAATACATCGCTGAAAAATCATGCAGGTTAAGAAAATGGAATTGCGCATGACCGACTTTCCCATTTTCGCTGGCCAGGTAATATTGTCTGCAACTTGACATCAAAAGGAATATATAACTGTAAGGTCTAACAACAGCGATCTTACCTACAGCTGAATGAACTATTCCAGAATTTTCTACCCTAACCCGCATGATTATTACAGCAATGTATTCCGGAATGAGTGTTTGTGCTTTTTCCCCTATTAAATCCCGTAAGGATTTTAAAAGCTCTGCATATTATTCTCAATGTATAACAAGTGCCTCTTCTTACGAATAACCCTCTGTTGATTTATGATAAAGATCTCGAATTTTTTTTATCTTCAATTTTTTTTCTTTTGTTTGCTGTTGATAACTACTTATATCTCGTGCATAATTGTGAATAGACCTCCATTAAAAAGTTTGGGCTTGACACTGGCTGTGCCTTTCCTAATGGTTTTATTTCTGTCCAACCAAATAACTTCAGAATTCCACACTTTTCTGAAAATCTTGCTAACTGAAATATGTGGATATTCAGGTGAGTTCTGCCAATTCCGTTGCTACTGACCCTCATCATAGCTATATCAATTCATTGATACTTCATCATCTAACTTTTTTGGAAAACCTTGAATTCTTATATATATCCATATCCATATACATACCCTACAATATACAATTTTAAATCCGGAATTATATTCGACCAGATCCGGTTTTCCTATTATTTTTGTACTTGTAATAAAAGATAAAACGGTTTCGGATTCCGGATTTTCCCACCATTGCTACTAATGGGATTCCGGACATTTGACCGGATCCGGTTTTGCTCTTATACACCATGATGGGACTTTTCCGGTTTTTCCCATCATTGCACCCTATGGGCCGGATATGGATCCGATTTTCTTTTACAAACGCCATCTCCCATCATTAACCCTACACCGAACACCCACTCCTCCCATCATGGATCCCTCATAGGTCCCATTGTTATGTCAATGGAAAGGCATATATAGAAAAAAAAGAATATATACTTTTTTTTATATATAGTCTCTCCATTGAATTAACGATGGGATCTATGAGGGTTCCGGGATGGTAGGAGTGGGTGTTCCATGTATGGTTAACGGTGGGACTTTTTTTTTTTTTTTTTTTTTTTTTTTATTGTTTTTTTGTTGATGTATTTTAGGACTCATAGGGTTTTTTTTTTATTTTTTTTATTTATATATTTATTTATTTATTTTTTTTTTTTTGATGTATTTTAGGACTCAAAAGGGTTTTTTCATTTTTAATTATTATTTTTTTTTTTTAATTTTTTTTTTTTTTTTTGTTGATGTATTTTAGGACTCATAGGTTTTTTTTTTTTTTTTTTTTTTTTTTTTTTTTTTTTTTTTTTTTTTTTTTTTTTTTTTTGTTGATGTATTTTAGGACTCATAGGTTTTTTTTAATTTTATTTATTTTAGGACTTCACTGAAGCCTTACTACTGGAGCAGGATGAAACCAAAACTGATGATGACATAATTAATGCTGAGGTAGACCTGGCGGAGAAGCTTGGTTTTGAGTACATTTGTAAGAAATGTAGTCAGGGCTTCGTCAGGTCTACCATGTTACATTATCATAACAGATATGATTCGGAATGTAAAGCCTATAGAGAACTAGTCATTCAAGATTGTAGACATCAAGTACGGACAAGGGAAAAAGAAGAAGAAGAGAAAGAGAAAGAACAGAAAAGAACGTATAAGAAGAAAAAAATATGTAAAAAAAGTGACTCCTAGAACTAGGAGTGAAATAACGTTGAAAAATGACAGTAAGTGTCATGTTTTATATATAAATTATACACTGATCATATATATACATACCCTGCAATATACAAGTTAAAATTCGGAATTATAATAGATTTCGACCGGATCCGGTTTTGCTCTTATACACCATGATGTAGTTAATTTTGATATTCTATTATATAATTTATCTATTTTGATATTTTATTAGAAATTAAGAAAACCAATGAGAACAAAAGAAAGAGAGAAGAAGATGAAGAACGAGAATTGAAGAAAAGAAGGAACGACACAAAAAGAAATGAAAAGAAAAGACAATTGGAAGAAGAAGAACCAAAAAGTCGCAAAAAAATAAAAGTAAACGTTTAGTAATTTATAGTATTACATTAAATACCAATTTCTTTTTCAGCCAAAGCAAGTCACGTATTATTATTTTATTTTATTGTAGATTTTACGTATGTGTTTACCAAGATTTTGACTTTACTACTTTTGTATTGTAGAATACATAGATGACCAAGCTGAGATTTCGGAAGATGCCGGAGAATCCGAATGGGAGGCACTTAAATGCCTCGAGGAGGAGGAGGTAAAACTATACTCCTCCTTTATTGTCTCCGATTCGGAGGAAGTTGATGCAGGAGGCAGACCTGCTAATCCGTATTTGTGTGCCCCTGCGTCCCCGGCATCGTCCACAGCAACAACACAACCAGCTCACTGTACACAGACTCAAGAGGAAGAACCACCAAACTCCAATCCACCACCACCAACACCAGATCAACTACCAACCTCCACTCCACCACCACCAACCTCCACTCCAGAGTTGGAGAATAGCAATTTATATACTGGTAAGTATTATTCATTGCAAAGATCTTATATTGTGCATTTGTTGTCTGTCAGAACACAGTTGTGGACTAGATGTAGATAACCACTTATATCCTTATTTTCTTTTTTTTTTTTCTTTTTTCAGGCTACGACAATTTCCATACGTTTGAGCCTCACGGAACATGGCAAGGGATGGTAGATCATAAAATCCCAACCGACCACCCGGATTTTAAGAAATTCATATCAAACTACAGTATTCCCGAAAAGATCGACCACGGTCGAACTTTTCGGGAATACGTTCTACAACTCAGAATCAAAGATAAAGTCCGGGATGAGGGACTTCTCCATCCCTTCAAGGTACAGTTATGAATTATTACTGATTTAGATGTTTGTAATATATTTAATCAGAATTATGTTTATAATGAAATGCATTGATAAAATTATTAATGATCTTTTAGCTACTCGAGCTCGTGCATAATTATAATAAATTCTTCTTTGTGCGAATAAAAAATCCTCCCAAGGTGGACAATAATGGTATTGGTCATTATAATTCAACAGCATCAAACATTCCTCACATCGAACAGAAATAGGAGTAGCCTGATTGTTGATTTTAAATTGTCTACCTCCCATCACTGAAATTTAAATCATGCGTGCGTCCATATCAAATGTTAGCATTCTGTTATATGCTATTCTTAATTGCTCTCTGAAAAAGGTGCAGCAATGGTCCTGTTCATAATAATTCAACAGTAAATTACACAGAATACATCTATGAAGGCGCGGAACTAATTTATCAATATTCTCACATCTTGTTCCTCCCATTGTATAATTGTAATAAAAAAAATGTTATTTAATTGCAGGTCCGTGAGGTAATAAAGACCATTATTCATAAAGGATTTAATTTTTCTGATTGGCCCTCTGCGGGACAGACTGATGGCTGTGCCATCGGCCTACTTCATCTTATATGATCAGAATAACCAGTGTTATTTCCTTGGCATTACAATGCCCAAACCCACCTCTCCAGAACTATTGAGAAAGAAAATACTCAGCAGATGTACGAAAGATGTACAAGACTTATTTCATCTCGCCCACTTGTACCATGTGATGAAGAGCTATCCTCTTCACATGGTACAAGGGGTGGCCAAGAGAGGTGGGTTTGAAGAGTTAAAATACTTGGAATCTGGAGTGGAGAAGGAGATCAAACCACGTGGACTAAACGTAACAATTATAAAGGATTTTTGCCAACAACAGAAAATCACAGAAGTATCAGAATTACTGGACATTTATCGCAAGTTCGTGAAAGAACCCATCTCTGACACTGAGGACAATACGATGTGTGCCTGTGGTTGCGGACACCAGTTCCGCGACCATTCCTTGCATTATATGAATGCTAGTAAGTAAATTTACCTTATGATCACATTACTATCAATATCTTGCTTTTAAACGGATATGTAGAACATTAACCGGAAACGGATATGTAGAATTTAAACATTAACCGGAAACAGATATATACATACATTGGGTTGCTAAAGGAACGGTTACATTTTGGCGGCATTTCACTCACATTACTTTTTAATCTATATGCTCTCTGTAATAAATGTTTTTTTTTTTTTTGATATATTTCAGATTACCTATATCACAATACCAACGATATTGAGATTGTTAAAAAAATGGTCCATGCAAACCAAATATTAAAAGGAAAGGAAGAAAAGCAATTAGACATTAAAAGTGTATTTGTGCAGACCATTGACAACATGTTACAGGACCAAATTGTAAATGAATATTTTCCTCTCCCCAGACATGAGCAGGAACAATTACCATTCATGTTACTGTTCCTGTTCATGTTTGGGGGAGATATAAGATTTGAAAATTCAAAATTCGTATATTATAACATAGATAAAGTTAAACAAAATGTGAAAAAATTATTGTACTTGTATTACACCCGGGTGATAAAAGGCATCCATAAGAGGAGATGCATTTACATGCATGGTCCTCACAATGGTGGTAAGTCCACCCTCCTCAAGTGTCTTGGGGGGGGTTGGTGGATAAACCGACCGCTGTGAGGATAAACGAGGACTCCCCCTCTAAATTCTCGTTTGGCCCATCTGCGGATGGTCGTGTCATCTTAATCGATGACATTTCCTTCCGGGGCCTCCAGAATTTGGATGGGGAGCATCGTAACTCGATGGATGGTTTTATCACCCAAATCGAGAGAAAGCACAGGGATCCAGCTAATGTGCAGCTGCCCCCTTTCATTATAACGAGCAATGTACCATTTGTCGAGGTACCAAGCGGTTTAAAGTGTCGAATGGTGGAGTATGAGGTACCTCGACAAATGAACAATGTTTTGTTAGATTTATCGGATACCCCCAGGCAGTGCACAGTTTTTGTTTTTTTGTTTATATTTGTTAATGGACGACGGGATGGCGCCTAGAGGAAAATTTATCTTCGAATACCTAAAGAACTTGGAAAAGGAAGAGGTCGCAAGGGCTTTCCATGCGGCCACTCCCATTTCCTCGCCTTTAGGATTTGAGGATATATTTTCACAGACATCATCCCGTTCATAAAGCCTTCCCCACCCCTGACATTAATAATTTATAAGAGGACGCTCTGTTTTAAAAGAGCATTTTTTTTCTTATTCTTTTATTTTTGACAACTAAAAATTGGACGGACGGACACAATGGCCTTATGCTTTCTCGGCACCTCCACCTATTGTGTGTGTGTGATATGTAAATATGACAAAAAAAACAAAAAAAAAAAAAAAGGAAATGTGCAATCAATTATTAAAAAACTGATATATGTATACATGTAATCAAAAATAAAATAAAAAAAAATAAATAAATAAAAAAAAAAATAAAAAAAAAAAAAAAAAATACAGAAATGGGAAATGTGCAATATAAAAAAAACCTGTGATATTATGAATTGTGTGTGTGATATTATAAATTATTAATTGTGTGTGTGATATTATAAATTATTAATTGTAAATTATGTGTGTGTTATGTAAATATGTATAAATTTGTATAAATTGTAAATTATGTGTGAGTGTTTGTGTGAATGTAATGGGTGAAGAGGTGTAATGCAGCCTACTTCATTTATCTTAAGTAGACGGTGGCAAGCCCGTACAAATGCAGAGCCTCCTCTTACAATATTATTAATGTCTGAGGTGTAGGTACGATCATCCAGAAAGGTTGACTACCTTATGCTCGTCTTTCACGTCTTTCACGTCTTCCTCGTTGCAATTGCTATTACATTTGCATTTGCATCTGATGACCTTTATTAGTGCTTGTAATACAGTTAGAAGAAGTCCTTTCTTCTGTTCATCCATCCTCCTGTAAAGTAAATATTACAGGGGGTAATGCAGCCTATTCAATATAGCCGGTGACAAGCCCGGAAAAATGCAGAGTCACCTTTATGGATGGATAACAAACACAATTTATATTTTTATATAACGTTTAATAAACTAATAACAAACAATAAGCATTATTAACGTAACAGATGACGAACATAATCTAATATTAATTGGTCATTAACAAGTGGATCATTAGTAAATGTATTTACAATATCATACATACTATAGCCTTGATTTATTTTCATAATATAATCAATACAATATAAACCACAAACATTACTCCCCTCGGATTGCAAACGCTTATTGTTATATATATAACTACCAGTATGAGAATGTTTAAGAAGAAATTTCTTTTCTAACTGTGGACATAAGGCATGTAAGGAGTAACCATAAGAATCAAAGAATTCTGCCTCTTTATTCACTGGAAAATGAATGGCAATCCAATGTAGATCCAGTAATGGTCTCGGTTGCACATTAAAAACATAGGCAGATGGATAGGTAACTGATGTCGGGTAAATATGAGAGGCCAATGTCCCCTGATAGATAGGAAACCGTTGTAATATGTCATCCAATTCATTTGTATTCATGGTACTATAAATCTATTGCAGTAACTCTTTTATCTGATGTGATTCTAATTTCTTTATGAAACTCGCCCAGTATTAGGAAATTAATGGGAAACATTTGTCGTTTTATATAGTGGGTTATGTCCCCCTGAATACAGGTGGCGTACGAATCCATCCGGTCCTAGCTTGTTGCGACTGCCATATTGACGTACGTAACGTAGGCTGTATTATAATATTGAATGTGATGATGGCTAGCAACTTCGGTGATTATGGATCGTGGGATCTTTCTGCACTCAAAGAAGAACTTAAAAAGCACGGTGCGAGAGTTTCAGGTCGAAAAGCGGAGTTAATAGAGAGGTACATATTCGCGAATAGTTTCCTCATTCAAAAAGTCGGAAAGGGCTTGGCCTCAATAACAAATAGATCTACATATTTTTCCAAGATTCAAATCATTCGATACGATGGCACTGACGCTATAAGCGAATTTGTGGTAATCATTTAATTAAACGATAGGCTGTGTTAACAGTCGTTTGTCATTTATATTACAAAATGCCGACATTTCCCGACTTGGCAGGCATCTTTCTACTTTCATTTTACACTACAGTAAAATATAGGCTAAGTGTAACTGTCTATATAATCATTTACATATCATAATATTTTCGTGATTTTTTTATCATTAAATAACAGTAGTAGGTTTTTGTGTAGTTTATTGTTAAAACAGTGGTGTTTATGCCCAAGAGGCAAGACAAAGTCCAGATTCTTGAATGGTGTAGGAAATCTAGAGTGCCCAAAGAGAATCACTGAGCTACAAGCAAACAGACAAACTTTACTTGTGACTGTGTCTAACAGATTTTAACATGCTGTAAAAAGCATTTGTTGTAAATGCACATAACTAATTAATTAGAAATATTCATGTAAGGCAAATCTGGGTTCAATACCAGGCCACAAAATACTTAAGTTGTAAAATATTTGAAGTTTCTGCTGCTAGCCTTGGCACTTGGCTTTAATGGGTTAGAATAAAGACTGGCTTACCTAGTGTAAGACTAAAGGGGGGAAAGTAATACAACCTTTAGTTTCAGTTGCTCAGCTTGGCACTGTCTAATTATGAGTTAAGGACACAACCTGCTTGCCTACTGCCTGGTTAAATTTGCAAGGCAACCAACAGATTTGATTTCAATAATTTGGTGAAATATCTAACAACTGTTTGCAAATTAACAACCCCACCACTTCTTCATGGCAGAAAATATGAGTCTGTTGCCTTGGATCAGTACTCCAATAAGACTGAAGTTGTGACAGAATCATGTGGCATTCATGTAAGCAAAACACATCCATATATTGCAGCTTCACTTGATGCTTTAGTTGCTAATTCTGACAACTTTGTTGAAGTAAAATGCCAATAGTGCTAAAGAAAGCATGATTTCAGAAAGCACTGTTCCTTTCTTAAAAAACAAAGATGGTGATCTACAGCTCAGTACTACACATGATTACTACTATCAGATACAAGGTCAACTTTTCTGTACAAATGGAACTGAATGTGATTTAGTTGTTTATACATTCAATGATATGAGAATTGTAAATATTAAAAGAAATGAATCTTTCATTAATGAAATGGTATCAAAACTCACAGAGTTTTATGAAAAATATTTTTAAAATGCTGTACTATAGAAATTTTTTTATAAGGATATGAAAAATATTCATTTTGAAGTAATGGTAAATTATTGACTTGTTACATTTTTAATGGTATGCTTGTATTGAGGATTAAGACATAATGTCTTTAAAAATAAAAATAGAAAAAAATCATTCTTTAAAAGCTACTTGTCTAAGGAAGTTTTAAAATAACACTTCAATGTTACATAGATTCTAGAAAGAATCAAAGATTTGTTAAGAGAATAAAATTTTCTTAAAAGTTCATATTTAATACATTTTTTTTAACTTCTTAAGAGAATTCTATGAAAAATGTAAACACACTTTCTTGTATTGTGAAAAAGTATACCGGTAGACTTTTGGTTCAACAGTAATGGCTTAATAACATGCATACAAAATAAACTTTTTCTGACAAATTCAAGTCTTTTTTTAAATTAAATGTGAAGTACATGTACTTTAACAATTTGTGTATTAAAATTAAGTAATAAACCAAAATATTCTTTACTTGTACCCATTGTAAATAAAATGTCATTTAAATAATAGTAGGTGTCATTTTTTTGTTATTTGTGTTTGTGGCTCAGTGTATTCAGCATTAGCCTTGTAGTCCACTGTCTCTCACCACTGTGGGTTCATACCTTACATGGGCTCATACGTTAGAAAGTGGTTTCACCTGGCATTGGCCTTTATTGGTTGGCTTGGTGTCAGTATAATGTGACCAGGTGGTATATAGTATGTATCTGCCAAACTGTGTATTAGTGTACCAGCAATATAAAGATAACATCAGTCTGCACTTGTCAAGTAAAAGACACTTCAATCATACACCATGCATGTCATGACATGATTGTAGAATTGTTAAAGCAATGTTAAACAATAAATAAATCATTCATCATCATAAAGAAGATTAAACATCATCATCAAGATTTCAACATCTTTACCAGCATGGGATAACAAAAAGATGAATATGAGGGGCCATATTTAAAGAATAATATCATCAGACTGAATATAATTTTGTCAAACATTAAAGAAAAATAATTATATTAAAAATAAGAATAATAAACTTTAAAACAAAGCAAATGCAATCAATTCTCATTATTACATTGACTTCATATGTGAAACAGAAGTCGTATATAAAACTAAGATTTTTATTATGGTTTCTGTATAGATCACAGGCGGTTGTTTCGTATACGGGGTCCCCCCTACCTAGAGTAGGGGGACCTCGTATACGAAACAAGTGCCTGTGGTATAGATCCTGAATTGGGGGTTGTTTTGAAAATCTTACGTTTTATGTCTACTGGATTTCTCGAAAATCCGAGTCATCTCGGCCTAGCTCTTGGCGATAGTATATGTGTATGATATATCACTATTTATAATTACAATAGAGTATAAGTCATTTGGAATGAGAATTGTTCGCATTTGATGAAAATAGCAATGTAAATATATTTATGAAGTTTGATGTACCAAAGACGGTTTCTCCGACATAGTCGGAGGGCAAAAAATGTTCCCTGCAAACAACGCTAGTCTCCCACAATTAATATTTTTGTTCTGAAGAGTTCCTGCGAATAGAAAATATCCACTTTTTTCTTAGTTTAATATCTTTGGGCAAATAATGCCCCCCTTTATTTGAACATCCAGGTACACAATAACATGTATATGGCATTTTGATAAAAAAAATCTCCTCAGTTACAGTGTAAACAATGGCTACGGATGGACCGGATCGATAGCAGCGCCACCAATTTTAACGTAACGAACCATAACTCACAAATGTAGGCCATTGGCATTGGTTCAGTACTTCCATCTATTTTTTGGTGATTTAATGCACTTCCAAATTTAAATTCAAACGCAAAATTTCCCGTTTCTGGTGGTGATGATACGGGTCCTCCTGGATCTCGTGAGAAATCGAAACAATATAAATTCACGCCTTGGGTATTATATTGCTCCTCTGTTAATTTTAAAAGTAGGATTATATGTTATGTTTCTAGTATTTAAATATAATTGAAAGAGAGGTAAAATGCTAGTTCTACCACTTTGGTCATTGAAATAAGAATGATCTGTATCTAATCGATAACCTATAACCTCTAAACCATTGTATGTACAAGAGATTGACACTAAGCTCATATGATGGAAAAAAAAACGTAGGTTCATGAATATCTCCTTTTAAAATATTATCCTTTACAAATCCACAAATGATACGTTCTGGTATGCGTCCAAAGAAGGCATTTGCAATTCGAGCAGTTTGTTGTCCTCCGGCTATATCAAAGTTGAATACTTCCATGTTAGTTACTGGATATACTGCAGGTGTTTTTAATAGCACAGCTTCATGAGCTTGTCGGATTTCGGTCTTTATTTTTACTTTTGATATCATTAATTGCATTTCAGAGATAACAATTCTTGGTTTTTTGTTATTATAAGCGTCGCTAGCAAGAGAGGTTGGATCCATTAACAGACATACATCTACATCATTTTTGTAAAATACGTATTGTATTTGGACTCCTGGTAGAATTAATTTGGATTGAAAGTTTACATCCGTATGTAAGAGATCAATAAATTCCTGATCATGTGATCCAGGTAAATAATAACATTTGTTGTAAAAATGCTCATTTTTTACACCATCCCATACGAAAGTCCTATTTTGAACATTACTGGTACCTTTAAAAGAAGCTGGGTTGATTCTATAAGGTTCTTTAGGTATGTTATTCATACCATCCCCTCGTACAAATGAACCATTTTTAATTTGTGCAGGATCATACCATGGTACAAAACCTGTTAATTCAAGCCAACCATCTTTTCCATCAGTTGAATTGTAATTGATTAATTTTTCTAGAAATGCTCGGTAATGATGATAGCTTGTATCACTTACTACGGTACTGTTAAATTTAACCTCAACACGTCTCCATAATGTGCTAGGTGGATTGCTTTCTAGAGCTAAAGACTTGTTTGTAGTTTCATCTTTGAAATCATCCCAAGTTCCTAAATTTGAACCATCGTTTTTTACAACTTTCAATTTTATGTATAAGTACGAGTTTTTCAAATCAATGTATTCCTCATCATTTGGTTCAATATTAAATTGAATGGAATCTGTAAGTTCATTAATAGATGAATGAGGGTATACTTTAACCCATGAACGTTTAAGGATCGCATTTTGGTATGTTTCATTAGCAAACAGATCTAACTCTGGTGGTGGTGTTGATTGCGCCATTAGAAATTTGTATAAACCTTTCTGCCTCTTCGTATTCTTCGTCTCCGTGCAATTCCTGTTCCTTGTTGATCAAGTTTTCTTAATTTGGCTAGTGAAAGGTCTACTCCGGTTCTTATTAAAGGGTCTGCTATGGCTCTAACATCTGGGTTGACTGATTTTCTTTTCAATTTTCCTTTTAGCATTTGCCCTAAAATTGGTATAATTGTTGGTAGTACTGTTTTCGCTGCAGATAATAATCCTGGACCTAGGGCAGCTAAGGCAGTTCCTATTCCCTGACCTCCCATAGGTCGTTTACCATAATAAAATATTTGGGAACCACCATATTGTGCCTGTTGATTATAGTACTTTAGGTAATCGTTCATCTTGAATCTTTAATAGTTTCTGAAATGCAGAAGTACAAGCAACCTCTGCGAATCGTCCCAAGATAATATGTTATCATCAGAATATACTTTGATGCTTATGGTATCGATCTGTCCACTCCTCAAAGTGTGATATTGACGATTCTTCACGATATATGAATGCATTTTATCTTGCTTGTCTTGTACAACATGCGGAACAAATCCAACTGTTCTGGTAAAATATTTACTGTTCATAACGGGTTTTACGATATCCAATTCTATGCTCAATTTTGGAAAAGTGTATAAGTTGGTATTCAATTCTATATTTCGAACTTTATATATATAGTCTTGTTCTTTAGTGGATTATAAAATGACTCGTAATAAGGATTAGAATCATCAATTAATAATCTGGGGTCTGATATGATCTGCTGAGCAGTTTTGTTATTAGTAAAATATTCTACTAAACACGTTGATAATGCCACTTTCATCAATGGAGGTATATACATATACATGTGATGTTGTTTTTCAAATTTATCATGTTCATGATCAAACAGTACCACATCTAGGCCATATATTTCTAAATATTTCTGAAATGACACTCTTTTCCTTATACTAGACGGATATAAACCATAAATCTGTTTTAAGTACGCATACACTTTATCATTCACGTAATTCATTAACAACTCTGGATTCCCTAATTGGTTACCATTAAGCGGTATTCGTAAATTTTGCGGCCAGTTTAAACGACCATAATATATTTCTATTGTCGACTTGAATTCATCTGTTACTTTATATATTATATAGTATTCTCCGGATAAATTATTTGTTATATTTCTTGTCCGGTGAACCTCACATAATGCACATTTCATTGAGGAAGTTACATTTATAGATTGTGGTAAACTGATTGTAAAATCCGCTGTCGCCTTTGATGACATACATGGTAAATACACATAGTAACTCATAATACTTTTTTCCTGAAATGTATTAATAAATTAACACCTGGTAGGTCTTGCATAAATTGTTGCTCATTGCCATATTCATCTAATATATCTACTGCAATGGTTCCAAATGTTGTTTTCTTTACTGGCACATATACTAACGGTTCGGGAAATATGGAAGTGGTAACTTCCAAATTTTTTTTAGGTATGAAAGGTGAACGACCGCTATTGATAACCCTTAGTAATGATGTATTGGCATTACCAGATATAACATCTCCAATTATATCTAAATACACCCAAAATGTTGATGTTGCTGTAAACCGTGAATAATCTATTCCACTAAATTGTACCGTTTTATCTGCAATAGTGTTATGCGGAGTGTTAAATGTTACATAGTCCGCATGAATAGAACTATTAACGTCTCCCTTTATCGTAGTATTCTGTTGGTATCTCCACTTATTAATATCTGCAAGAATTTTTTTTGGCGAGGTATATGTGCCAGGTATATCTACATACATTAAGGTTGTATCGTTTAATCTGCTATAATGAAATAATTCTATACCAGTTATGTATTGTATTGATAATTGTGCCATGTCGTCGAGGACCTTATTATCATCAGATACCTGTTCTGTTTTAACATCATCATCCTCATCATCCTCATCATCATCCTCATCTTTAACATCATCATCAATAGCATCAACATAGACAGAGGTATTGGCTTCTCCATCTTTGACATTATCCACTTCTTCTTTGACATCTACTTCCATATTTTCATCTTCATCAACATCCTCATCAGCATCCGCATATTTATCCTCATCAGCATCTTCATCAGCATCCTCATCATCTTTAGGCATATCTTTAGGCCGTGTTTCTATTATTTCTGCTTTTTGTGATTTTGGAATTTGGATACCAATACCTGTGACTTTACGATATAATGCTTGGTATCTATTTCTCAATAATTTATATTTAGTCCACCAATTCTTTGGTTTGGATGTTATTAAATTATCTAATTGTTTTTTCCATTTTAACAGCAACTTTAAAGAGGGATTCATATACGTTTGCAGAAATAGATTACGACCTGTTTGATTTCTTATATAATACCAAACATATTGTTGGCTCCTAAACGGCAGTGTTCTGGTATATTAGTATTTAAATTGACGGTTTAAATATCCATGTGGTACAGCTGATACAGCTTTTTCATATTCAGACATAAATACATTGGATTTTTGAGGAAACATTCTACGTCCTAGCATAGCGATTTGATCTTTTCCTAAAGGATGATTAAAGAGGATTAAATATTTAGCATTCAATGTTATATCTCTAGAAGCTCTTCCTTGTGGAAATACATTTTGTACTATATATATGACAGATAGGATTTTTATGCCTTCCTTTCGAAAATAAATCAGCAACTCGTTCATCATTTTTGGCATATGTTATAAGATCATCTATTATAAACAGATTCTCACGAATGTTAAAAAAGGTATTTGATTGTAATTGTGGCGGTAATCCTATTACGAATTGAACTGCCGGAAATGGTTGACTTTATTCTGTCATATAATGGTTGCCATTGACTATAACTCCATACGATTCTCTGTGGAGGTGGTGATATGGTCTGCCTTCTATATTTAGTATCTCTACGATTAAATTAGTCTTGCCACTTCCCGTAGGACCTGCACATACTAAGGTAAACGGATGTATTAAAGGCGGACATGTCATCTAAATCCAAAATAAAACAAAAACAAAATATAATATTTAGTATTTTTATTAACACTATAACACTAATATATTTTACATAGTATCCATTTTCTTGCTCTCGCTATCAACTTGGTGATTTTGTCTACCCTGGCCTCTACAAGTTGTACAATTACAACATCTTATGCTCGCCTCGTCTTCACTATCAGAAGATATTTCAATCACGGTATTATCTCCAACAAACGGTGGGAATTGAAAGTAACATTGTGATCCTTCCTCTCCAAACAACTCGTGAAGCATTTCCCTTCCTACTTTTACTCTGTTCTCCGGTAGTGAAATTTGATCTGCCATTAGCTGTAGCAATTGAGACAATTCTCTTAATGCATACGCCAATATGTTCTGTGTAGTGATTTCACACTTTAAAACTGCTTTGCTAAAGGTATCAGTATCAGACTTCTGGGCCAAAGCCAAATCAATGTAGGAACATAGATGGTAGTTATCGTCTAATGGATACAACGAGTAGTTAATGATAATGTCTCTAAGATCCTTTAGAACGTTCATTGCTAAGTCATACAGATCCATATCTATTAAAACCTCAATTAAATCGACTAAATGCACATGACCGCCACTTCTCATCAATTGCATATTAACCCGTAATATTTTCTCCGAGTTTGGACGAGATAAACATAATTCCGCAGTGCTTTCATTTATAATATCTCTTGACCACAGCCGACTGATATATCCATTTATAACATCATTATCCATTGCATCCCAATATCGCCAAGTACTTTTTTGTATTACAGCTCTCATTATGTTCCTTGAAATTTTAAACGCTTGATGTTCATTTAACCTGCCATTAACTACTTCCATCTCTTTTTTCCATCGTTGTGGCACAAAGGCCGGAATTTCAGTATTACATTTTTTCATTTCCAAATTCGCCTTAACTACCGACTCAGCCATGTTCTGCGACTTACGTTGATCTAATTTGTGCTGTATGAATTGAGACAATTCTCTTAATGCATACGCCATTGACTACAGAGTCTTGACTACTATAATGATTGTGACGTCAAATACACATAATTACCTTGGAAACGTCCCCCCGCCGCCATCTTACTTTTCCCATCATTGTCCCAATGGCAATCCGGAATTAAAACCTTATCCGGTTTCGGTTTTTAGAATTTTCGAGATGACCCCTACTTCCGGTCGCCATTTTGAAGCACTGCATCATTAGTGACGTCAGAGCGTTCACCATTCGTCTGCCATCATTCCATAGCAAGATTTCGTGGTGATAAGACGTGAAATCATGTCGGAAGAATTGGTAAGTATAACAAACAAAAAAAACACACAAAGACTCAAAATATATTTAATAATATATATATATATGATAAATATCCGTTTTCCTTACCTAAACATTTAATGGCATATATTGAGGCAATATATATTTAACTATAGTGTTTTGTTGCGATTTGGTGGTTTTCTTTTTCTTTCTGGTCTTTGTTTTTAAGGAATCTTCATATTTTTTAGATAATACTTGTTTAGGTATACTGGATGATTCGAACGATTGCCCATATAATCCCGGAATGGTGACATTTTTACAGAATTCAAACCATTCAATGTCTTCCTCTGATTTTAAAGCATATGCTAAATCAATTGGTTGAATTCTTTTACTTTTTCGACGGTACATATTGTTTTTTGCATTTTGAAGAACGTCTTGGATGCAATAATTAATAACTCCTTGTAAATAATGTCCTGCTGCTGGTGAAACCTTTTTGTGAGAACTTTTAAACCAACGTTTCAATTTACGGTGCAATTTAAGTCCTTCCCTATAATGAAATGATTTTTTGTGGGGTTTACGTTGTGAATTACTAGATGCTATTGATTTTGGTATTGTATCAATATCTGATTTTGTGGTTTGTAATTGTGTAGGTTTTATTGTGGACAGAAATTGCTCCCTCTTCTTACGAATACCCTCTGTTGATTAATGATAAAGATCTCGAATTCTTTTATCTTCAATTTTTTTTTGTTGTTCCTGTTGATAACTATTTATATCTCGTGCATAATTGTGAATAGACTCCATTAAAAACTTTGTATTTGGCAATGCCTGTGCCTTTCCTAATGGTTTTATTTCTGTCCAACCAAATAATTCAGGATTCCACACTTTCTGAAAATCTGCTAATGATATATGTGGATATTCAGGTGAGTTATGCCAATCCGTTGATACTGCCTCATCATAGCTATATAAATTCATTGATACTTCATCATCTAATTTTTTGGAAAACCTTGAATTCTTATATATATCCATATCCAGTATACATACCCTACAATATACAAATTAAAATCCGGAATTGTAATAAGATTTCGACCATATCCGGTTTTCCTATTTATTTTTGTACTTGTAATAAAAGATAAAACGGTTCCGGATTCCGGATTTCCCACCGTTGCTACTAATGGGATTCCGGACATTTGACCGGATCCGGTTTTGCTCTTATACACCATTTCCGATTTCCGGTTTCCGATCCGGATCGGATCCGATTTTTTTTTTTAGAAACGCCATCTCCCACCGTTAAGCCGATATGGAGCCCCCACTCCTCCCTTCACGGATCCCTCATAGGTCCCATCGTAATTTCAATGGAGAGCCTATATATAAAAAAGGTATATATACTTTTTTTATATATAGGCTTTCCATTGAAATTACGATGGGACTTATGAGGGATCCGTGATGGGAGGAGTGGGGGCTCCATGTCGGCTTAACGGTGGGAGATGGCGTTTCTAAAAAAAAAAATCGGATCCGATCCGGATAGGATTTTTTTTTTTTTCTATATTTTTTTTTTATTTAAGGACTCATAGGTTTTTTTTTTTTTTTTTTTTTTTTTTTTTTTTTTTTTTTTTTATTTATTTATTTATTTATTTATTTTTAATTAATTTTTTTATTTTCTTTATTTTTTTATTTTAGGACTTATAGGTTTTTTTTTAAATTTTAATTTTAATTTATTTTAGAACTTTGAGGAAGCATTAATGCTCCTTTGCGATGATGAAGAGATTATACAATCAGAAATAAGAATCGGCGAACGGCTTGGATATCAACACATTTGTCAACATTGCAGCCAAGCCTTTACAAGATCGCAATTCTTTCGATATCACGGACAAAACCTAGCAGAGTGTAAAGCCTACAGAGAAATAGTAATAAAGGATCACAAACACAAACGAGGAGGAAAAAGTAGTGGAAGAAAAAGCAGAAAAAAGAACCTACAAAAAGAAAAAATATCAGAAAAAGGTGACTCCAAGGACGAGGAGTGAGATAACAATAAAAAGTGACAGTAAGTGTCATGTTTTATATATAAATTATACACTGATCATATATATACATACCCTGCAATATGCAAGTTAAAATCGGAATTATAATAGATTTTGACCGGATCCGGTTTTGCTCTTATACACCATGATGTAGTTAATTTTGATTTTTTATTATATAATTTATCTATTTTGATATTTTAATAGAAATTAAGAAAAGAAAGAGAGAACAAAATGAAGAAGAAGAAGTACAGAAAAGGATGAAGAAAGACAAAAGACAAGAAAGAGACAATAAGAGAAAAAGAGGTGATGAAGAAGAAGAAGAAGAAGAAGTACAGAAAAGGATGAAGAAAGACAAAAGACAAGAAAGAGACAATAAGAGAAAAAGAGGTGATGAAGAAGAAGAAGAAGAAGAAGAACAACCACAACCAAAACAAAAAGTAGAAAAAAATTAAGAGTAAACGGTTAGTAATTTATAGTAATGTTCTTAATGTTCTTGAACTGCTCAAGAACTATTCTTAACTTCAAGAACTGAGTAATGTTCTTAATGTTCTTGAATTGCTCAAGAACTATTCTTAACTTCAAGAACTGAGTTTCGCAGGGGCATTTAAATGAATATGTTGAAAACTTTTCTCAAAATTTACACAAATTTTATATGTTAAAGGTACACAGATTTTATATGTAATTTACTTTTGTATTGTAGAATTCATAGACAATGAAGTAGAAGTAGAGGAGGACGATGCCGGAGACTCGGAGTCTGAGCAGTTAAAATCGTTGGAGGAGGAGGAAAGAAAATTGCACTCCTCCTTCATCGTCTCGGACTCCGAGGAAGTAGATGCAGGGGACAGACCAAATCCCTATTTGTCTGCCCCTGCGTCCCCGGCATCGTCAGGACTTTCACTACCACCACCACCACCTTCACCTTCACCTCCACCACCAGCACAAACACCACCACCGACACCGGCACCACCAGCACCAACACCACCACCGACACCACCAGCACCACCGACACCGGCACCACCACCGACACCGGCACCACCACCACAAGCACCAGCACAACAAAGAGAAAACAGTAATTTATACAGTGGTGAGTATTATTATTGCAAAGATCTTATATCTAACACTGTCTGTCAGAAAGAGTTTTAGACTAGATGTAGATAACCACTTATATCCTTTTTTTTAGGTCACTGCAAGTTGATCTATAATTAGCTTAACTACTCATATCTTTGTTTTTTTATTTTTCAGGATACCAATTTTTTCACAAGTTCGAGCCCACGGGAACCTGGAAGGGAATGGGGGACAACAAGGTCCCATTAGACCATGAAGACTTTAAGCAATTTTTATGCAACTACACTATTCCCGAAAAGATCGACCACGGTCGAACTTTTCGGGAATACGTATTACAACTACGTGTCAAAGATAAAGTCCGGGATGAGGGACTCCTCCATCCCTTCAAGGTACAGTTATAAATTAAAATTCTAGATGTTTTTTTTATATATTTATTAGAATTATGTTTATTAGAAAATGCATAGATAAAATTATTAAGGATCTTCTAGCTACTCGAGCTCGTGCATTTTGTGCATAATTATAATAAATTCTTCTTTGTGCGAATAAAAAATCCTCCCAAGGTGGACAGTAATGGTATTGGTCCTGATAATTTAACAATGTGAAGCATTGCTGGCATTGAACTGCAATAGGTAGTGCCTGATTCTTGATATTCAATTGTCTCCTTCCCATCATAATTCCAATGAATTTAAAAACTGGTTTAGATATATATGTCTCATCAGTCTATGGTAGGCTATTTGTAATTGATTTTGGATAAAAGTACATCCATGATGTTGTTCATAGTAATTTAGAATGGTATAACAGAGAATGCATTGATCAGGGCGCGGAACTATAGATGTCCATTGTTGTATTTCACACGTTATACCTCCCATTGTACAACTATAAAAAAGAAATATATATTCTTATTTTAATTACAGGTCCGTGAGGCAGTAAAACTGATTATCAATAAGGGTTTCAATTTCCCAATTGGACCGTTAAAAGATCGTGTGGTCGCCGTACCAAGTAATTATTTCATCATATATGATAAAAACAACCAGGCATATTTTCTGGGATTGACAATGCCTAGAGCCACTTCTCCTGGCATTTTGAGAAAAAAGATTCTGTCTGCGTGCACAGAAGACGTGCAGGATATTTTTGAACTTTCACATTTATATCACGTAATGAAGTCCTTTCCATTACATATGGTTCAAGGGATGGCCAGGAGAGGTGGCTTTACGCTTATCAAATACATGGAAAGCAGTGTTGATGAAGAGTTATATATAATACCAGTTGAATTTTGATGTGCCAGATGTGCACATTTCGGAAATTCATGCCTCATCAGTGACACTAAGACCGAAATGTTTGATAATAAAAAACATAAGCCAAACAGTTGGAAATAAATAAATCTAAAGTTCCAAAATTATATAAATCCAAATCCAGCTAAGGAATGCTTTGCATGAGGGAACAAACCTTAGTTTTAAACAAATTTTACAATTTAAGGCAGCTGAAAATTTTGCTAAATGGTACAATTTAAAGTGATTGTAAAATCCGCTGTCGCCTTTGATGACATACATGGTAAATACACATAGTAACTCATAATACTTTTTTCCTGAAATGTATTAATAAATTAACACCTGGTAGTTCTTGCATAAATTGTCGCTCATTGCTATATTCATCTAATATATCTACTGCAATGGTTCCAAATGTTGTTTTCTTTACTGGCACATATACTCACGGTTCGGGAAATATGGAAGTGGTAACATCCAAATTTTTTTTAGGTATGAAAGGTGAACGACCGCTATTGATAACCCTTAGTAATGATGTATTGGCATTACCAGATAAAACATCTCCAATTATATCTAAATACACCCAAAATGTTGATGATGCTGTAAACCGTGAATAATCTAGTCCACTAAATTGTACCGTTTTATCTGCAATAGTGTTATGCGGAGTTTGAAATTGTATACCGTCCGCAAGACTATGTTTATTAACGTCTCCCTTTTTTCGTAGTTATTCTGTTGGTATCTCCACTTGTTAATATCTGCAAGAATTTTTTTGGCAAGGTATATGTGCCAGGTATATCTACATACATTAAGCTTTTATCGTTTAATCTGCTATAATGAAATAATTCTATACCAGTTATGTATTGATTGTTAGCTATCTTTAAATCTGCTTCTCCGGAGTCAGACATTTTTAACCCCTGTAAATTTTTGAACAAAGATCCTATTGTTGATCCTAATGCAGATGCTTTTGCTCGATAAAATTGTACTATCTGATCAAAAAATCTTTCATTAATATAATTAAACAGTTTTTCAACCGAAGTAAAATTATATCCTGTTAAATCAATATCTATTTCCTTGTTTGCCTCGGGGCTATATTTAATATGTACATCTTTCATGTTAGTAATAGAGTTTACAAAATGCATTTCTACTAACGCACATTCCCAGTCTCCATTCAAAACCATGTGTTTTGGCATTGGTACAGTATAATGAGCGTGACGATTAACATATCCACCTGTAGTATCCACAGACGATGGTAAATAGATATAAAAATTACTCATTGTTGCATGAATTGCGATGCAAGTCCTCCCATAAGAGGAGCTAACAAAAATGGTAGAAATCCTCCACTCTGTATTGCTTCCTTTCTATCTGTGTTGTTGGTACTTCTGGCTAATTTTATTATTTTTCGTCTATGGCGAGACAGTGTCCTCTTCACAGAATTTGGAAATTTCACTTTACCATACCCTGCGTTTTCCGCTATTTCGTGTAATGCACGTAATTGATCGGGTGTTATTACAGTTAATATGGCTTTCCTCTGCTTAGGTGTTGCGTTTTGTAAAAACGACAAAAAATCCCAGTTGCGAATAATACACTGCAGTGCTATATATTTTTTACGATTTTTATTAGTGCGTGACATGCTTTGATATGGCAATTTTACATACCTGAGTAAAACTTCCCTATTGACACGTCCGATATTGACGGTTGCTACAATAGAAATGATGCAGATACATACCTGTCCGCTATTTATAGACATCTGTTGCTATAGACATCTGTTGCCATTGGTAATTAGTCACGTGATGTAAAATAATAACAATAACAAGGGAGATAATACATAACATTTAATGTACAATAAAAAGGGAGATAATACATAACATTTATGTAATTATATTACTCCAGCACGTTTAGCAGACATAACCAAAGGACTAAATCGTAACATAGGATTCATAGTAGTCATAAGAGTAACCAATCCTTTTCCCATATCAGATATCCAACCACCAATCTGTACCCCATTTCCTTTCTGTCTCCACTGTACCCCTTTTCCTTTTTGCTTTGTCCTTCTCCCTCTACTTCTCGTGACTACAGGACTCCTTACAGGACTCCTTGAACTGCCCGCCCATTTCCCTCTACGTCTCGTGACCACAGGACTCCATGTCTTTCTTTTTGCATTATCATTATCATCAACAAATAATTGTGCCATGTCGTCAAGGACCTTATTATCAGATACTTGTTCTGTTTTAACATCATCATCCTTATCATCCTCAACATCATCATCCTCATCTTTAACATCATCATCAATAGCATCAACATCCACTTCTTCTTTGACATCTTCTTCCATATCTTCATCTTCATCAACATCCTCATCAGCATCCTCATCAGCAGTCGCATATTTATCCTCATCAGCATCTTCATCAGCATCCTCATCATCTGTAGGCATATCTTTAGGCCGTGTTTCTATTTGTGCTTTTTGTGATTTTGGAATTTTGATACCAATACCTGTGACTTGACGATATAATGCTTGGTATTTATTTCTTAATACTTTATATTTATTCCACCAATTCTTTGGTTTGGATGTTATTAAATTATCTAATTGTTTTTTCCACTTTAACAGCAACTTTAAAGAGGGATTCATATACGTTTGCAGAAATAGATTACGACCTGTTTGATTTCTTATATGAATACCAAACATATTGTTGGCTCAACGGCAGTGTTCTGGTATATTAGTATTTAAATTGACGGTTAAATATCCATGTGGTACAGCTGATACAGCTTTTTCATATTCAGACATAAATACATTGGATTTTTGAGGAAACATTCTACGTCCTAGTATAGCGATTTGATCTTTTCCTAAAGGATGATTAAAGAGGATTAAATATTTAGCATTCAATGTTATATCTCTAGAAGCTCTTCCTTGTGGAAATACATTTTGTACTATATATATGACAGATAGATTTTTATGCCTTCCTTTCGAAAATAAATCAGCAACTCGTTCATCATTTTTGGCATATGTCATAAGATCATCTATTATAAACAAATTTCTCTCACGAATGTTAAAAAGGTATTTGATTGTAATTGTGGCGGTAATCCTTTTACGAATTGAACGCCGGAAATGGTTGACTTTATTCTGTCATATAATGGTTGCCATTGACTATAACTCCATACGATTCTCTGTGGAGGTGGTGATATGGTCTGCCTTCTATATTTCAGTATCTCTACGATTAAATTAGTCTTGCCACTTCCCGTAGGACCTGCACATACTAAGGTAAACGGATGTATTAAAGGCGGACATGTCATCTAAATCCAAAATAAAACAAAAACAAAATATAATATTTAGTATTTTTATTAACACTATAACACTAATATATTTTACATAGTATCCATTTTCTTGCTCTCGCTATCAACTTGGTGATTTTGTCTACCCTGGCCTCTACAAGTTGTACAATTACAACATCTTATGCTCGCCTCGTCTTCACTATCAGAAGATATTTCAATCACGGTATTATCTCCAACAAACGGTGGGAATTGAAAGTAACATTGTGATCCTTCCTCTCCAAACAACTCGTGAAACATTTCCCTTCCTACTTTTACTCTGTTCTCCGGTAGTGAAATTTGATCTGCCATTAGCTGTAGCAATTGAGACCATTCTCTTAATGCATACGCCAATATGTTCTGTGTAGTGATTTCACACTTTAAAACTGCTTTGCTAAAGGTATCAGTATCAGACTTCTGGGCCAAAGCCAAATCAATGTAGGAACATAGATGGTAGTTATCGTCTAATGGATACAACGAGTAGTTAATGATAATGTCTCTCAGATCCTTTAGAACGTTCATTGCTAAGTCATACAGATCCATATCTATTAAAACCTCAATTAAATCGACTAAATGCACATGACCGCCACTTCTCATCAATTGCATATTAACCCGTAATATTTTCTCCGAGTTTGGACGAGATAAACATAATTCCGCAGTGCTTTCATTTATAATATCTCTTGACCACAGCCGACTGATATATCCATTTATAACATCATTATCCATTGCATCCCAATATCGGCAAGTACTTTTTTGTATTACAGCTCTCATTATGTTCCTTGAAATTTTAAACGCTTGATGTTCATTTAACCTGCCATTAACTACTTCCATCTCTTTTTTCCATCGTAGTGGCACAAAGGCCGGAATTTCAGTATTACATTTTTTCATTTCCAAATTCGCCTTAACTACCGACTCAGCCATGTTCTGCGACTTAAGTTGATCTAATTTGTGCTGTATGAATTGAGACAATTGTCTTAATGCATACGCCATTGACTACAGAGTCTTGACTACTATAATGATTGTGACGTCAAATACACATAATTACCTTGGAAACGTCCCCCCGCCGCCATCTTAATTTTCCCATCATTGTCCCAATGGCAATCCGGAATTAAAACCTTATCCGGTTTCGGTTTTTAGAATTTTCGAGATGACCCCTACTTCCGGTCGCCATTTTGAAGCACTGCATCATTAGTGACGTCAGAGCGTTCACCATTCGTCTGCCATCATTCCATAGCAAGATTTCGTCTTGAATAGACGTAGAAAATCATGTCGGAAGAATTGGTAAGTATAACAAACAAAAAAAACACACAAAGACTCAAAATATATTTAATAATATATATATATATATGATAAATATCCGTTTTCCTTACCTAAACATTTAATGGCATATATTGAGGCAACATATATTTAACTATAGTGTTTTGTTGCGATTTGGTGGTTTTCTTTTTCTTTCTGGTCTTTGTTTTTAAGGAATCTTCATATTTTTTAGATAATACTTGTTTAGGTATACTGGATGATTCGAACGATTGCCCATATAATCCCGGAATGGTGACATTTTTACAGAATTCAAACCATTCAATGTCTTCCTCTGATTTTAAAGCATATGCTAAATCAATTGGTTGAATTCTTTTACTTTTTCGACGGTACATATTGTTTTTTGCATTTTGAAGAACGTCTTGGATGCAATAATTAATAACTCCTTGTAAATAATGTCCTGCTGCTGGTGAAACCTTTTTGTGAGAACTTTTAAACCAACGTTTCAATTTACGGTGCAATTTAAGTCCTTCCCTATAATGAAATGATTTTTTTGTGGGGTTTACGTTGTGAATTACTAGATGCTATTGATTTTGGTATTGTATCAATATCTGATTTTGTGGTTTGTAATTGTGTAGGTTTTATTGTGGACAGAAATTGCTCCCTCTTCTTACGAATACCCTCTGTTGATTTATGATAAAGATCTCGAATTTTTTTATCTTCAATTTTTTTTTGTTGTTCCTGTTGATAACTATTTATATCTCGTGCAAATTGTGAAGACTCCATTAAAAACTTTGTATTTGGCAATGCCTGTGCCTTTCCTAATGGTTTTATTTCTGTCCAACCAAATAATTCAGGATTCCACACTTTCTGAAAATCTGCTAATGATATATGTGGATATTCAGGTGAGTTATGCCAATCCGTTGTACTGCCTCATCATAGCTATATAAATTCATTGATACTTCATCATCTAATTTTTTGGAAAACCTTGAATTCTTATATATATCCATATCCAGTATACATACCCTACAATATACAAATTAAAATCCGGAATTGTAATAGAATTTGACCAGATCCGGTTTTCCTATTTATTTTTGTACTTGTAATAAAAGATAAAACGGTTCCGGATTCCGGATTTTCCCACCATTGCTACTAATGGGATTCCGGACAGTTGACCGGATCCGGTTTTGCTCTTATACACCATTCCGGTTTTTCCCATCATTGCACCCTATGGGCCGGATCCGGATCCGATTTTTTTTTTACAAACGCCTTCTCCCACCGTTAAGCCGTCATGGAACACCCACTCCTCCCATCATGGATCCCTCATAGGTCCCATCGTTATCTCAATGGAGAGCCTATATATAAAAAGGTATATTATACTTTTTTATATATAGGCTCTCCATTGAGATAACGATGGGACCTATGAGGGATCCATGATGGTAAGAGTGGGTGTTCCATGACGGCTTAACGGTGGGAAATGGCGTTTCTAAAAAAAAATCGGATCCGATCCGGATCGGATTTTTTTTTTTTTTCCTATATTTTTTTTGTATTTTAAGACTCATAGGTATTTTTATTTTTATTTTTTTTTTTTATTTTTATTTATTTATTTTTTTATTATTTTTTATTTTTTTTTTTTATTTTAGGACTCATAAATAAATTTTTTTTTTTTTTTTTTTTTTTTTTTTTTTTTTTTTTTTTTTTTTTAATTTTAACTTTTAATTTTTTAGAGCTTCGACGAAGCGTTACTGCACTTATTAGATGATGACGATATCATAAGGGAAGAGACAGGCCTGGCGGAGAAGCTTGGCTTCGAATTTATATGTGAGAAATGTAGCCAAGCCTTCGTCAGGCCGCAGTTTCTACGGTATCACCAAAAAGAACCGTCTAATTGCCAAGCATACAGACAATCTGTACTCAAGGACATCAGAGGAGAGAAAGGAACAGAAGGTGGTGAAGAGAAAGAATGTGTTGAAGAAAAAAATAAACGATCGTACAAAAAGAAAAAGTACAACAAAAAGGTGACTCCTCGAACGAGGAGTGAAAAACAGATGAACAGTGACAGTAAGTGTCATGTTTTATATATAAATGATACACTCATACCCTGCAATATACAATATAAAATCCGGAATATTTGACCAGATCCGGTTTTCCTATTTATTTTTGTACTTGTAATAAAAGATAAAACGGTTCCGGATTCCGGATTTTCCCACCATTGCTATTCCGGACAGTTGACCGGATTCGGTTTTGCTTTTATGCACCATGTTAAAATCCGGAATTATATTTGACCAGATCCGGTTTTCCTATTATTGTTGTACTTGTAATAAAAGATAAAATGGTTCCGGTTTCCGGATTTTTTCACCATTGCTATTGATTTAGATAATTGTGATATTATTCATCTATTTTGATATTTTATTAGAGAGAAAAAGAGAGGATGAAGAGAATATAGAGGTAAAAAGACAAAGAATCGAGGAAAATACAAATAACAAAAACCAAGAATGTGACAGGAAGAGAAAAAGAGATGACACAGAAACGACAAGTCGCAAAAAACTAAAAGTAAACGGTTAGTAATTATCTATACTAATTTCATAATTTCTTTTTTAGCCAAAGCAAGATTTTTTATTGTAGTTTGTACGTAAAATTTCTATTTCAGCCAAACCAAGTCAGTTATTTGTTTTAACAAATCTTCTGAATTAAATTTACTTTTGTATTGTAGAATTCATCGATTCTGAGGTCGAAGTGGAGGACGATGCCGGAGACTCGGAGTCCGAGGAGCTAAAGTCGTTGGAGGAGGAGGAAAGAAGGTTGCACTCCTCCTTCATCGCCTCGGACTCCGAGGAAGTTGATGCAGGGGACAGACCAAACCCCTATTTGTCTGCCCCTGCGTCCCCGGCATCGTCGAGACCAGGACCACCTACTTCACCAACACCATCAGCGCGACCAGGACCACCTTTTTCACCAACACCATCTGCGCCTGCGTCCCCGGCATCGTGGAGACCAGGACCACCTACTTCAACAACACCATCAGCTACGTCACCAGCACCAACACCAGCTCCGACCATCCCTGAAACAGAACCAGCACCACACACTTCGACGCCCGAGTTTGAAACAGTAATTTATATAGTGGTGAGTATTATTTATTGCAAAGATCTTATATCTAACATTATTTACAGTTTTGGACTAGATGTAGATAACCACTTATATCTTTTATTTTAGGTCACTGCAAGTTGATCTATAATTAGCTTAACTAATTATATCTTTTTCTTATTTTTATTTTTAGGATACCAGTTCTTCCAGACATTCGAGCCTCACGGCACTTGGAAGGGAATGGGGGATAATAAAATACCTGTCGACCATGAAGATTTCAAACAATTCCTCTCCAATTATTGTATTCCCGAAAAGATCGACCACGGTCGAACTTTTCGGGAATACATTCTTCAACTACGCATTAAAGACAGAGGCGGGGAGCAGAGACTCCTCCATCCCTTCAAGGTAAGTTATAATTAACACTGATTTTAGATGTTTTTATATATGTTTATTAGAATTATGTTTATAATGAAATGCATAGATAAAATTATTAAGGATCTTCTAGCTACTCGAGCTTGTGCATTTTGTGCAGTATTATAATAAATTTGTCTTTGTGCGAATAAAAAGTCCTCCCAAGGTGGACAATAATGGTATTGGTCATTATAATTCAACAGCATCAAACATTCCTCACATTGAACAGAAATAGGAGTAGCCTGATTGATGATTTTGATATTCAATGGTCTCCTTCCCATCATAATTCCAATGAATTAACAAACTGGTTTAGATATATATATCTCATCAATCTATGGTAGGCTATTTGTAATTGATTTTGGATAAAAGTACATCCATGATGTTGTTCATAGTAATTTAGAATGGTATAACAGAGATTGCATTGATCAAGGCGCGGAAGTACCTTTTCACATATTGTATCCTTACATGTTGTACCTCCCATCTGTAAAAAAAGAAAAACAATATAATTTCTTATTTCTTATTTTATTTCAGGTCCGTGAGGCTGCAAAGGTCATCATATATAAAGGATTTAACTTCCCTATTGGGCCTCTGCGGGACAGAGTGATGGCTGTGCCATCAAGTTATTTCCTATTATATGATCAGCAGAATCAGGCATATTTTTTAGGTTTAACAATGCCAAAACCCACCTCTCCTGGCCTACTGAGAAAAAAATTCTCAGTGTATGTACTGAATCCGTCCAGGAAGTGTTTGAGTTAGCCCACTTGTACCATGTGATGAAGAGTTATCCTCTTCACATGGTACAAGGGGTGGCCAAGAGAGGTGGGTTTACGCACCTGAAGTATCTGGAATCGGGCGTCGAAGAGGAGATAAAAACAAGGGGACTAGATGTAACCATCATAAAAGACTTTTGCAATGAAAAACAGATCAGGGATGTGTCGGAGCTTTTAGACATATACCGACAGTTTGTCAAAGAACCCATTTTACCGGAGTCAGATGAAGAGCACAAATGCGGATGTGGATGTAACCAGGATTTTAGGGATCATTCCTATCACTACCTAAATGCTAGTAAGTAAATAAATGTACCTTATGATCACATTACTATTAATATGTTGCTTGTAATAGATTTGAGTACAATTTAAACATTAACCGGATACGGATAGATTTTAAATATTGTTTTTAACCGGAAACGGATATGTACATCGGGTTGCTAAAGGAATGGTTATATTTTGGCGGCATATTTTATAGGTTTTACAGTAGGCCAGGAGAGGTGGGTTTTGATAATAAATTCTTAAAATCGCATGTTGTTTTTATATTTCAGATTATTTGTACCATCACCAGAACGAAATAGAAATCGTCAAAAAAATAATACTTAAAAATCGCATATTTTTTTTATATTTCAGATTATTTATACCATCACCAGAATGACATTGAATAGTAAAAAAGATTATATCTGCCAATAATATTATCCATGTCAAGAAGGAACAGAAGATTACTAACAAAGTTTTTAAATTCATTGGAATTATGATGGGAAGCATTGCTGGCATTGAACTGCAATAGGTAGTGCCTGATTCTTGATATTCAATTGTCTCCTTCCCATCATAATTCCAATGAATTTAAAACTGGTTTAGATATATATGTCTCATCAGTCTATGGTAGGCTATTTGTAATTGATTTTGGATAAAAGTACATCCATGATGTTGTTCATAGTAATTTAGAATGGTATAACAGAGAATGCATTGATCAGGGCGCGGAACTATAGATGTCCATTGTTGTATTTCACACGTTATACCTCCCATTGTACAACTATAAAAAAGAAATATATATTCTTATTTTAATACAGGTCCGTGAGGCAGTAAAACTGATTATCAATAAGGGTTTCAATTTCCCAATTGGACCGTTAAAAGATCGTGTGGTCGCCGTACCAAGTAATTATTTCATCATATATGATCAAAACAACCAGGCATATTTTCTGGGATTGACAATGCCTAGAGCCACTTCTCCTGGCATTTTGAGAAAAAAGATTCTGTCTGCGTGCACAGAAGACGTGCAGGATATTTTTGAACTTTCACATTTATATCACGTAATGAAGTCCTTTCCATTACATATGGTTCAAGGGATGGCCAGGAGAGGTGGCTTTACGCTTATCAAATACATGGAAAGCAGTGTTGATGAAGAGTTATATATAATACCAGTTGAATTTTGATGTGCCAGATGTGCACATTTCGGAAATTCATGCCTCATCAGTGACACTAAGACCGAAATGTTTGATAATAAAAAACTAAGCCAAAACAGTTGGAAATAAATAAATCTAAAGTTCCAAATTCTATAAATCCAAATCCAGCTAAGGAATGCGTTTGCATGAGGGAAACAAACCTTAGTTTTAAACAAATTTTACAATTTAAGGCAGCTGAAATTTTGCTAAATGGTACAATTTAAAGTGATTGTAAAATCCGCTGTCGCCTTGATGACATACATGGTAAATACACATAGTAACTCATAATACTTTTTTCCTGAAATGTATTAATAAATTAACACCTGGTAGTTCTTGCATAAATTGTTGCTCATTGCTATATTCATCTATATATCTACTGCAATGGTTCCAAATGTGTTTTCTTTACTGGCACATATACTCACGGTTCGGGAAATATGGAAGTGGTAACATCCAAATTTTTTTTAGGTATGAAAGGTGAACGACCGCTATTGATAACCCTTAGTAATGATGTATTGGCATTACCAGATAAAACATCTCCAATTATATCTAAATACACCCAAAATGTTGATGATGCTGTAAACCGTGAATAATCTAGTCCACTAAATTGTACCGTTTTATCTGCAATAGTGTTATGCGGAGTTTGAAATTGTATACCGTCCGCAAGACTATGTTTATTAACGTCTCCCTTTTTTCGTAGTTATTCTGTTGGTATCTCCACTTGTTAATATCTGCAAGAATTTTTTTGGCAAGGTATATGTGCCAGGTATATCTACATACATTAAGCTTTTATCGTTTAATCTGCTATAATGAAATAATTCTATACCAGTTATGTATTGATTGTTAGCTATCTTTAAATCTGCTTCTCCGGAGTCAGACATTTTTAACCCCTGTAAATTTTTGAACAAAGATCCTATTGTTGATCCTAATGCAGATGCTTTTGCTCGATAAAATTGTACTATCTGATCAAAAAATCTTTCATTAATATAATTAAACAGTTTTTCAACCGAAGTAAAATTATATCCTGTTAAATCATATCTATTTCCTTGTTTGCCTCGGGGCTATATTTAATATGTACATCTTTCATGTTAGTAATAGAGTTTACAAAATGCATTTCTACTAACGCACATTCCCAGTCTCCATTCAAAACCATGTGTTTTGGCATTGGTACAGTATAATGAGCGTGACGATTAACATATCCACCTGTAGTATCCACAGACGATGGTAAATAGATATAAAAATTACTCATTGTTGCATGAATTGCGATGCAAGTCCTCCCATAAGAGGAGCTAACAAAAATGGTAGAAATCCTCCACTCTGTATTGCTTCCTTTCTATCTGTGTTGTTGGTACTTCTGGCTAATTTTATTATTTTTCGTCTATGGCGAGACAGTGTCCTCTTCACAGAATTTGGAAATTTCACTTTACCATACCCTGCGTTTTCCGCTATTTCGTGTAATGCACGTAATTGATCGGGTGTTATTACAGTTAATATGGCTTTCCTCTGCTTAGGTGTTGCGTTTTGTAAAAACGACAAAAAATCCCAGTTGCGAATAATACACTGCAGTGCTATATATTTTTTACGATTTTATTAGTGCGTGACATGCTTTGATATGGCAATTTTACATACCTGAGTAAAACTTCCCTATTGACACGTCCGATATTGACGGTTGCTACAATAGAAATGATGCAGATACATACCTGTCCGCTATTTATAGACATCTGTTGCTATAGACATCTGTTGCCATTGGTAATTAGTCACGTGATGTAAATAATAACAATAACAAGGGAGATAATACATAACATTTAATGTACAATAAAAAGGGAGATAATACATAACATTTATGTAATTATATTACTCCAGCACGTTTAGCAGACATAACCAAAGGACTAAATCGTAACATAGGATTCATAGTAGTCATAAGAGTAACCAATCCTTTTCCCATATCAGATATCCAACCACCAATCTGTACCCCATTTCCTTTCTGTCTCCACTGTACCCCTTTTCCTTTTTGCTTTGTCCTTCTCCCTCTACTTCTCGTGACTACAGGACTCCTTACAGGACTCCTTGAACTGCCCGCCCATTTCCCTCTACGTCTCGTGACCACAGGACTCCATGTCTTTCTTTTTGCATTATCATTATCATCAACAAATAATTGTGCCATGTCGTCAAGGACCTTATTATCAGATACTTGTTCTGTTTTAACATCATCATCCTTATCATCCTCAACATCATCATCCTCATCTTTAACATCATCATCAATAGCATCAACATCCACTTCTTCTTTGACATCTTCTTCCATATCTTCATCTTCATCAACATCCTCATCAGCATCCTCATCAGCAGTCGCATATTTATCCTCATCAGCATCTTCATCAGCATCCTCATCATCTGTAGGCATATCTTTAGGCCGTGTTTCTATTTGTGCTTTTTGTGATTTTGGAATTTTGATACCAATACCTGTGACTTGACGATATAATGCTTGGTATTTATTTCTTAATACTTTATATTTATTCCACCAATTCTTTGGTTTGGATGTTATTAAATTATCTAATTGTTTTTTCCACTTTAACAGCAACTTTAAAGAGGGATTCATATACGTTTGCAGAAATAGATTACGACCTGTTTGATTTCTTATATGAATACCAAACATATTGTTGGCTCAACGGCAGTGTTCTGGTATATTAGTATTTAAATTGACGGTTAAATATCCATGTGGTACAGCTGATACAGCTTTTCATATTCAGACATAAATACATTGGATTTTTGAGGAAACATTCTACGTCCTAGTATAGCGATTTGATCTTTTCCTAAAGGATGATTAAAGAGGATTAAATATTTAGCATTCAATGTATATCTCTAGAAGCTCTTCCTTGTGGAAATACATTTTGTACTATATATATGACAGATAGATTTTTATGCCTTCCTTTCGAAAATAAATCAGCAACTCGTTCATCATTTTTGGCATATGTCATAAGATCATCTATTATAAACAAATTTCTCTCACGAATGTTAAAAAAGGTATTTGATTGTAATTGTGGCGGTAATCCTTTTACGAATTGAACGCCGGAAATGGTTGACTTTATTCTGTCATATAATGGTTGCCATTGACTATAACTCCATACGATTCTCTGTGGAGGTGGTGATATGGTCTGCCTTCTATATTTCAGTATCTCTACGATTAAATTAGTCTTGCCACTTCCCGTAGGACCTGCACATACTAAGGTAAACGGATGTATTAAAGGCGGACATGTCATCTAAATCCAAAATAAAACAAAAACAAAATATAATATTTAGTATTTTTATTAACACTATAACACTAATATATTTTACATAGTATCCATTTTCTTGCTCTCGCTATCAACTTGGTGATTTTGTCTACCCTGGCCTCTACAAGTTGTACAATTACAACATCTTATGCTCGCCTCGTCTTCACTATCAGAAGATATTTCAATCACGGTATTATCTCCAACAAACGGTGGGAATTGAAAGTAACATTGTGATCCTTCCTCTCCAAACAACTCGTGAAACATTTCCCTTCCTACTTTTACTCTGTTCTCCGGTAGTGAAATTTGATCTGCCATTAGCTGTAGCAATTGAGACCATTCTCTTAATGCATACGCCAATATGTTCTGTGTAGTGATTTCACACTTTAAAACTGCTTTGCTAAAGGTATCAGTATCAGACTTCTGGGCCAAAGCCAAATCAATGTAGGAACATAGATGGTAGTTATCGTCTAATGGATACAACGAGTAGTTAATGATAATGTCTCTCAGATCCTTTAGAACGTTCATTGCTAAGTCATACAGATCCATATCTATTAAAACCTCAATTAAATCGACTAAATGCACATGACCGCCACTTCTCATCAATTGCATATTAACCCGTAATATTTTCTCCGAGTTTGGACGAGATAAACATAATTCCGCAGTGCTTTCATTTATAATATCTCTTGACCACAGCCGACTGATATATCCATTTATAACATCATTATCCATTGCATCCCAATATCGGCAAGTACTTTTTTGTATTACAGCTCTCATTATGTTCCTTGAAATTTTAAACGCTTGATGTTCATTTAACCTGCCATTAACTACTTCCATCTCTTTTTTCCATCGTAGTGGCACAAAGGCCGGAATTTCAGTATTACATTTTTTCATTTCCAAATTCGCCTTAACTACCGACTCAGCCATGTTCTGCGACTTAAGTTGATCTAATTTGTGCTGTATGAATTGAGACAATTGTCTTAATGCATACGCCATTGACTACAGAGTCTTGACTACTATAATGATTGTGACGTCAAATACACATAATTACCTTGGAAACGTCCCCCCGCCGCCATCTTAATTTTCCCATCATTGTCCCAATGGCAATCCGGAATTAAAACCTTATCCGGTTTCGGTTTTTAGAATTTTCGAGATGACCCCTACTTCCGGTCGCCATTTTGAAGCACTGCATCATTAGTGACGTCAGAGCGTTCACCATTCGTCTGCCATCATTCCATAGCAAGATTTCGTCTTGAATAGACGTAGAAAATCATGTCGGAAGAATTGGTAAGTATAACAAACAAAAAAAACACACAAAGACTCAAAATATATTTAATAATATATATATATATATGATAAATATCCGTTTTCCTTACCTAAACATTTAATGGCATATATTGAGGCAACATATATTTAACTATAGTGTTTTGTTGCGATTTGGTGGTTTTCTTTTTCTTTCTGGTCTTTGTTTTTAAGGAATCTTCATATTTTTTAGATAATACTTGTTTAGGTATACTGGATGATTCGAACGATTGCCCATATAATCCCGGAATGGTGACATTTTTACAGAATTCAAACCATTCAATGTCTTCCTCTGATTTTAAAGCATATGCTAAATCAATTGGTTGAATTCTTTTACTTTTTCGACGGTACATATTGTTTTTTGCATTTTGAAGAACGTCTTGGATGCAATAATTAATAACTCCTTGTAAATAATGTCCTGCTGCTGGTGAAACCTTTTTGTGAGAACTTTTAAACCAACGTTTCAATTTACGGTGCAATTAAGTCCTTCCCTATAATGAAATGATTTTTTGTGGGGTTTACGTTGTGAATTACTAGATGCTATTGATTTTGGTATTGTATCAATATCTGATTTTGTGGTTTGTAATTGTGTAGGTTTTATTGTGGACAGAAATTGCTCCCTCTTCTTACGAATACCCTCTGTTGATTTATGATAAAGATCTCGAATTTTTTTATCTTCAATTTTTTTTTGTTGTTCCTGTTGATAACTATTTATATCTCGTGCAAATTGTGAAGACTCCATTAAAAACTTTGTATTTGGCAATGCCTGTGCCTTTCCTAATGGTTTTATTTCTGTCCAACCAAATAATTCAGGATTCCACACTTTCTGAAAATCTGCTAATGATATATGTGGATATTCAGGTGAGTTATGCCAATCCGTTGTACTGCCTCATCATAGCTATATAAATTCATTGATACTTCATCATCTAATTTTTGGAAAACCTTGAATTCTTATATATATCCATATCCAGTATACATACCCTACAATATACAAATTAAAATCCGGAATTGTAATAGAATTTGACCAGATCCGGTTTTCCTATTTATTTTTGTACTTGTAATAAAAGATAAAACGGTTCCGGATTCCGGATTTTCCCACCATTGCTACTAATGGGATTCCGGACAGTTGACCGGATCCGGTTTTGCTCTTATACACCATTCCGGTTTTTCCCATCATTGCACCCTATGGGCCGGATCCGGATCCGATTTTTTTTTTACAAACGCCTTCTCCCACCGTTAAGCCGTCATGGAACACCCACTCCTCCCATCATGGATCCCTCATAGGTCCCATCGTTATCTCAATGGAGAGCCTATATATAAAAAAGGTATATTATACTTTTTTATATATAGGCTCTCCATTGAGATAACGATGGGACCTATGAGGGATCCATGATGGTAAGAGTGGGTGTTCCATGACGGCTTAACGGTGGGAAATGGCGTTTCTAAAAAAAATCGGATCCGATCCGGATCGGATTTTTTTTTTTTTTCCTATATTTTTTTTGTATTTTAAGACTCATAGGTATTTTTATTTTTATTTTTTTTTTTTTATTTTTATTTATTTATTTTTTTATTATTTTTTATTTTTTTTTTTATTTTAGGACTCATAAATAAATTTTTTTTTTTTTTTTTTTTTTTTTTTTTTTTTTTTTTTTTTTTTTTTTAATTTTAACTTTTAATTTTTTAGAGCTTCGACGAAGCGTTACTGCACTTATTAGATGATGACGATATCATAAGGGAAGAGACAGGCCTGGCGGAGAAGCTTGGCTTCGAATTTATATGTGAGAAATGTAGCCAAGCCTTCGTCAGGCCGCAGTTTCTACGGTATCACCAAAAAGAACCGTCTAATTGCCAAGCATACAGACAATCTGTACTCAAGGACATCAGAGGAGAGAAAGGAACAGAAGGTGGTGAAGAGAAAGAATGTGTTGAAGAAAAAAATAAACGATCGTACAAAAGAAAAGTACAACAAAAAGGTGACTCCTCGAACGAGGAGTGAAAAACAGATGAACAGTGACAGTAAGTGTCATGTTTTATATATAAATGATACACTCATACCCTGCAATATACAATATAAAATCCGGAATATTTGACCAGATCCGGTTTTCCTATTTATTTTTGTACTTGTAATAAAAGATAAAACGGTTCCGGATTCCGGATTTTCCCACCATTGCTATTCCGGACAGTTGACCGGATTCGGTTTTGCTTTTATGCACCATGTTAAAATCCGGAATTATATTTGACCAGATCCGGTTTTCCTATTATTGTTGTACTTGTAATAAAAGATAAAATGGTTCCGGTTTCCGGATTTTTTCACCATTGCTATTGATTTAGATAATTGTGATATTATTCATCTATTTTGATATTTTATTAGAGAGAAAAAGAGAGGATGAAGAGAATATAGAGGTAAAAAGACAAAGAATCGAGGAAAATACAAATAACAAAAACCAAGAATGTGACAGGAAGAGAAAAAGAGATGACACAGAAACGACAAGTCGCAAAAAACTAAAAGTAAACGGTTAGTAATTATCTATACTAATTTCATAATTTCTTTTTTAGCCAAAGCAAGATTTTTTATTGTAGTTTGTACGTAAAATTTCTATTTCAGCCAAACCAAGTCAGTTATTTGTTTTAACAAATCTTCTGAATTAAATTTACTTTTGTATTGTAGAATTCATCGATTCTGAGGTCGAAGTGGAGGACGATGCCGGAGACTCGGAGTCCGAGGAGCTAAAGTCGTTGGAGGAGGAGGAAAGAAGTTGCACTCCTCCTTCATCGCCTCGGACTCGAGGAAGTTGATGCAGGGGACAGACCAAACCCCTATTTGTCTGCCCCTGCGTCCCCGGCATCGTCGAGACCAGGACCACCTACTTCACCAACACCATCAGCGCGACCAGGACCACCTTTTTCACCAACACCATCTGCGCCTGCGTCCCCGGCATCGTGGAGACCAGGACCACCTACTTCAACAACACCATCAGCTACGTCACCAGCACCAACACCAGCTCCGACCATCCCTGAAACAGAACCAGCACCACACACTTCGACGCCCGAGTTTGAAACAGTAATTTATATAGTGGTGAGTATTATTTATTGCAAAGATCTTATATCTAACATTATTTACAGTTTTGGACTAGATGTAGATAACCACTTATATCTTTTATTTTAGGTCACTGCAAGTTGATCTATAATTAGCTTAACTAATTATATCTTTTTCTTATTTTTATTTTTAGGATACCAGTTCTTCCAGACATTCGAGCCTCACGGCACTTGGAAGGGAATGGGGGATAATAAAATACCTGTCGACCATGAAGATTTCAAACAATTCCTCTCCAATTATTGTATTCCCGAAAAGATCGACCACGGTCGAACTTTTCGGGAATACATTCTTCAACTACGCATTAAAGACAGAGGCGGGGAGCAGAGACTCCTCCATCCCTTCAAGGTAAGTTATAATTAACACTGATTTTAGATGTTTTTATATATGTTTATTAGAATTATGTTTATAATGAAATGCATAGATAAAATTATTAAGGATCTTCTAGCTACTCGAGCTTGTGCATTTTGTGCAGTATTATAATAAATTTGTCTTTGTGCGAATAAAAAGTCCTCCCAAGGTGGACAATAATGGTATTGGTCATTATAATTCAACAGCATCAAACATTCCTCACATTGAACAGAAATAGGAGTAGCCTGATTGATGATTTTGATATTCAATGGTCTCCTTCCCATCATAATTCCAATGAATTAACAAACTGGTTTAGATATATATATCTCATCAATCTATGGTAGGCTATTTGTAATTGATTTTGGATAAAAGTACATCCATGATGTTGTTCATAGTAATTTAGAATGGTATAACAGAGATTGCATTGATCAAGGCGCGGAAGTACCTTTTCACATATTGTATCCTTACATGTTGTACCTCCCATCTGTAAAAAAAGAAAAACAATATAATTTCTTATTTCTTATTTTATTTCAGGTCCGTGAGGCTGCAAAGGTCATCATATATAAAGGATTTAACTTCCCTATTGGGCCTCTGCGGGACAGAGTGATGGCTGTGCCATCAAGTTATTTCCTATTATATGATCAGCAGAATCAGGCATATTTTTTAGGTTTAACAATGCCAAAACCCACCTCTCCTGGCCTACTGAGAAAAAAAATTCTCAGTGTATGTACTGAATCCGTCCAGGAAGTGTTTGAGTTAGCCCACTTGTACCATGTGATGAAGAGTTATCCTCTTCACATGGTACAAGGGGTGGCCAAGAGAGGTGGGTTTACGCACCTGAAGTATCTGGAATCGGGCGTCGAAGAGGAGATAAAAACAAGGGGACTAGATGTAACCATCATAAAAGACTTTTGCAATGAAAAACAGATCAGGGATGTGTCGGAGCTTTTAGACATATACCGACAGTTTGTCAAAGAACCCATTTTACCGGAGTCAGATGAAGAGCACAAATGCGGATGTGGATGTAACCAGGATTTTAGGGATCATTCCTATCACTACCTAAATGCTAGTAAGTAAATAAATGTACCTTATGATCACATTACTATTAATATGTTGCTTGTAATAGATTTGAGTACAATTTAAACATTAACCGGATACGGATAGATTTTAAATATTGTTTTTAACCGGAAACGGATATGTACATCGGGTTGCTAAAGGAATGGTTATATTTTGGCGGCATATTTTATAGGTTTTACAGTAGGCCAGGAGAGGTGGGTTTTGATAATAAATTCTTAAAAATCGCATGTTGTTTTTATATTTCAGATTATTTGTACCATCACCAGAACGAAATAGAAATCGTCAAAAAAATAATACTTAAAAATCGCATATTTTTTTTATATTTCAGATTATTTATACCATCACCAGAATGACATTGAAATAGTAAAAAAGATTATATCTGCCAATAATATTATCCATGTCAAGAAGGAACAGAAGATTACTAACAAAGTTTTTAAATTCATTGGAATTATGATGGGAAGCATTGCTGGCATTGAACTGCAATAGGTAGTGCCTGATTCTTGATATTCAATTGTCTCCTTCCCATCATAATTCCAATGAATTTAAAAACTGGTTTAGATATATATGTCTCATCAGTCTATGGTAGGCTATTTGTAATTGATTTTGGATAAAAGTACATCCATGATGTTGTTCATAGTAATTTAGAATGGTATAACAGAGAATGCATTGATCAGGGCGCGGAACTATAGATGTCCATTGTTGTATTTCACACGTTATACCTCCCATTGTACAACTATAAAAAAGAAATATATATTCTTATTTTAATTACAGGTCCGTGAGGCAGTAAAACTGATTATCAATAAGGGTTTCAATTTCCCAATTGGACCGTTAAAAGATCGTGTGGTCGCCGTACCAAGTAATTATTTCATCATATATGATCAAAACAACCAGGCATATTTTCTGGGATTGACAATGCCTAGAGCCACTTCTCCTGGCATTTTGAGAAAAAAGATTCTGTCTGCGTGCACAGAAGACGTGCAGGATATTTTTGAACTTTCACATTTATATCACGTAATGAAGTCCTTTCCATTACATATGGTTCAAGGGATGGCCAGGAGAGGTGGCTTTACGCTTATCAAATACATGGAAAGCAGTGTTGATGAAGAGTTATATATAATACCAGTTGAATTTTGATGTGCCAGATGTGCACATTTCGGAAATTCATGCCTCATCAGTGACACTAAGACCGAAATGTTTGATAATAAAAAACATAAGCCAAACAGTTGGAAATAAATAAATCTAAAGTTCCAAAATTATATAAATCCAAATCCAGCTAAGGAATGCTTTGCATGAGGGAACAAACCTTAGTTTTAAACAAATTTTACAATTTAAGGCAGCTGAAAATTTTGCTAAATGGTACAATTTAAAGTGATTGTAAAATCCGCTGTCGCCTTTGATGACATACATGGTAAATACACATAGTAACTCATAATACTTTTTTCCTGAAATGTATTAATAAATTAACACCTGGTAGTTCTTGCATAAATTGTTGCTCATTGCTATATTCATCTAATATATCTACTGCAATGGTTCCAAATGTTGTTTTCTTTACTGGCACATATACTCACGGTTCGGGAAATATGGAAGTGGTAACATCCAAATTTTTTTTAGGTATGAAAGGTGAACGACCGCTATTGATAACCCTTAGTAATGATGTATTGGCATTACCAGATAAAACATCTCCAATTATATCTAAATACACCCAAAATGTTGATGATGCTGTAAACCGTGAATAATCTAGTCCACTAAATTGTACCGTTTTATCTGCAATAGTGTTATGCGGAGTTTGAAATTGTATACCGTCCGCAAGACTATGTCTATTAACGTCTCCCTTTTTTCGTAGTTATTCTGTTGGTATCTCCACTTGTTAATATCTGCAAGAATTTTTTTGGCAAGGTATATGTGCCAGGTATATCTACATACATTAAGCTTTTATCGTTTAATCTGCTATAATGAAATAATTCTATACCAGTTATGTATTGATTGTTAGCTATCTTTAAATCTGCTTCTCCGGAGTCAGACATTTTTAACCCCTGTAAATTTTTGAACAAAGATCCTATTGTTGATCCTAATGCAGATGCTTTTGCTCGATAAAATTGTACTATCTGATCAAAAAATCTTTCATTAATATAATTAAACAGTTTTTCAACCGAAGTAAAATTATATCCTGTTAAATCAATATCTATTTCCTTGTTTGCCTCGGGGCTATATTTAATATGTACATCTTTCATGTTAGTAATAGAGTTGACAAAATGCATTTCTACTAACGCACATTCCCAGTCTCCATTTAAAACCATGTGTTTTGGCATTGGTACAGTATAATGAGCGTGACGATTAACATATCCACCTGTAGTATCCACAGACGATGGTAAATAGATATAAAAATTACTCATTGTTGCATGAATTGCGATGCAAGTCCTCCCATAAGAGGAGCTAACAAAAATGGTAGAAATCCTCCACTCTGTATTGCTTCCTTTCTATCTGTGTTGTTGGTACTTCTGGCTAATTTTATTATTTTTCGTCTATGGCGAGACAGTGTCCTCTTCACAGAATTTGGAAATTTCACTTTACCATACACTGCGTTTTCCGCTATTTCGTGTAATGCACGTAATTGATCGGGTGTTATTACAGTTAATATGGCTTTCCTCTGCTTAGGTGTTGCGTTTTGTAAAAACGACAAAAAATCCCAGTTGCGAATAATACACTGCAGTGCTATATATTTTTTACGATTTTTATTAGTGCGTGACATGCTTTGATATGGCAATTTTACATACCTGAGTAAAACTTCCCTATTGACACGTCCGATATTGACGGTTGCTACAATAGAAATGATGCAGATACATACCTGTCCGCTATTTATAGACATCTGTTGCTATAGACATCTGTTGCCATTGGTAATTAGTCACGTGATGTAAAATAATAACAATAACAAGGGAGATAATACATAACATTTAATGTACAATAAAAAGGGAGATAATACATAACATTTATGTAATTATATTACTCCAGCACGTTTAGCAGACATAACCAAAGGACTAAATCGTAACATAGGATTCATAGTAGTCATAAGAGTAACCAATCCTTTTCCCATATCAGATATCCAACCACCAATCTGTACCCCATTTCCTTTCTGTCTCCACTGTACCCCTTTTCCTTTTTGCTTTGTCCTTCTCCCTCTACTTCTCGTGACTACAGGACTCCTTACAGGACTCCTTGAACTGCCCGCCCATTTCCCTCTACGTCTCGTGACCACAGGACTCCATGTCTTTCTTTTTGCATTATCATTATCATCAACAAATAATTGTGCCATGTCGTCAAGGACCTTATTATCAGATACTTGTTCTGTTTTAACATCATCATCCTTATCATCCTCATCTTTAACATCATCATCAATAGCATCAACATCCACTTCTTCTTTGACATCTACTTCCATATCTTCATCTTCATCAACATCCTCATCAGCATCCTCATCAGCAGTCGCATATTTATCCTCATCAGCATCTTCATCAGCATCCTCATCATCTGTAGGCATATCTTTAGGCCGTGTTTCTATTTGTGCTTTTTGTGATTTTGGAATTTTGATACCAATACCTGTGACTTGACGATATAATGCTTGGTATTTATTTCTTAATACTTTATATTTATTCCACCAATTCTTTGGTTTGGATGTTATTAAATTATCTAATTGTTTTTTCCACTTTAACAGCAACTTTAAAGAGGGATTCATATACGTTTGCAGAAATAGATTACGACCTGTTTGATTTCTTATATGAATACCAAACATATTGTTGGCTCAACGGCAGTGTTCTGGTATATTAGTATTTAAATTGACGGTTAAATATCCATGTGGTACAGCTGATACAGCTTTTTCATATTCAGACATAAATACATTGGATTTTTGAGGAAACATTCTACGTCCTAGTATAGCGATTTGATCTTTTCCTAAAGGATGATTAAAGAGGATTAAATATTTAGCATTCAATGTTATATCTCTAGAAGCTCTTCCTTGTGGAAATACATTTTGTACTATATATATGACAGATAGATTTTTATGCCTTCCTTTCGAAAATAAATCAGCAACTCGTTCATCATTTTTGGCATATGTCATAAGATCATCTATTATAAACAAATTTCTCTCACGAATGTTAAAAAAGGTATTTGATTGTAATTGTGGCGGTAATCCTTTTACGAATTGAACGCCGGAAATGGTTGACTTTATTCTGTCATATAATGGTTGCCATTGACTATAACTCCATACGATTCTCTGTGGAGGTGGTGATATGGTCTGCCTTCTATATTTCAGTATCTCTACGATTAAATTAGTCTTGCCACTTCCCGTAGGACCTGCACATACTAAGGTAAACGGATGTATTAAAGGCGGACATGTCATCTAAATCCAAAATAAAACAAAAACAAAATATAATATTTAGTATTTTTATTAACACTATAACACTAATATATTTTACATAGTATCCATTTTCTTGCTCTCGCTATCAACTTGGTGATTTTGTCTACCCTGGCCTCTACAAGTTGTACAATTACAACATCTTATGCTCGCCTCGTCTTCACTATCAGAAGATATTTCAATCACGGTATTATCTCCAACAAACGGTGGGAATTGAAAGTAACATTGTGATCCTTCCTCTCCAAACAACTCGTGAAACATTTCCCTTCCTACTTTTACTCTGTTCTCCGGTAGTGAAATTTGATCTGCCATTAGCTGTAGCAATTGAGACCATTCTCTTAATGCATACGCCAATATGTTCTGTGTAGTGATTTCACACTTTAAAACTGCTTTGCTAAAGGTATCAGTATCAGACTTCTGGGCCAAAGCCAAATCAATGTAGGAACATAGATGGTAGTTATCGTCTAATGGATACAACGAGTAGTTAATGATAATGTCTCTAAGATCCTTTAGAACGTTCATTGCTAAGTCATACAGATCCATATCTATTAAAACCTCAATTAAATCGACTAAATGCACATGACCGCCACTTCTCATCAATTGCATATTAACCCGTAATATTTTCTCCGAGTTTGGACGAGATAAACATAATTCCGCAGTGCTTTCATTTATAATATCTCTTGACCACAGCCGACTGATATATCCATTTATAACATCATTATCCATTGCATCCCAATATCGGCAAGTACTTTTTTGTATTACAGCTCTCATTATGTTCCTTGAAATTTTAAACGCTTGATGTTCATTTAACCTGCCATTAACTACTTCCATCTCTTTTTTCCATCGTAGTGGCACAAAGGCCGGAATTTCAGTATTACATTTTTTCATTTCCAAATTCGCCTTAACTACCGACTCAGCCATGTTCTGCGACTTAAGTTGATCTAATTTGTGCTGTATGAATTGAGACAATTGTCTTAATGCATACGCCATTGACTACAGAGTCTTGACTACTATAATGATTGTGACGTCAAATACACATAATTACCTTGGAAACGTCCCCCCGCCGCCATCTTAATTTTCCCATCATTGTCCCAATGGCAATCCGGAATTAAAACCTTATCCGGTTTCGGTTTTTAGAATTTTCGAGATGACCCCTACTTCCGGTCGCCATTTTGAAGCACTGCATCATTAGTGACGTCAGAGCGTTCACCATTCGTCTGCCATCATTCCATAGCAAGATTTCGTCTTGAATAGACGTAGAAAATCATGTCGGAAGAATTGGTAAGTATAACAAACAAAAAAAACACACAAAGACTCAAAATATATTTAATAATATATATATATATATATGATAAATATCCGTTTTCCTTACCTAAACATTTAATGGCATATATTGAGGCAACATATATTTAACTATAGTGTTTTGTTGCGATTTGGTGGTTTTCTTTTTCTTTCTGGTCTTTGTTTTTAAGGAATCTTCATATTTTTTAGATAATACTTGTTTAGGTATACTGGATGATTCGAACGACTGCCCATATAATCCCGGAATGGTGACATTTTTACAGAATTCAAACCATTCAATGTCTTCCTCTGATTTTAAAGCATATGCTAAATCAATTGGTTGAATTCTTTTACTTTTTCGACGGTACATATTGTTTTTTGCATTTTGAAGAACGTCTTGGATGCAATAATTAATAACTCCTTGTAAATAATGTCCTGCTGCTGGTGAAACCTTTTTGTGAGAATTTTTAAACCAACGTTTCAATTTACGGTGCAATTTAAGTCCTTCCCTATAATGAAATGATTTTTTGTGGGGTTTACGTTGTGAATTACTAGATGCTATTGATTTTGGTATTGTATCAATATCTGATTTTGTGGTTTGTAATTGTGTAGGTTTTATTGTGGACAGAAATTGCTCCCTCTTCTTACGAATACCCTCTGTTGATTTATGATAAAGATCTCGAATTTTTTTATCTTCAATTTTTTTTTGTTGTTCCTGTTGATAACTATTTATATCTCGTGCATAATTGTGAAGACTCCATTAAAAACTTTGTATTTGGCAATGCCTGTGCCTTTCCTAATGGTTTTATTTCTGTCCAACCAAATAATTCAGGATTCCACACTTTCTGAAAATCTGCTAATGATATATGTGGATATTCAGGTGAGTTATGCCAATCCGTTGATACTGCCTCATCATAGCTATATAAATTCATTGATACTTCATCATCTAATTTTTTGGAAAACCTTGAATTCTTATATATATCCATATCCAGTATACATACCCTGCAATATACAAATTAAAATCCGGAATTGTAATAGAATTTGACCAGATCCGGTTTTCCTATTTATTTTTGTACTTGTAATAAAAGATAAAACGGTTCCGGATTCCGGATTTTCCCACCATTGCTACTAATGGGATTCCGGACAGTTGACCGGATCCGGTTTTGCTCTTATACACCATTCCGGTTTTTCCCATCATTGCACCCTATGGGCCGGATCCGGATCCGATTTTTTTTTTACAAACGCCTTCTCCCACCGTTAAGCCGTCATGGAACACCCACTCCTCCCATCATGGATCCCTCATAGGTCCCATCGTTATCTCAATGGAGAGCCTATATATAAAAAAGGTATATTATACTTTTTTATATATAGGCTCTCCATTGAGATAACGATGGGACCTATGAGGGATCCATGATGGTAAGAGTGGGTGTTCCATGACGGCTTAACGGTGGGAAATGGCGTTTCTAAAAAAAAATCGGATCCGATCCGGATCGGATTTTTTTTTTTTTTCCTATATTTTTTTTGTATTTTAAGACTCATAGGTATTTTTATTTTTATTTTTTTTTTTTATTTTTATTTATTTATTTTTTTATTATTTTTTATTTTTTTTTTTTATTTTAGGACTCATAAATAAATTTTTTTTTTTTTTTTTTTTTTTTTTTTTTTTTTTTTTTTTTAATTTTAACTTTTAATTTTTTAGAGCTTCGACGAAGCGTTACTGCACTTATTAGATGATGACGATATCATAAGGGAAGAGACAGGCCTGGCGGAGAAGCTTGGCTTCGAATTTATATGTGAGAAATGTAGCCAAGCCTTCGTCAGGCCGCAGTTTCTACGGTATCACCAAAAAGAACCGTCTAATTGCCAAGCATACAGACAATCTGTACTCAAGGACATCAGAGGAGAGAAAGGAACAGAAGGTGGTGAAGAGAAAGAATGTGTTGAAGAAAAAAATAAACGATCGTACAAAAAGAAAAAGTACAACAAAAAGGTGACTCCTCGAACGAGGAGTGAAAAACAGATGAACAGTGACAGTAAGTGTCATGTTTTATATATAAATGATACACTCATACCCTGCAATATACAATATAAAATCCGGAATATTTGACCAGATCCGGTTTTCCTATTTATTTTTGTACTTGTAATAAAAGATAAAACGGTTCCGGATTCCGGATTTTCCCACCATTGCTATTCCGGACAGTTGACCGGATTCGGTTTTGCTTTTATGCACCATGTTAAAATCCGGAATTATATTTGACCAGATCCGGTTTTCCTATTATTGTTGTACTTGTAATAAAAGATAAAATGGTTCCGGTTTCCGGATTTTTTCACCATTGCTATTGATTTAGATAATTGTGATATTATTCATCTATTTTGATATTTTATTAGAGAGAAAAAGAGAGGATGAAGAGAATATAGAGGTAAAAAGACAAAGAATCGAGGAAAATACAAATAACAAAAACCAAGAATGTGACAGGAAGAGAAAAAGAGATGACACAGAAACGACAAGTCGCAAAAAACTAAAAGTAAACGGTTAGTAATTATCTATACTAATTTCATAATTTCTTTTTTAGCCAAAGCAAGATTTTTTATTGTAGTTTGTACGTAAAATTTCTATTTCAGCCAAACCAAGTCAGTTATTTGTTTTAACAAATCTTCTGAATTAAATTTACTTTTGTATTGTAGAATTCATCGATTCTGAGGTCGAAGTGGAGGACGATGCCGGAGACTCGGAGTCCGAGGAGCTAAAGTCGTTGGAGGAGGAGGAAAGAAGGTTGCACTCCTCCTTCATCGCCTCGGACTCCGAGGAAGTTGATGCAGGGGACAGACCAAACCCCTATTTGTCTGCCCCTGCGTCCCCGGCATCGTCGAGACCAGGACCACCTACTTCACCAACACCATCAGCGCGACCAGGACCACCTTTTTCACCAACACCATCTGCGCCTGCGTCCCCGGCATCGTGGAGACCAGGACCACCTACTTCAACAACACCATCAGCTACGTCACCAGCACCAACACCAGCTCCGACCATCCCTGAAACAGAACCAGCACCACACACTTCGACGCCCGAGTTTGAAAACAGTAATTTATATAGTGGTGAGTATTATTTATTGCAAAGATCTTATATCTAACATTATTTACAGTTTTGGACTAGATGTAGATAACCACTTATATCTTTTATTTTAGGTCACTGCAAGTTGATCTATAATTAGCTTAACTAATTATATCTTTTTCTTATTTTTATTTTTAGGATACCAGTTCTTCCAGACATTCGAGCCTCACGGCACTTGGAAGGGAATGGGGGATAATAAAATACCTGTCGACCATGAAGATTTCAAACAATTCCTCTCCAATTATTGTATTCCCGAAAAGATCGACCACGGTCGAACTTTTCGGGAATACATTCTTCAACTACGCATTAAAGACAGAGGCGGGGAGCAGGGACTCCTCCATCCCTTCAAGGTAAGTTATAATTAACACTGATTTTAGATGTTTTTATATATGTTTATTAGAATTATGTTTATAATGAAATGCATAGATAAAATTATTAAGGATCTTCTAGCTACTCGAGCTTGTGCATTTTGTGCAGTATTATAATAAATTTGTCTTTGTGCGAATAAAAAGTCCTCCCAAGGTGGACAATAATGGTATTGGTCATTATAATTCAACAGCATCAAACATTCCTCACATTGAACAGAAATAGGAGTAGCCTGATTGATGATTTTGATATTCAATGGTCTCCTTCCCATCATAATTCCAATGAATTAACAAACTGGTTTAGATATATATATCTCATCAATCTATGGTAGGCTATTTGTAATTGATTTTGGATAAAAGTACATCCATGATGTTGTTCATAGTAATTTAGAATGGTATAACAGAGATTGCATTGATCAAGGCGCGGAAGTACCTTTTCACATATTGTATCCTTACATGTTGTACCTCCCATCTGTAAAAAAAGAAAAACAATATAATTTCTTATTTCTTATTTTATTTCAGGTCCGTGAGGCTGCAAAGGTCATCATATATAAAGGATTTAACTTCCCTATTGGGCCTCTGCGGGACAGAGTGATGGCTGTGCCATCAAGTTATTTCCTATTATATGATCAGCAGAATCAGGCATATTTTTTAGGTTTAACAATGCCAAAACCCACCTCTCCTGGCCTACTGAGAAAAAAAATTCTCAGTGTATGTACTGAATCCGTCCAGGAAGTGTTTGAGTTAGCCCACTTGTACCATGTGATGAAGAGTTATCCTCTTCACATGGTACAAGGGGTGGCCAAGAGAGGTGGGTTTACGCACCTGAAGTATCTGGAATCGGGCGTCGAAGAGGAGATAAAAACAAGGGGACTAGATGTAACCATCATAAAAGACTTTTGCAATGAAAAACAGATCAGGGATGTGTCGGAGCTTTTAGACATATACCGACAGTTTGTCAAAGAACCCATTTTACCGGAGTCAGATGAAGAGCACAAATGCGGATGTGGATGTAACCAGGATTTTAGGGATCATTCCTATCACTACCTAAATGCTAGTAAGTAAATAAATGTACCTTATGATCACATTACTATTAATATGTTGCTTGTAATAGATTTGAGTACAATTTAAACATTAACCGGATACGGATAGATTTTAAATATTGTTTTTAACCGGAAACGGATATGTACATCGGGTTGCTAAAGGAATGGTTATATTTTGGCGGCATATTTTATAGGTTTTACAGTAGGCCAGGAGAGGTGGGTTTTGATAATAAATTCTTAAAAATCGCATGTTGTTTTTATATTTCAGATTATTTGTACCATCACCAGAACGAAATAGAAATCGTCAAAAAAATAATACTTAAAAATCGCATATTTTTTTTATATTTCAGATTATTTATACCATCACCAGAATGACATTGAAATAGTAAAAAAGATTATATCTGCCAATAATATTATCCATGTCAAGAAGGAACAGAAGATTACTAACAAAGACGTTTTTATCAATTGTGTAGATAATTTCATGCCCAAAATTAGAGACGATTATTTTTCTCTCCTCAGACGTGAACAGGAACAGTTGCCATTCATGTTACTGTTCCTGTTCATGTTTGGGGGAGATATCCGTTATGATAACGGCCAATTTCAATATTATAACACAGAAAAAGTTAAAACAAAGGAGTCAGTACGATAAACGGCATATTCGGCCCCAAAAATTTGCAAAAATCAAAATGCGACATAAACTTGTAATACTTATGTTAAAACACAACCTTGATATGGACTGTTGATTTTAAGTTTAATTTTTGTCAAAGGATGTCTGATGACGTCACGGCGACGTTACTAATGGTGACGTAATGGCAGATTTATCATTTATTTGCCGTATTTTAAAAACTTTTCCCAACATTTTATACCCAGCGCACGCAACAACCAGAAAGATATTTTCAAAATAGATGCATTTTAGAAACACCTCCAGCATATATAAATATGGTTTTGGTTGTTGCATGCGCTCGGTATGAAAAAAAGAAAAAATAGACGGAAAACTGGGATACTAAAACAAGTTTCTTAACTTCTGGAGCTCTATATATAGAAAACTTTAAAATTAAAACGCTGTCTTATAAAACAAAGTGTAATTTTAAATGGAATGCAAGTCACATGAGATGCAATATACCTTATTCATTGCCTATAATATATTTTTTCTTTAAATTATTATTAGATATATCTAAATATCTTAATAGAACTACTTGGTTTAGTTTCGTGTTGCTTGGCACAGACAGCGGACTTTTCATGTTAGAGAATTGTTTTCACCATTCACATTTTAATTATCGATATCAATTGAGGGTTGTTTTGATCCACTACGGAAAATTGAATTCCAAATACTGCACTGAAAGTTTCAGAACTTAACGTCCGAAATACGGATTCTTCACGATTACGCAACGGAACAGTACAGACTTTTAGAATATACAACTTCCGTGGATACTGTTGTCAACGAAGCTTTTCATTGCACCAAAAGATCCAGAGATAACAGAAAATGTGACGAACAACACTAAAATAGGTAAATAATATTGATCAAAAAATAATAAATTATTGATAGAAATGTGTGTAGATTTTAGTCAATTTGTAAAGTCGTTATCATGCGGATTCACTTTCATCAAGTACACAAAAGTTTGCTGTGTACAACTTCACTGTCACTGACTACAGTAGTTATTTATGTTCACGAAAACATTTTTGTTTTCAATTTTAAAAGTTTATAATTAAACAAATAGCAATATGAAAAGATCAACGCATTTATCCCTGATCTCGATCAAAAATGAAAAATATATAAATTGGCTTATAATATGCATTCAGTTCTTAGGCAAGGGTATCGTCATCGACTTGCTTTGTGATTGACGTCCAACTCTTTCTCAGTCGGATCATTTTAAATCTTGAAATAAATATTTTCTATGTCCAAATCCATCCATTTTACATTACATCTAAAGTCAAAACATATTTCGTGTATAAATTGTCCAACCAAACAGACGATCCTACCATTTCACATCAGATGCGAATACTTATTATACACTGTTTCGGATAAGTAAATATGCTGTCTTGGTTAGCCGCGGTCGCACGCAAGTGCGCCTGCAATGGTTACCTTGTCGTATGATTGGGTTCGAATCCCACCTGGTGCTTTTTTTTTTTTTTTTTTTTTTAATTTTTATTAAATTTAATTATTTTGGTTTTAGTAGTACATGGATGCATAGAAAAAAAAAACAATTAATATCACGACTGGATAATTTTTTTAAATGTTCCATTTTACATTAGAAATTCCTTGTTTGTCTTTGACTGGGAAAGACATGGATAGCTTTCAAACACTTGACCAGTTGCATTTTTTCCAGAACAACAAAGCTGCAATAAATTTTTTAATTTTCTGAATTTTTTTCTATTTTCTAAAAATATTTTTTTGTAAATAAAAAATAGATAACTACTAATTACGATCCGTGAGATTTCTAGAATTCCATGCCCTATTGGCTGTAAATAAATGGAATCCTCTAACGTGTTCATATTTAACGAGGATTATTATTAGCTTGGAGCATATGCGCACTTATGGACAGAGACTCAATAAATCAATGGGAAACCATGATATAAATTACATTACTTGTCCGTTATTAATATCCAAATGAATTTGCAATGATATTATTTATCCATTACAACGTCACAATTGACAAATTTAATAAAATTCTGTGTTTAATTTATCGTATTCCACCGGTTTTTAATTTGCGTTTACATGATCTTTTTTTTTATTACATGTTCTAAAATGTAGAACCTGAAGGTCTACATCTCGATGGAAAATTTATCTATATTTATTCGAGCTTTATCGTTAGTAAATATATAACAAATACCTTAGTTAGTTCTTTTCTACAGTGCGGTTACGTCCTTGCCAAGTTTTCAAAAATACTGATACGTCTTGGCAAAGTTTTCAAAAATACTGAACACTTTGCATTAGAACATGCATCAATTTCAAGTATGGTCAGACGTGATCGGGATTGTACATTAACCCGCGACATGAGTCTTTAAAATGCAGATGTTCTGTTATACTAATGAATCGTGATTGATATGAAAAAAAAAATATCATATAATTAAACAGGACAGATGTACCTTTCATAATTCGAAAACCCAAAAGAACTAGATAAACATTTTTTGTCACCGCTGATCACATTTTATCTACAAATAATGTGTACGGTTGTAGAACAGTAACTCCAATAGAATTAGACCGCCCTGGTGGCTCAGTGGTAGAGCGTTCGCCTCGAGAGCGGGAGGTCGTGGGTTTGAACTCCCGGCCGGGTCATACATAAGACTTTAAAGTTTGAGATACTTCTTCTTGGTCTGGCGCTCTGCATTTAGAGGACAGGGTATTGACTGGTTCACCTGGTACCAGGATAATGTTCTTGATGGAGTGGTATGCTTGTCTCCGGCATTACTGACTCGGTGAGCTAACAACCTTAACAAAAAGACGCCCTGAGTGCGCGCTAGTACAAGGCAGATCATAATATACACACGCACATCTCACGCATACGCAAACTTGTTCTTAAGATTAATAAAACTTGCTCGTTGTGAAAAGCTGAAAAATTGCTCATGCGACGTTACACAACATTACAACAATCAACCAACTGAATCATGTAAGATCTGAGTGTTTAAAGTCTATAGGTTTTATGAGACTTTAGAATCAATGGTTATTTGCAGTTTTTATTTTAATTACAATTAATATCAATCTCCATGTAAAATAAACGTAATATTACAGTTGTAGTGTCCAATATAACACGATTATGTGATTATGTTGTAGTGCTAATTTATGAAAACTAGCGCTTTATTTCATAAAATTATCACATGACAATGTTATTGCATGTTTTCTACTAAAGTTTATTAACTTAATGAATGGTAGTGTGTTTAGCAAGTTTAAATAACATACACATTTGACATAAGTGAAATTTCGTTATTTTTAAAAATTCCAGTTCGCTTTGTAAGTTCACGCACTGCGTTATGTTAAGTCACGGAATCCACTCAAATCAAAGGAAGTGTGTTACTTATCAATGATACAGTCGTATTAAACTTAAGCAAAGGGAAAATCAAATATTATGATGACTTTAAAGTGATTGCATTTGGATTCACGATCGCAGATTAACATTTATTTTGAACAAAATGGTTACTAAATTAAACGTATATTGAGCTGACTAGTCTCGTGATTGACAAAATGTCCTTTTACTGTACGAATTTGATGTAGAACTTATGACTTTCAGACATCTCCTATTTGACCGCTTAATCTCTAATGAAGTTTGAAACAGGTAAATAATGTGATTCTGTTTCTTTTTCTTTTTTTTTGCTTTAGATCAGATGGAAGCTGTAAAGGCATACTGCTGTGTATTATGTTCTAAAAGAACAAAGCCAAATGATAGAAGGAAATTACATGGAGCTAAAAATGAAAATATCAGAAAGTATTTATATAAGACATTTTGCATTAGTGTGAATGAATCTCATGTTCTATGCAACAAATGTAGACAGTTATATTATACTGATGATCGAAAACGTCTCTTAGAAAACAAGATTGAAAGAAGTAAGCCTGATGATAATGGTGATTCCAGTGATCCTACGTACCTACCACCTACTACAAAGAAAAGAAAATCAGAAGTGGGATCGCCACCATCCATTGCTCTCCCAATTCAGTCAGTAGGAGGAGGCCACTCACAGTGTTTTGTTTGTAAAAGAAGAGGTCCAAAGTTAATAGTGGTATCAATTAATTGCCGATACAATTTATTTTTGGAGAAAATGATAGTTATTCCTGCTGGTTCTAGATGCTGTCCCGGTCATATTGAAGATGATACGTTTACACCAGAATCGTATGACAAAATATCAGACACCAGAGATTATTCCAATTTTAATCGCACAGGAATTCTTGATCTCATTAAGTCTATCAGAGACATCGCACTCAGAAACGCCCAGACAAGAATAGATTTTGATAACCCACAAGGCCTACAGAAACATGAATACAGAAACCTAACCGGTCTTACATCAGAACAATTCAACGATCTTTGCAGCCATTTGAAAACAATTAGAGACACCAAAGTTAGAACAATTCGAACATGCCTAGGAATATTTTTAACGAAATTGAAAGGTGGAATGTCAAACAAAGTCCTTTCGACACTTTTTAATATCAGTAAAGATGCTGTCAAACGTGCTGTTACATCTGCAAGAAAAGCTCTCCAGGAATTTTTCGTCAATGATAACGTTGGGTTTAATCATATTAAAAGATTAGATATTATTCAGAAGCATACTCGTACACTGGCGCAAACATTATTTTGCAGTGTTGCAGAATCACCTGCAATTTTAGTTTTAGATGGAACGTATATATATATTCAAAAGAGTAATCAATTCCAATTTCAGAGAAAATCATTCTCTATGCATAAGCACAGGCCGTTACTGAAGGCAATGGTAGTTGTATCGACAACAGGATATATAGTCAGCATTCTCGGACCATACTATAGTGACTGTAAAAACAACGACTCTGCAATTTTGAAACATATGATATGGAACAACGTCGAAGAAATAAAGAAGTGGATACAGGAAGATGATATCTTTGTTGTGGATCGGGGTTTCAGGGATTCGTTGGATATGCTGGAGAATATTGGAATTAAAGCTAAAATGCCACACTTCTTGTCCAAAGGTCAAAAGCAGCATTCAACATCAGAAGCAAATGCAACAAGACTTGTAACTAAAGTCAGATGGGTGGTTGAATCTGTGAACGGTAAAATCAAGCAATGGCGTTATTTTGATCGTGTTTTACCAAATACGCAAATACCGAATATTGGTAATGATCTAAGATTCATATGCGCGCTGTTAAACAAGTACTTTCCACCGTTAAGCACAGGAGATGCACAAGAAGACCAGACAATTGCAGCTAGGATGCTTTACTTGTCAAAGGAGAGTAATACTTTGATGGAGAAAATCCAGAATGAAGGTCTTGATAAAATGAGTGTCAAATGGAAAAAAGTGGAAGCTAGCAATATACAAGTAGTTCCTAATTTCCCAGTGTTGTCAGAAGAAGAACTCCGCACAATGACACTTGGTGTTTATCAACTGAAATTGGCAAGTTCTTATACAAGTGAACATTTAAATGACTCGGGTGAATATGAAGTTCATATAAACGATGATCAGACAGACATTATCCGTGTGAAATTTCAAAGTCGCCATGTAGGATCAAAATGTTACAACGCATGGATTCAATTCAACGAAATTACAGTTCTGTCATGGTATTGCAATTGTAGAGCTGGGTCAAGGGTAGTAGGCACATGTTCCCACATTGCTTCTGTTCTATGGTTCCTAGGATTGGCAAGACATACAGATAAAATAAAGTATACTACAAAACAGTGGGGTGACTTTGTTGCTGATGCACGAGATTTACAAGAAGTGGAGCCAATAGATGCCAGTGACGACAATGACATAGTTACAGAAGAATAAACCTAATACACTGCATATCTACATAAATATAGTAACTGATAATAGTTGTTTATTTGTGTGCAGAAACGCATTTAAATCAAACTGACCTTAATTAAAACAAATGACTACTTGACGATTTTTATTATTTCATGTGTATATAGTGACTAGTAACGTAATGCGATAAAGAGATTTTAGTCACTAAATTATTTGTGTACAGTCTGAAGTTTTCAATTCAAAATCTGTCAAAAGAGTTTAGTATCAGGGTTTTGTGTGTCATATTTTTGTCTGATTATCTATAAGCATGAATATTTTTTGTTATTTTTCCTGAACGTTCACTGTTTCATACAGGAGCAAATCAGTACCAGCCTAGAAATATATATTATCTTACATAAACTTTAGAAATGTTTTTTTTTTTTTTAATTTCATTCGTTAACAGCCACAGGAAGTGTTTATCATTGTTTATACATTCAAACTGTCTATAACGACCACTAAAGAGAACTTGTTGAATCTGTCTTTATTAACAGATGGTCTTCACATACAGGTTAAATAATCAGACTTGACATGAAATTAAATGTCCCTGGGCTTTTCATGCAGGTGATCTTTAAATGAGAGGTAGTCTTTAAGGCAAGTTCGACTGTGCACATAATGAACATAAAGCATCATCCCCCCACCCCATCCAAAAAAAAATGACAGTCTTGATAAAAGTTGAGTATTAAAAGGACCGTAAAGCTCCATTTTTTAAAACCTACCAGCTAAACAACAATACTGAACAATATGTTGCCATTATAATATTTTAAGTGTTCATTAACACTAAAAGGAGGTCCAGTGATCTCATAGACAGGCTCACTGTTCAAACTCGCCCCGTAAGTGGGAGATTGTTGGTTCAAACCCCGACCGAGACTGACCCAAGATTCGAAAGTGGGTAGTGACTGTTCTTTCGCCAAGCACTCGGCATTACGAAATGAAACTAAAAATTAACGAGGTCCCGTGTTACGGTAGGCGTGGCACAATAAAGAACCTTGCTGTGTAATGCCGTCAGCGCAACGCACAGGTAAAATTTCTGCACTTTCGCCTATAGCTGGCGACGTCTTGATATAAGTAAAATAATCTTGACTTGGGACGTTAAACAAAATTACTTAATTCAATTCACTGTTCAAACGCCGAATTCTTACCGGCTGGGTTTGAATCTCTCTTTTTATCGTATGATTTTGCTAAAGTTTGCTGTCAAAGTTCGTCGGTTTTCTCCGGATAACTAAGTTTTCTCATTTATCTCTCAAATGAATTTATCAATTTAAGTGAAATTAATTTGACTGCTCATGGAGTGTAAAGCATTACATATTCAACCAACAGCACCAATAAACCATGCAACTGGACACGATTGTCATTTTTCCAGTTTTCGTCTAAAGTAAACATTCTTGTAATTGGTGGTCTTAACAAACACGATTACCGTTTAATGTTAAAGCCATTTGTTGTTCAGTGTGGAATTTGTAGCTTGATTTTTAAGTACAGTTTCTCCAGCTGCAATTTTCTTAATTTCTGTGTTATTCAACCTGCTGTCATATACTTCTTTTGAATTTTTATGAAATATTATAATTCAAAATAGCACATGAAGCTGTCGATCAATTTTGCAATAAAGTTATCACAAAATCATTCATTTTCTAAAGGATCAATATCTTCCGTTGCGGCATTTTTTTATTCGACCTGTATAACGTTACATCAACAGCCCCCCTTCTCATTTGAAACAATGGTATTATAATTTCTAAACGAAACCTTTTTAGAGTCTATTTCATTCTATTTTCTATCGAAAGCTGCTGAAATATCGACAAACCAACTTTAATTTCAATCAATGAATCGATCGCTAATACAAAGGAAAAAATGAATGCATCTTCAGATGCGTGAAAATAACTTATAGAGTTAGAATCTAGAACATTTACCCACCCAAATTTTTTTCAAGTCCCTCCCTCCCTCAATTGAGACTTGTCCTTTTTACTGATCACAATTGACAAAACACTTCTTCACTAATATTAGAAAAATATTAAAACTGAAAGTAAACAAATAAATTTTAGCAATCTACAGTATTATTCTGGTAACAATTTGCTTACGTTTCTATTGTATTTCTTTCTTATTTAACGATTAAACAAGGGGGAAAATCTGTTTTTGCAGTAAATAAGTGCCCCCTTTTAGAGCCCCGCGATTATCCTCCATGACGTCATAATATTTGAAATGAACTGTTTTTGATTAAAGTAATAAGTGGTCTTTAGAAATATTAAAATATTAATGAAATTAGAGATGGGGCCGAAATCGACCCTTATCCTCCCAACCCCTTTAAAAAAAATTACTATACTTATTTTACACGCGTGTGATTAAAGGTATTCACAAAAGACGTTGTATATTTATGCATGGTCCTCACAACGGTGGTAAGTCCACCCTCCTCAAGTATATATATATAAACATATATCAATAGCAGATTTTCAGAAAGTGTGGAATCCTGAATTATTTGGGTGGACAGAAATAAAACCATTAGGAAAGGCACAGCCAGTGTCAAGTAACAACTTTTTAATGGACTCTATTCACAATTATGCACGAGATATAAGTAGTTATCAACAGCAACAGAAGAAAAAAATTGAAGATAAAAAAATTCGAGATCTTTATCATAAATCAACAGAGGGTATTCGTAAGAAGAGGGAGCAATTTCTGTCCACAATAAAACCTACACAATTACAAACCACAAAATCAGATATTGATACAATACAAAAATCAATAGCATCTAGTAATTCACAACGTAAACCCCCAAAAAAATCATTTCATTATAGGGAAGGACTTAAATTGCACCGTAAATTGAAACGTTGGTTTAAAAGTTCTCACAAAAAGGTTTCACCAGCAGCAGGACATTATTTACAAGGAGTTATTAATTATTGCATCCAAGACGTTCTTCAAAATGCAAAAGCCAATATGTACCGTCGAAAAAGTAAAAGAATTCAACCAATTGATTTAGCATATGCTTTAAAATCCGAGGAAGACATTGAATGGTTTGAATTCTGTAAAAATGTCACCATTCTGGGATTATATGGGCAATCGTTTGAATCATCCAGTATACCTAAACAAGTATTATCTAAAAAATATGAAGATTCCTTAAAAACAAAGACCACAAAGAAAAAGAAAACCACCAAATCGCAACAAAACACTATAGTTAAATATATGTTGCCTCAATATATGCCATTAAATATTTAGGTATACTGTTAGGAAAACGGATATTTATCTTATATATATATATTATTAAATATATTTTGAGTCTTTGTGTGTTTTTTGTTTGTTATACTTACCAATTCTTCATCCATAATTTGTACGTCTTTGTACGTCTTACCAGTACAAAATCTTGCTATGGAATGATGGCAGACGAATGGGGAACGCTCTGACGTCACTAATGATGCAGTGCTTTAAAATTGCGACCGGAAGTAGGGTCATCTCGAAAATTCTAAAAACCGAAACCGGATAAGGTTTTAATTCCGGATTGCCATTAGGGACAATGATGGGAAAATTAAGATGGCGGCGGCGGGGGGACGTTTCCAAGGTAATTATGTGTATTTGACGTCACAATCATTATAGTAGTCAAGACTCTGTAGTCAAGACTCTAGATAAATGACGTATGCATTAAGACAATTGTCTCAATTGATACAGCACAAGTTAGATCAAGTTACGTCGCAGAACATGGCTGAGTCGGTAGTTAAGTCGCATTTGGAAATGAAAAAATGTAATACTGAAATTCCGGCCTTTGTGCCACTACGATGGAAAAAAGAGATGGAAGTAGTTGATGGCAGGTTAAATGAACATCAAGGGTTTAAAATTTCAAGGAACATAATGAGAGCTGTAATACAAAAAAGTACTTGCCGATATTGGGATGCAATGGATAATGATGCTATAAATGGATATATCAGTCGGCTGTGGTCAAGAAATATTATAAATGAAAACACTGCGGAATTATGTTTATCTCGTCCAAACTCGGAGAAAATATTACGGGTTAATATGCAATTGATGAGAAGTGGCGGTCATGTGTATTTAGTCGATTTAATTGAGGTTTTATTAGATATGGATCTGTATGACTTAGCAATGAACGTTCTAAAGGATCTGAGAGACATTATCATTAACTACTCGTTGTATAAATAAAACAAACATACCAGTCCTTGTCCATATCACAATCCCAAAAACAAAGTAAAATGGATACTCGTTGTATCCATTAGACGATAACTACCATCTATGTTCCTATATTGATTTGGCTTTGGCCCAGAAGTCTGATACTGATACTTTTCGCAAAGCAGTTTTAAAATGTGAAATCACTACACAGAACATATTGGCGTATGCATTAAGAGAATTGTCTCAATTGCTACAGCTAATGGCAGATCAAATTTCACTACCGGAGAACAGAGTAAAAGTAGGAAGGGAAATGCTTCACGAGTTGTTTGGAGAGGAAGGATCACAATGTTACTTTCAATTCCCACCGTTTGTTGGAGATAATACCGTGATTGATATATCTTCTGATAGTGAAGACGAGGCGAGCATAAGATGTTGTAATTGTACAACTTGTAGAGGCCAGGGTAGACAAAATCACAAAGTTGATAGCGAGAGCAAGACAATGGATACTATGTAAAATATATTAGTTTTATAGTGTTAATAAAAATACTAAATATTATATTTTGTTTTTGTTTTATTTTGATTTAGATGACATGTCCGCCTTTAATACATCCGTTTACCTTAGTATGTGCAGGTCCTACGGGAAGTGGCAAGACTAATTTAATCGTAGAGATACTGAAATATAGAAGGCAGACAATATCACCACCTCCACAGAGAATCGTATGGAGTTATAGTCAATGGCAACCATTATATGACAGAATAAAGTCAAACATTTCCGGCATTCAATTCGTAAAAGGATTACCGCCACAATTACAATCAAATACCTTTTTTAACATTCGTGAGAGAAATCTGTTTATAATAGATGATCTTATGACATATGCCAAAAATGATGAACGAGTTGCTGATTTATTTTCGAAAGGAAGGCATAAAAATCTATCTGTCATATATATAGTACAAAATGTATTTCCACAAGGAAGAGCTTCTAGAGATATAACATTGAATGCTAAATATTTAATCCTCTTTAATCATCCTTTAGGAAAAGATCAAATCGCTATGCTAGGACGTAGAATGTTTCCTCAAAAATCCAATGTATTTATGTCTGAATATGAAAAAGCTGTATCAGCTGTACCACATGGATATTTAACCGTAAATTTAAATACTAATATACCAGAACACTGCCGTTTAGGAGCCAACAATATGTTTGGTATTTATATAAGAAATCAAACAGGTCGTAATCTATTTCTGCAAACGTATATGAATCCCTCTTTAAAGTTGCTGTTAAAATGGAAAAAACAATTAGATAATTTAATAACATCCAAACCAAAGAATTGGTGGACTAAATATAGATTATTAAGAAATAGATACCAAGCATTATATCGTAAAGTCACAGGTATTGGTATCCAAATTCCAAAATCACAAAAAGCACAAATAATAGAAACACGGCCTAAAGATATGCCTAAAGATGATGAGGATGCTGATGAAGATGCTGATGAGGATAAATATGCGGATGCTGATGAGGATGTTGATGAAGATGAAAATATAGAAGTAGATGTCAAAGAAGAAGTGGATAATGTCAAAGATGGAGAAGCCAATACCTCTGTCTATGTTGATGCTATTGATGATGATGTTAAAGATGAGGATGATGATGAGGATGATGAGGATGATGATGTTAAAACAGAACAGGTATCTGATGATAATAAGGTCCTCGACGACATGGCACAATTATCAATACAATACATAACTGGTATAGAATTATTTCATTATAGCAGATTAAACGATACAACCTTAATGTATGTAGATATACCTGGCACATATACCTCGCCAAAAAAAATTCTTGCAGATATTAATAAGTGGAGATACCAACAGAATAACTACGATAAAGGGAGACGTTAATAGATCTATTCATGCGGACTATGTAACATTTAACACTCCGCATAACACTATTGCAGATAAAACGGTACAATTTAGTGGAATAGATTATTCACGGTTTACAGCAACATCAACATTTTGGGTGTATTTAGATATAATTGGAGATGTTATATCTGGTAATGCCAATACATCATTACTAAGGGTTATCAATAGCGGTCGTTCACCTTTCATACCTAAAAAAAATTTGGAAGTTACCACTTCCATATTTCCCGAACCGTTAGTATATGTGCCAGTAAAGAAAACAACATTTGGAACCATTGCAGTAGATATATTAGATGAATATGGCAATGAGCAACAATTTATGCAAGACCTACCAGGTGTTAATTTATTAATACATTTCAGGAAAAAAGTATTATGAGTTACTATGTGTATTTACCATGTATGTCATCAAAGGCGACAGCGGATTTTACAATCAGTTTACCACAATCTATAAATGTAACTTCCTCAATGAAATGTGCATTATGTGAGGTTCACCGGACAAGAAATATAACAAATAATTTATCCGGAGAATACTATATAATAAATAAAGTAACAGATGAATTCAAGTCGACAATAGAAATATATTATGGTCGTTTAAACTGGCCGCAAAATTTACGAATACCGCTTAATGGTAACCAATTAGGCAATCCAGAGTTGTTAATGAATTACGTGAATGATAAAGTGTATGCGTACTTAAAACAGATTTATGGTTTATATCCGTCTAGTATAAGGAAAAGAGTGTCATTTCAGAAATATTTAGAAATATATGGCCTAGATGTGGTACTGTTTGATCATGAACATGATAAATTTGAAAAACAACATCACATGTATATGTATATACCTCCATTGATGAAAGTGGCATTATCAACGTGTTTAGTAGAATATTTTACTAATAACAAAACTGCTCAGCAGATCATATCAGACCCCAGATTATTAATTGATGATTCTAATCCTTATTACGAGTCATTTTATAATCCACTAAAGAACAAGACTATATATATAAAGTTCGAGAATATAGAATTGAATACCAACTTATACACTTTTCCAAAATTGAGCATAGAATTGGATATCGTAAAACCCGTTATGAACAGTAAATATTTTACCAGAACAGTTGGATTTGTTCCGCATGTTGTACAAGACAAGCAAGATAAAATGCATTCATATATCGTGAAGAATCGTCAATATCACACTTTGAGGAGTGGACAGATCGATACCATAAGCATCAAAGTATATTCTGATGATAACATATTATCTTGGGACGATTCGCAGAGGTTGCTTGTACTTCTGCATTTCAGAAACTATTAAAGATTCAAGATGAACGATTACCTAAAGTACTATAATCAACAGGCACAATATGGTGGTTCCCAAATGTTTTATTATGGTAAACGACCTATGGGAGGTCAGGGAATAGGAACTGTCTTAGCTGCCCTAGGTCCAGGATTATTATCTGCAGCGAAAACAGTACTACCAACAATTATACCAATTTTAGGGCAAATGCTAAAAGGAAAATTGAAAAGAAAATCAGTCAACCCAGATGTTAGAGCCATAGCAGACCCTTTAATAAGAACCGGAGTAGACCTTTCACTAGCCAAATTAAGAAAACTTGATCAACAAGGAACAGGAATTGCACGGAGACGAAGAATACGAAGAGGCAGAAAGGTTTATACAAATTTCTAATGGCGCAATCAACACCACCACCAGAGTTAGATCTGTTTGCTAATGAAACATACCAAAATGCGATCCTTAAACGTTCATGGGTTAAAGTATACCCTCATTCATCTATTAATGAACTTACAGATTCCATTCAATTTAATATTGAACCAAATGATGAGGAATACATTGATTTGAAAAACTCGTACTTATACATAAAATTGAAAGTTGTAAAAAAAGATGGTTCAAATTTAGGAACTTGGGATGATTTCAAAGATGAAACTACAAACAAGTCTTTAGCTCTAGAAAGCAATCCACCTAGCACATTATGGAGACGTGTTGAGGTTAAATTTAACAGTACCGTAGTAAGTGATACAAGCTATCATCATTACCGAGCATTTCTAGAAAAATTAATCAATTACAATTCAACTGATGGAAAAGATGGTTGGCTTGAATTAACAGGTTTTGTACCATGGTATGATCCTGCACAAATTAAAAATGGTTCATTTGTACGAGGGGATGGTATGAATAACATACCTAAAGAACCTTATAGAATCAACCCAGCTTCTTTTAAAGGTACCAGTAATGTTCAAAATAGGACTTTCGTATGGGATGGTGTAAAAAATGAGCATTTTTACAACAAATGTTATTATTTACCTGGATCACATGATCAGGAATTTATTGATCTCTTACATACGGATGTAAACTTTCAATCCAAATTAATTCTACCAGGAGTCCAAATACAATACGTATTTTACAAAAATGATGTAGATGTATGTCTGTTAATGGATCCAACCTCTCTTGCTAGCGACGCTTATAATAACAAAAAACCAAGAATTGTTATCTCTGAAATGCAATTAATGATATCAAAAGTAAAAATAAAGACCGAAATCCGACAAGCTCATGAAGCTGTGCTATTAAAAACACCTGCAGTATATCCAGTAACTAACATGGAAGTATTCAACTTTGATATAGCCGGAGGACAACAAACTGCTCGAATTGCAAATGCCTTCTTTGGACGCATACCAGAACGTATCATTTGTGGATTTGTAAAGGATAATATTTTAAAAGGAGATATTCATGAACCTACGTTTTTTTTCCATCATATGAGCTTAGTGTCAATCTCTTGTACATACAATGGTTTAGAGGTTATAGGTTATCGATTAGATACAGATCATTCTTATTTCAATGACCAAAGTGGTAGAACTAGCATTTTACCTCTCTTTCAATTATATTTAAATACTAGAAACATAACATATAATCCTACTTTTAAAATTAACAGAGGGGAATATAATACCCAAGGCGTGAATTTATATTGTTTCGATTTCTCACGAGATCCAGGAGGACCCGTATCATCACCACCAGAAACGGGAAATTTTGCGTTTGAATTTAAATTTGGAAGTGCATTAAATCACCAAAAAATAGATGGAAGTACTGAACCAATGCCAATGGCCTACATTTGTGAGTTATGGTTCGTTACGTTAAAATTGGTGGCGCTGCTATCGATCCGGTCCATCCGTAGCCATTGTTTACACTGTAACTGAGGAGATTTTTTTTATCAAAATGCCATATACATGTTATTGTGTACCTGGATGTTCAAATAAAGGGGGGCATTATTTGCCCAAAGATATTAAACTAAGAAAAAAGTGGATATTTTCTATTCGCAGGAACTCTTCAGAACAAAAATATTAATTGTGGGAGACTAGCGTTGTTTGCAGGGAACATTTTTTGCCCTCCGACTATGTCGGAGAAACCGTCTTTGGTACATCAAACTTCATAAATATATTTACATTGCTATTTTCATCAAATGCGAACAATTCTCATTCCAAATGACTTATACTCTATTGTAATTATAAATAGTGATATATCATACACATATACTATCGCCAAGAGCTAGGCCGAGATGACTCGGATTTTCGAGAAATCCAGTAGACATAAAACGTAAGATTTTCAAAACAACCCCCAATTCAGGATCTATACCACAGGCACTTGTTTCGTATACGAGGTCCCCCTACTCTAGGTAGGGGGGACCCCGTATACGAAACAACCGCCTGTGATCTATACAGAAACCATAATAAAAATCTTAGTTTTATATACGACTTCTGTTTCACATATGAAGTCAATGTAATAATGAGAATTGATTGCATTTGCTTTGTTTTAAAGTTTATTATTCTTATTTTTAATATAATTATTTTTCTTTAATGTTTGACAAAATTATATTCAGTCTGATGATATTATTCTTTAAATATGGCCCCTCATATTCATCTTTTTGTTATCCCATGCTGGTAAAGATGTTGAAATCTTGATGATGATGTTTAATCTTCTTTATGATGATAATGATTTATTTATTGTTTAACATTGCTTTAACAATTCTACAATCATGTCATGACATGCATGGTGTATGATTGAAGTGTCTTTTACTTGACAAGTGCAGACTGATGTTATCTTTATATTGCTGGTACACTAATACACAGTTTGGCAGATACATACTATATACCACCTGGTCACATTATACTGACACCAAGCCAACCAATAAAGGCCAATGCCAGGTGAAACCACTTTCTAACGTATGAGCCCATGTAAGGTATGAACCCACAGTGGTGAGAGACAGTGGACTACAAGGCTAATGCTGAATACACTGAGCCACAAACACAAATAACAAAAAAATGACACCTACTATTATTTAAATGACATTTTATTTACAATGGGTACAAGTAAAGAATATTTTGGTTTATTACTTAATTTTAATACACAAATTGTTAAAGTACATGTACTTCACATTTAATTTAAAAAAAGACTTGAATTTGTCAGAAAAAGTTTATTTTGTATGCATGTTATTAAGCCATTACTGTTGAACCAAAAGTCTACCGGTATACTTTTTCACAATACAAGAAAGTGTGTTTACATTTTTCATAGAATTCTCTTAAGAAGTTAAAAAAAATGTATTAAAATATGAACTTTTAAGAAAATTTTATTCTCTTAACAAATCTTTGATTCTTTCTAGAATCTATGTAACATTGAAGTGTTATTTTAAAACTTCCTTAGACAAGTAGCTTTTAAAGAATGATTTTTTTCTATTTTTATTTTTAAAGACATTATGTCTTAATCCTCAATACAAGCATACCATTAAAAATGTAACAAGTCAATAATTTACCATTACTTCAAAATGAATATTTTTCATATTCCTTATAAAAAAATTTCTATAGTACAGCATTTTAAAAATATTTTTCATAAAACTCTGTGAGTTTTGATACCATTTCATTAATGAAAGATTCATTTCTTTTAATATTTACAATTCTCATATCATTGAATGTATAAACAACTAAATCACATTCAGTTCCATTTGTACAGAAAAGTTGACCTTGTATCTGATAGTAGTAATCATGTGTAGTACTGAGCTGTAGATCACCATCTTTGTTTTTTAAGAAAGGAACAGTGCTTTCTGAAATCATGCTTTCTTTAGCACTATTGGCATTTTACTTCAACAAAGTTGTCAGAATTAGCAACTAAAGCATCAAGTGAAGCTGCAATATATGGATGTGTTTTGCTTACATGAATGCCACATGATTCTGTCACAACTTCAGTCTTATTGGAGTACTGATCCAAGGCAACAGACTCATATTTTCTGCCATGAAGAAGTGGTGGGGTTGTTAATTTGCAAACAGTTGTTAGATATTTCACCAAATTATTGAAATCAAATCTGTTGGTTGCCTTGCAAATTTAACCAGGCAGTAGGCAAGCAGGTTGTGTCCTTAACTCATAATTAGACAGTGCCAAGCTGAGCAACTGAAACTAAAGGTTGTATTACTTTCCCCCCTTTAGTCTTACACTAGGTAAGCCAGTCTTTATTCTAACCCATTAAAGCCAAGTGCCAAGGCTAGCAGCAGAAACTTCAAATATTTTACAACTTAAGTATTTTGTGGCCTGGTATTGAACCCAGATTTGCCTTACATGAATATTTCTAATTAATTAGTTATGTGCATTTACAACAAATGCTTTTTACAGCATGTTAAAATCTGTTAGACACAGTCACAAGTAAAGTTTGTCTGTTTGCTTGTAGCTCAGTGATTCTCTTTGGGCACTCTAGATTTCCTACACCATTCAAGAATCTGGACTTTGTCTTGCCTCTTGGGCATAAACACCACTGTTTTAACAATAAACTACACAAAAACCTACTACTGTTATTTAATGATAAAAAAATCACGAAAATATTATGATATGTAAATGATTATATAGACAGTTACACTTAGCCTATATTTTACTGTAGTGTAAAATGAAAGTAGAAAGATGCCTGCCAAGTCGGGAAATGTCGGCATTTTGTAATATAAATGACAAACGACTGTTAACACAGCCTATCGTTTAATTAAATGATTACCACAAATTCGCTTATAGCGTCAGTGCCATCGTATCGAATGATTTGAATCTTGGAAAAATATGTAGATCTATTTGTTATTGAGGCCAAGCCCTTTCCGACTTTTTGAATGAGGAAACTATTCGCGAATATGTACCTCTCTATTAACTCCGCTTTTCGACCTGAAACTCTCGCACCGTGCTTTTTAAGTTCTTCTTTGAGTGCAGAAAGATCCCACGATCCATAATCACCGAAGTTGCTAGCCATCATCACATTCAATATTATAATACAGCCTACGTTACGTACGTCAATATGGCAGTCGCAACAAGCTAGGACCGGATGGATTCGTACGCCACCTGTATTCAGGGGGACATAACCCACTATATAAAACGACAAATGTTTCCCATTAATTTCCTAATACTGGGCGAGTTTCATAAAGAAATTAGAATCACATCAGATAAAAGAGTTACTGCAATAGATTTATAGTACCATGAATACAAATGAATTGGATGACATATTACAACGGTTTCCTATCTATCAGGGGACATTGGCCTCTCATATTTACCCGACATCAGTTACCTATCCATCTGCCTATGTTTTTAATGTGCAACCGAGACCATTACTGGATCTACATTGGATTGCCATTCATTTTCCAGTGAATAAAGAGGCAGAATTCTTTGATTCTTATGGTTACTCCTTACATGCCTTATGTCCACAGTTAGAAAAGAAATTTCTTCTTAAACATTCTCATACTGGTAGTTATATATATAACAATAAGCGTTTGCAATCCGAGGGGAGTAATGTTTGTGGTTTATATTGTATTGATTATATTATGAAAATAAATCAAGGCTATAGTATGTATGATATTGTAAATACATTTACTAATGATCCACTTGTTAATGACCAATTAATATTAGATTATGTTCGTCATCTGTTACGTTAATAATGCTTATTGTTTGTTATTAGTTTATTAAACGTTATATAAAAATATAAATTGTGTTTGTTATCCATCCATAAAGGTGACTCTGCATTTTTCCGGGCTTGTCACCGGCTATATTGAATAGGCTGCATTACCCCCTGTAATATTTACTTTACAGGAGGATGGATGAACAGAAGAAAGGACTTCTTCTAACTGTATTACAAGCACTAATAAAGGTCATCAGATGCAAATGCAAATGTAATAGCAATTGCAACGAGGAAGACGTGAAAGACGAGCATAAGGTAGTCAACCTTTCTGGATGATCGTACCTACACCTCAGACATTAATAATATTGTAAGAGGAGGCTCTGCATTTGTACGGGCTTGCCACCGTCTACTTAAGATAAATGAAGTAGGCTGCATTACACCTCTTCACCCATTACATTCACACAAACACTCACACATAATTTACAATTTATACAAATTTATACATATTTACATAACACACACATAATTTACAATTAATAATTTATAATATCACACACACAATTAATAATTTATAATATGACACACACAATTCATAATATCACAGGTTTTTTTTATATTGCACATTTCCCATTTCTGTAGTTTTTTTTTTTTTTTTTTATTTTTTATTTTTTATTTATTTATTTTTTTTTTATTTTATTTTTGATTACATGTATACATATATCACAGTTTTTTAATAATTGATTGCACATTTCCTTTTTTTTTTTTTTTGTTTTTTTTGTCATATTTACATATCACACACACACAATAGGTGGAGGTGCCGAGAAAGCATAAGGCCATTGTGTCCGTCCGTCCAATTTTTAGTTGTCAAAAATAAAAGAATAAGAAAAAAAATGCTCTTTTAAAACAGAGCGTCCTCTTATAAATTATTAATGTCAGGGGTGGGGAAGGCTTTATGAACGGGATGATGTCTGTGAAAATATATCCTCAAATCCTAAAGGCGAGGAAATGGGAGTGGCCGCATGGAAAGCCCTTGCGACCTCTTCCTTTTCCAAGTTCTTTAGGTATTCGAAGATAAATTTTCCTCTAGGCGCCATCCCGTCGTCCATTAACAAATATAAACAAAAAAACAAAAACTGTGCACTGCCTGGGGGTATCCGATAAATCTAACAAAACATTGTTCATTTGTCGAGGTACCTCATACTCCACCATTCGACACTTTAAACCGCTTGGTACCTCGACAAATGGTACATTGCTCGTTATAATGAAAGGGGGCAGCTGCACATTAGCTGGATCCCTGTGCTTTCTCTCGATTTGGGTGATAAAACCATCCATCGAGTTACGATGCTCCCCATCCAAATTCTGGAGGCCCCGGAAGGAAATGTCATCGATTAAGATGACACGACCATCCGCAGATGGGCCAAACGAGAATTTAGAGGGGGAGTCCTCGTTTATCCTCACAGCGGTCGGTTTATCCACCAACCCCCCCCAAGACACTTGAGGAGGGTGGACTTACCACCATTGTGAGGACCATGCATGTAAATGCATCTCCTCTTATGGATGCCTTTTATCACCCGGGTGTAATACAAGTACAATAATTTTTTCACATTTTGTTTAACTTTATCTATGTTATAATATACGAATTTTGAATTTTCAAATCTTATATCTCCCCCAAACATGAACAGGAACAGTAACATGAATGGTAATTGTTCCTGCTCATGTCTGGGGAGAGGAAAATATTCATTTACAATTTGGTCCTGTAACATGTTGTCAATGGTCTGCACAAATACACTTTTAATGTCTAATTGCTTTTCTTCCTTTCCTTTTAATATTTGGTTTGCATGGACCATTTTTTAACAATCTCAATATCGTTGGTATTGTGATATAGGTAATCTGAAATATATCAAAAAAAAAAAACATTTATTACAGAGAGCATATAGATTAAAAAGTAATGTGAGTAAAATGCCGCCAAAATGTAACCGTTCCTTTAGCAACCCAATGTATGTATATATCTGTTTCCGGTTAATGTTTAAATTCTACATATCCGTTTCCGGTTAATGTTCTACATATCCGTTTAAAAGCAAGATATTGATAGTAATGTGATCATAAGGTAAATTTACTTACTAGCATTCATATAATGAAAGGAATGGTCGCGGAACTGGTGTCCGCAACCACAGGCACACATCGTATTGTCCTCAGTGTCAGAGATGGGTTCTTTCACGAACTTGCGATAAATGTCCAGTAATTCTGATACTTCTGTGATTTTCTGTTGTTGGCAAAAATCCTTTATAATTGTTACGTTTAGTCCACGTGGTTTGATCTCCTCCTCCACTCCAGATTCCAAGTAATTTAACTCTTCAAACCCACCTCTCTTGGCCACCCCTTGTACCATGTGAAGAGGATAGCTCTTCATCACATGGTACAAGTGGGCGAGATGAAATAAGTCTTGTACATCTTTCGTACATCTGCTGAGTATTTTCTTTCTCAATAGTTCTGGAGAGGTGGGTTTGGGCATTGTAATGCCAAGGAAATAACACTGGTTATTCTGATCATATAAGATGAAGTAGGCCGATGGCACAGCCATCAGTCTGTCCCGAAGAGGGCCAATCAGAAAAATTAAATCCTTTATGAATAATGGTCTTTATTACCTCACGGACCTGCAATTAAATAACATTTTTTTTATTACAATTATACAATGGGAGGAACAAGATGTGAGAATATTGATAAATTAGTTCCGCGCCTTCATAGATGTATTCTGTGTAATTTACTGTTGAATTATTATGAACAGGACCATGGCTGCACCTTTTTCAGAGAGCAATTAAGAATAGCATATAACAGAATGCTAACATTTGATATGGACGCACGCATGATTTAAATTTCAGTGATGGGAGGTAGACAATTTAAAATCAACAATCAGGCTACTCCTATTTCTGTTCGATGTGAGGAATGTTTGATGCTGTTGAATTATAATGACCAATACCATTATTGTCCACCTTGGGAGGATTTTTTATTCGCACAAAGAAGAATTTATTATAATTATGCACGAGCTCGAGTAGCTAAAAGATCATTAATAATTTTATCAATGCATTTCATTATAAACATAATTCTGATTAAATATATTACAAACATCTAAATCAGTAATAATTCATAACTGTACCTTGAAGGGATGGAGAAGTCCCTCATCCCGGACTTTATCTTTGATTCTGAGTTGTAGAACGTATTCCCGAAAAGTTCGACCGTGGTCGATCTTTTCGGGAATACTGTAGTTTGATATGAATTTCTTAAAATCCGGGTGGTCGGTTGGGATTTTATGATCTACCATCCCTTGCCATGTTCCGTGAGGCTCAAACGTATGGAAATTGTCGTAGCCTGAAAAAAGAAAAAAAAAAAAAGAAAATAAGGATATAAGTGGTTATCTACATCTAGTCCACAACTGTGTTCTGACAGACAACAAATGCACAATATAAGATCTTTGCAATGAATAATACTTACCAGTATATAAATTGCTATTCTCCAACTCTGGAGTGGAGGTTGGTGGTGGTGGAGTGGAGGTTGGTAGTTGATCTGGTGTTGGTGGTGGTGGATTGGAGTTTGGTGGTTCTTCCTCTTGAGTCTGTGTACAGTGAGCTGGTTGTGTTGTTGCTGTGGACGATGCCGGGGACGCAGGGGCAGACAAATACGGATTAGCAGGTCTGCCTCCTGCATCAACTTCCTCCGAATCGGAGACAATAAAGGAGGAGTATAGTTTTACCTCCTCCTCCTCGAGGCATTTAAGTGCCTCCGATTCGGATTCTCCGGCATCTTCCGAAATCTCAGCTTGGTCATCATCTATGTATTCTACAATACAAAAGTAGTAAAGTCAAAATCTTGGTAAACACATACGTAAAATCTACAATAAAATAAAATAATAAATACGTGACTTGCTTTGGCTGAAAAAGAAATTGGTATTTAATGTAATACTATAAATTACTAAACGTTTACTTTTATTTTTTTGCGACTTTTTGGTTCTTCTTCTTCCAATTGTCTTTTCTTTTCATTTCTTTTTGTGTCGTTCCTTCTTTTCTTCAATTCTCGTTCTTCATCTTCTTCTCTCTTTCTTTTGTTCTCATTGGTTTTCTTAATTTCTAATAAAATATCAAAATAGATAAATTATATAATAGAATATCAAAATTAACTACATCATGGTGTATAAGAGCAAAACCGGATCCGGTCGAAATCTATTATAATTCCGAATTTTAACTTGTATATTGCAGGGTATGTATATATATGATCAGTGTATAATTTATATATAAAACATGACACTTACTGTCATTTTTCAACGTTATTTCACTCCTAGTTCTAGGAGTCACTTTTTTTACATATTTTTTCTTCTTATACGTTCTTTTCTGTTCTTTCTCTTTCTCTTCTTCTTCTTTTTCCCTTGTCCGTACTTGATGTCTACAATCTTGAATGACTAGTTCTCTATAGGCTTTACATTCCGAATCATATCTGTTATGATAATGTAACATGGTAGACCTGACGAAGCCCTGACTACATTTCTTACAAATGTACTCAAAACCAAGCTTCTCCGCCAGGTCTACCTCAGCATTAATTATGTCATCATCAGTTTTGGTTTCATCCTGCTCCAGTAGGAGTAAGGCTTCAGTGAAGTCCTAAAATAAATAAAAATTAAAAAAAACCTATGAGTCCTAAAATACATCAACAAAAAAAAAAAAAAAAAAAAAAAAAAAAAAAAAAAAAAACTAAGAGTCCTAAAATACATCAACAAAAAAAAAAAAAATTAAAAAAAAAATAATAATTAAAAATGAAAAAAACCCTTTTGAGTCCTAAAATACATCAAAAAAAAAAAAAATAAATAAATAAATATATAAATAAAAAAAATAAAAAAAAAAACCTATGAGTCCTAAAATACATCAACAAAAAAACAATAAAAAAAAAAAAAATAAAAAAAAAAAAGTCCCACCGTTAACCATACATGGAACACCCACTCCTACCATCCCGGAACCCTCATAGATCCCATCGTTAATTCAATGGAGAGACTATATATAAAAAAAAGTATATATTCTTTTTTCTCTATATATGCCTTTCCATTGACATAACAATGGGACCTATGAGGGATCCATGATGGGAGGAGTGGGTGTTCGGTGTAGGGTTAATGATGGGAGATGGCGTTTGTAAAAAAAAATCGGATCCATATCCGGCCCATAGGGTGCAATGATGGGAAAAACCGGAAAAGTCCCATCATGGTGTATAAGAGCAAAACCGGATCCGGTCAAATGTCCGGAATCCCATTAGTAGCAATGGTGGGAAAATCCGGAATCCGAAACCGTTTTATCTTTTATTACAAGTACAAAAATAATAGGAAAACCGGATCTGGTCGAATATAATTCCGGATTTAAAATTGTATATTGTAGGGTATGTATATGGATATGGATATATATAAGAATTCAAGGTTTTCCAAAAAATTAGATGATGAAGTATCAATGAATTTATATAGCTATGATGAGGCAGTATCAACGGATTGGCATAACTCACCTGAATATCCACATATTTCATTAGCAGATTTTCAGAAAGTGTGGAATCCTGAATTATTTGGGTGGACAGAAATAAAACCATTAGGAAAGGCACAGCCAGTGTCAAGCACAAACTTTTTAATGGAGTCTATTCACAATTATGCACGAGATATAAGTAGTTATCAACAGCAACAAAAGAAAAAAATTGAAGATAAAAAAATTCGAGATCTTTATCATAAATCAACAGAGGGTATTCGTAAGAAGAGGCACTTGTTATACATTGGAGTATAATATGCAGAGCTTTTTAAAATCCTTACGGGGATTTAATATGGGAAAAAGCACAAACACTCATTCCGGAAATACATTGCTGTAATAATCATGCGGGTTAGGGTAGAAAATTCTGGAATAGTTCATTCAGCTGTAGGTAAGATCGCTGTTGTTAGACCTTACAGTTATATATTCCTTTTGATGTCAAGTTGCAGACAATATTACCTGGCCAGCGAAAATGGGAAAGTCGGTCATGCGCAATTCCATTTTCTTAACCTGCATGATTTTTCAGCGATGTATTTCCGGAATGAGCGTTTGTGCATTTTCCTATATTAAATCCCCGTAAGGATTTTAAAAAACTCTGCATTTTATACTCCAGCTAAGATGGCATTTAGTTTGGTGTCAGCTAATTACGACAAAATGCATACGTCATAACGGTATGTGGCATTCTACAAATTTTTTAAAAATCTCTTCTAAAACCTTGAAAAACTAGTGCTACGGCAGACGTGAATCAGACAGTAGGCACCATCGAGCACTCTCCCCAGCGCGGCCGTTGGCCGGACGATCGCTACTTTGTGGCGCTCACTGCTATGTCTATAAAACACATGTGGTGACTTTATTTTCTATGGACCCATTGTCTATGATATGCTTAAAACTAGTTTCACACACTGTATTTTATGATATTTTTTTACGCATGTATTGAAATAAAATTTGACAACAATATTCATAGCACCCAGACTTATAAGTTATAAAAAACAAACTTTTTTATTATTTATTTTCTGAAACATGTAAAAAAATTCAGACTCATTTTGTTTGAAAATGCCCAATATGCAAAATGCAAATTTTTTAAATGCAATTATCAACTATTGTTTTTCATTTAGGTCTGATCTCAGTAAGCAACGCAAAAAGTCTTCAGGATATTGAATTTCTGTCATTACTCAAGACGCTGTTACGACCACGCCCGGCCAAACACTATGTAACTCAGCTGGGATTAATGTGAGAATGGGTTTTACAAGTGGGCGACACCGTAAGGGATATTACATTTCTAGAAACAACATTGAAATTTACTATTGGGTCTGTGCTCCTGTTCATAATAATTCAAAATTAAATTACACAGAATACATCTATGAAGGCGTGGAAGTACTTTTTCACATATTGTATCCTTACATGTTGTACCTCCCATCTGTAAAAAAGAAAAACAAAAGAAAATAATTTCTTATTTCATTGCAGGTCCGTGAGGCAGCAAAATTAATCATACACAAGGGATTTAACTTCCCTATAGGACCTCTGCGGGACAGAGTGATGGCTGTGCCATCAAGTTATTTCCTTGTGTATGACCAACATCATCAAGCATACTTTATGGGACTGACGATGCCTAAACCCACCTCTCCTGGCCTACTGAGAAAAAAGATTCTCAGTTCTTGTACAGAGGATGTACAAGATGCATTCGAACTCTCCCACTTGTACCATGTGGTGAAGTCATATCCTCTTCACATGGTACAAGGGGTGGCCAAGAGAGGTGGGTTTACACACCTGAAATATATGGAATCTGGTGTGGAGGAGGAAATAAAAACCAGAGGACTGGATGTCACAATGATTAAGGACTTTTGTACAGAAAAAAAAATAACCGACGTGTCAGAATTATTAGATATATATCGCCAATTTGTAAAAGCACCAATATCTGAATCCGACGAATCCACCAAATGTGGATGTGGCTGCGGCCAAGAATTTAGATGACCACTCATTCCATTACTTAAATGCTAGTAAGTAAATAAATGTACCTTATGATCACATTACTATCAATATCTTGCTTTTAATAGATTTGAGTACAATTTAAACATTAACCGGAAACGGATAGAATTTAAACATTTTTTAACCGGAAACGGATATGTACATCGGGTTGCTAAAGGAATGGTTACATTTTGGCGGCATTTTATTTTGAACAAAAATATAATAAATTATTAAAAATCGCATATTTTTTTGATATATTTCAGATTATTTATACCACCATCAAAATGAGATAGAAATAGTCAAAAAAATAATAGTGGCGAATAACATATTACATGTAAAGAAGGAAAAAAATGTGGAAACCAAAAATGTCTTTATAAATTGTGTAGATAATTTAATTCCATGTATTACAGATAAATATTTTTCTCTCCCCAGAAGTGAACAGGAACAGTTGCCATTTATGTTACTGTTCCTGTTCATGTTTGGGGGAGATATCCGTTATGACAACGGAATATTTCAATATTTTAATGTCGAAAAAGTGAAGTGCAATTTGAAAAAATTATTATATTTATATTATACGCGTGTACTCAAAGGCATCCATAAGAGGAGATGCATTTATATGCATGGTCCTCATAACGGTGATAAGTCCACCCTCCTCAAGTGTCTTGGGGGGTTGGTGGAGAAACCAACCGTTGTGAGGATTAACGAGGACTCCCCCTCTAAATTCTCGTTTGGCCCCTCTGTGGAAGGACGTGTCATCTTAATAGATGACATTTCCTTCCGGGGCCTGCAGAATTTGGATGGGGAGCATCGGAACTCTATGGATGGCTTTGTTACACGAATAGAGAGGAAGCATAGGGATCCATCCAACGTGCAGCTGCCTCCGTTCATTCTAACAAGTAATGTGCCATTTGTCGAGGTACCTAGCGGATTAAAATGCCGCATGGTGGATTACCATGTACCTCGGCAAATGACTAATGCCTTGTTAGATATGACAGATTCCCCTCCAGGCAGTGCCGAGTTTTTATTTTATATCTTTTAATGGAGGACGGGATGGCGCCTAAAGGCAGTTTTGTCCTCGAATACCTAGAGGAACTGGAAAAGGAAGAGGTCGCAAGGGCATTCCAGTCGGCCACTCCCTTTTCCTCTCCTTTAGGATTTGAGGATGTGTTTTCATAGGCATCATCCCGTTCGTGAAGCCTTCCCAACCCCTGACATGAATAATTTGTAAGAGGACGCTCTGTTTTGAAAGAGCATTTTTTTCTTTTTCTTTTATTTTTGACAACTCTAAATTGGATGGACGGACACAATGGCCTTATGCTTTCTCGGCACCTCCACCTATTGTGTGTGTGTGATATGTAAATATTGTAAATATAAAAAAAAAAAAAAAAAAAAAAAAAAAAAAAAAAAAAAAAAAAAAAAAAGGGAAATGTGCAATTAATTATAAAAAAATGTGATATATGTATATATGTAACCAGAAAAAAAAAAAAATAAATAAATAAATGAAAAATTAAAAAAAAAAAAAAAAACAACAGAAATGGGAAATGTGCAATATAAAAAAAAACCTGTGATATTATAAATTATGAATTGTGTGTGTGATATGATAAATTATTAATTGTAAATTGTGTGTGTGTGTGTGTGTTATGTCAATATGTATAAATTTGTATAAATTTTAAATTATGTGTGAGTGTTTGTGTGAATGTAATGGGTGAAGAGGTGTAATGCAGCCTACTTCAATTATCTTAAGTAGACGGTGGCAAGCCCGTACAAATGCAGAGCCTCCTCTTACAATATTATTAATGTCTGAGGTGTAGGTACGATCATCCAGAAAGGTTGACTACCTAAAGCTCGTCCTTTTTAGCATCTTCTTCATTGCAATTGCTGTTACATTTGCATTTGCATCTGATAGCATTTACCAATGCTTGTAATAATGTTACAAGAATTCCTTTCTTCTGTTCTTCATCCATCCTCCTGTAAAGTAAATATTACAGGGGGTAATGCAGCCTATTCAATATAGCCGGTGACAAGCCCGGAAAAAATGCAGAGTCACCTTTATGGATGGATAAGAAAAAAATAAGACAAAGACCTTTATATTTTTATTAACGTTTAATAAACTAATAACAAAGCATTATTAACGTAACAGATGACGAACATAATCTAATATTAATTGGTCATTAACAAGTGGATCATTAGTAAATGTATTTACAATATCATACATACTATAGCCTTGATTTATTTTCATAATATAATAAATACAATATAAACCACAAACATTACTCTCCTCGGATTGCAAACGCTTATTGTTATATATATAACTACCAGTATGAGAATGTTTAAGAAGAAATTTCTTTTCTAACTGTGGACATAAGGCATGTAAGTAGTAACCATAAGAATCAAAACATTCTGCCTCTTTATTCACTGGAAAATGAATGGCAATCCAATGTAGACCCTGTAATGGTCTCGGTTGCACATAAAAAACATAGGCAGATGGATAGGTAACTGATGGTGGGTAACTATGGGAGGCCAATGTCCCCTTATAGATAGGAAACCGTTGTAATATGTCATCCAATTCATTTGTATTCATGCTGCTATAAATCTATTGCAGTAACCCTTCTATCTGATGTGATTCTAATTTCTTTATGAAACTCGTCCAGTACTAGGAAATTAATTGGCATTGGTTCAACAGTGCCATCTGTTTTTTGGTGTTTTAATGCACTTCCAAATTTAAATTCAAACGCAACATTTCCCGTTTCTGGTGGAGATGATACCGGTCCTCCTGGATCTCACAATATAAATTTACGCCTTGTGTATTAAATTGCTCTCTGTTAATTTTAAAAGTAGGATTAAATGTTATGTTTCTAGTATTTAAATATAATTGAAAGAGTGGTAAAATGCTAGTTCTACCACTTTGGTCATTGAAATAAGAATAATCTGTATCTAATCGATAACCTGTAACCTCTAAACCATTGTATGTACAAGACATTGACACTAAGCTCATATGATGGAAAAAAAAACGTAGGTTCATGAATATCTCCTTTTAAAATATTATCCTTTACAAATCCACAAATGATACGTTCTGGTATGCGAGCGAAGAAGGCATTTGCAATTCTAGCAGTTTGTTTTCCTCCGGCTATATCAAAGTTGAATATTTCCATGTTAGTTACTGGATATACTGCAGGTGTTTTTAATAGCACAGCTTCATGAGCTTGTCGGATTTCGGTCTTTATTTTCACTTTTGATATTATTAATTGCATTTCAGAGATAACAATTCTTGGTTTTTTGTCATTATAAGCGTTGCTAGAAAGAGAATCTGGATCCATTAACAGACATACATCTACATCATTTTTGTAAAATACGTATTGTATTTGGACTCCTGGTAGAATTAATTTGGGTTGAAAGTTTACATCTGTATGTAAGAGATCAATAAATTCCTGATCATTTGATCCAGGTAAATAAAAACATTTGTTGTAAAAATGCTCATTTTTTATTCATGGGTATACGAAAGGCCTATTTTGAGTATTACTTTCACCTTTAAAACTTGTTGGGTTCACAGCATAAGGTTTTTTAGGTATGTTATTCATACCATCCCCGTTTGTAAATGAACCATTTGTAATTTTTGCAGGATCATACCATGGTACAAAACCTGTTAATTCAAGCCAACCATCTTTTCCATCACTTGAATTGTAATTGATTAATTTTTCCAGAAATGCTCGGTAATGATGATAGCTTGTATCAATTACTACGGTACTGTTAAATTTAACCTCAACACGTCTCCATAATGTGCTAGGTGGATTGCTTTCCAGAGCTAGAGAATGGTTTGTAGTACTTATGAAATCATCCCAAGTTCCTAAATTTGAACCATCGTTTTTTACAACTTTAAGTTTTAAGTATAAGTACGAGTTTTTTAAATCAATGTATTCCTCTTCATTTGATTCAATATTAAATTGAATGGAATCTGTAAGTTCATTAATAGATGAATGAGGGTATACTTTAACCCATGAACGTTTAAGGATCGCATCTTAATATGTTTCATTAGCAAACAGATCTAACTCTGGTGGTGGTGTTGATTGCGCCATTAGAAATTTGTATAAACCTTTCTGCCTCTTCCTATTCTTCTTCGTCTTCGTGCAATTCCTGTTCCTTGTTGATCAAGTTTTCTTAATTTGGTTAGATAATCCGTTGAAAGGTCTACTCCGGTTTTTATTAAAGGGTTTGCCAGGGCTCTAACATTAGCTGATTTTCTTTTCAGTTTTCCTCTTAGAATTTGCCCTAAAATTGGTATAATTGTTGGTAGTACTGTTTTCGTTGCAGTTAATATTCCTGGACCTAGGGCAGCTAAGGCAGTTCCTATTCCCTGACCTCCCATAGGTCGTTTACCATAATAAAACATTTGGGAACCACCATATTGTGCCTGTTCATTATAGTACTTTAGGTAATCGTTCATCTTGAATCTTTAATAGTTTCTGAAATGCAGAAGTACAAGCAACCTCTGCGAATTGTCCCAAGATAATATGTTATCATCAGAATATACTTTGATTCTTATGCTATCGATCTGTCCACTCCTCAAACTGTGATATTGACGATTCTTCACGATATATGAATGCATTTGATCTTGTTTGTCTTCTTCAATATGCGGAACAAATCCAACTGTTCTAGTAAAATATTTACCGTTCATAACGGGTTTTACGATATCCAAATCTATTCTCAATTGTGGAAAACTGTAAATCTTGGTATTCAATTCTATACCCATAAACTTTACTAGAATAGTCTTGTTCCTTAGTGGATTAATAAATGACTCGTAATAAGGATTAGAATCATCAAATAATAATCTGGGGTCTGATAAGATCTGCTGAGCAGTTTTCTTATTAGTAAAATATTCTACTAAACACTTTGATAATGCCACTGCCATCAATGGAGGTATATACATATACATGTGATGTTGTTTTTCAAATTTATTATATCCATGTTTAAACAGTACCACTGACGGATCTATTTCATATATTTCTAAAAATTTATGAAATTGCAGTCTCTTCCTCACATAAGACGGATGTAATTCATAAAGCTGTTTTAAGTACGCATACACTTTATTATTCACGTAATTCATTAACAACTCTGGATTTCGTAAATGGTTACTAGACAGCGGTATTCGTAAATTCTTCATCCAGTTTAAACGACCATATACTATTTCCAATGTCGCCTTGAATTCATCTGTTACTTTATATATTATATAGTATTTGCTGGATAAATTATTTGTTAAATTTCTTGTCATAACCTCACATAATGCACATTTCATTGAGGAAGTTAGATTTAAAGATTGTGGTAAACTGATTGTAAAATCCGCTGTTGCCTGTGATGACATACATGGTAAATACACATAGTAACTCATAATACTTTTTTCCTGAAATGTATTAATAAATTAACACCTGGTAGGTCTTGAATAAATTGTTGCTCCTTGCCATATTCATCTAATATATCTACTGCAATGGTTCCAAATGTTGTTTTCTTTATTGGCACATATACTAACGGTTCGGGAAATATGGAAGTAGTAACTTCAATATTTTTTTTAGGTATGAAAGGTGAACGACCGCTATTGATAGCCCTAAGTAATGATGTATTGGCATTACCAGATATAACATCTCCAATTATATCTAAATACACCCAAAATGTTGATGATGCTGTAAACTGTGAATAATCCATTCCACTAAATTGTACCGTTTTATCTTCAATAGTGTTATGCGGAGTGTAAAGTGTTACACCGTCCGCATTAAGAGAGTAATTAACGTGTCCTTTTATATTATTTATTCTGTTGGTATCTCCACTTATTAATATTTGCAAAACTTTATTTGGCAAGATATATGTGCCAGGTATATCTACATACATTAAGGTTGTATCGTTTAATCTGCTATAATGAAATAATTCTATACCAGTTATGTATTGATTGTTAGCTATCTTTAAATCTGCTTCTCCGGAGTTAGACTTTTTTAACCCCTGTAAATTTTGGAACAAAGATCCTATTGTTGATCCTAATGCAGATGCTTTTGCTCGATAAAATGCTACTATCTGATTGAAAAATCTTTCATTAATATAATTGATCAGTTTCTCAGCCGAAGTAAAATTATATCCTGTTAAATCAATATCTATTTCCTTGTTTGCCTCGGGGCTATATTTAGTATGTACATCTTTCAAGTTAGTAACAGAGTTTACAAAATGCATTTACATCAACAGATAATTGTGCCATGTCGTCGATGACTTTATCATTATCATCATCATCATCATCATCATCAACATCATCATTATCATCATCCTCATCTTTAACAGTTACCGTTTCTGTCTTAACCTCTTCCGTTTTAATACCAAGATCATTATCAGCAGCAGCAGCAGCAGCATTGACATCGGCATCTGCATCTTCTTCTCCATCCACTGCATCCATATATTCCTCATTATCCTCATCATCCGCATCATCCTCATTCATAGATGAAGTAGGGTATACTTCAATCCGTGTACGTTTAAAGATCTCATCTTGGTATGTTTCATTAGCAAACAGATCTAACTCTGGTGGTGGTGGTTTTGCCATTAGAAATTTGTATAAACCTTTCTGCCTCTTCCTATTCTTCTTCGTCTTCGTGCAATTCCTGTTCCTTGTTGATCAAGTTTTCTTAATTTGGTTACATAATCCGTTGAAAGGTTTACTCCGGTTTTTATTAAAGGGTTTGCCAGGGCTCTAACATTAGCTGATTTTCTTTTCAGTTTTCCTCTTAGAATTTGCCCTAAAATTGGTATAATTGTTGGTAATACTGCTTTTGCTGCAGATAGAATTCCGGGACCTAGGGCAGCTAAGGCAGTTCCTATTCCTTGACCTCCCATAGGTCTTTTACCATAATAAAAGGAACCACCATATTGTGCCTGTTCAGTGTAATACTTTACGTAATCGTTCATCCTTCTTTAATAGTTTCTGAAATGCAGAAGTAAATAAAACCTCTGCGAATTGTCCCAACATAATATGTTATCATCGGAATATAGGTGTATTCTCATGTCATCGATCTGTCCACTCCTCAAACTGTAATATTGACGATTCTTCACGATATATGAATGTATCATTTCTTGTTGTTTTTGTTCAACATTCGGAACAAATCCAACTATTCTGTTAACATAATTTCCATACATAACGGGTTGTACAATATCCAATTCTATTTTCACTTTTTGAAAACTGTATTTGGCATTCAATTCTATACCCTTAAACGTTATTGTAATACTCTTGTTCGCGTTTTTATTAACAAATCCATCGTAATATTGTGTAGTAGAGGTTAATAATCCGTTTAACTTATAAGATTTACTATCAAAGTCTTTAGTGAAATATTCTACATTGATAAGGGTTCCCTGTCAATAGAACAGAAGAGAGGCATCATCACTCTAGTCCCCAAAAAAGATAAAGACAAAAACTTCTTGAAAAACTGGAGACCAATATCTCTACTTAATTTAGACTACAAAATAGCTGCAAAGGCTCTTGCAAAGCGACTAAAAGCTATTCTTCCAAGAATAATTAATCCAGATCAAACAGGATATATTAAAAACCGATTCATAGGAGAAAATATCCGTGTTATTTCAGACTTAATACATTTTACCAATTTAAAAGATATTCCGGGTCTCATTTTACTCGTAGATTTCGAAAAAGCTTTTGACACTTTAGAATGGACTTATCTAGATAGGGTATTAAGTATATTTGGCTTTGGAAATTCTTTTAGACACTGGGTTAAAATATTATACAGTGATATAAATAGTTGTGTTATTAATAATGGTTATTCATCTGATTTCTTTCAAATAAGCAGAGGGGTAAGACAAGGGTGCCCCCTCTCACCATATCTATTCATTTTAGCCATAGAGACACTTGCAATATGCATAAGGAATAATAACTTGATAACTGGAATTAAAATAGGTGTAACAGAATTTAAAATTAGTCTCTTAGCAGATGATACAACATGCTTTTTAAAAGATGAAAAATCTGGAGTAGAAACACTTAGAACTTTTGAAAATTTTAGATATTGCTCAGGTTTGAAAATTAATTTAGATAAAACAGAAGCAATTTGGATTGGTTCATGTAAAAATTTTAAACCTGGAATTCTTCCTGTAAAATGGTCTGACGGCATCTTTTTCACTTTTGGGATTTGGTTTAGTGTCAAAAATGACAATAACATAATTTTAAAAAATCTAAATACAAAATTAAATGATTTGCAAACAACATTGAATCTATGGAAAATGTGAGACAACTAGAATTGGTAAAATTTTGATTTTAAAGACTCTTGCATTATCCAAAGTAGTATATCCAGTATCAGTAAATTCAGTTCCTGAAGAATTTATCAATGAAGTTCAAAATGTAATCAATGGATTCCTTTGGAATAATGGTATTCCTAAAGTTAAAACAAATGTGATAATACAAAATGTATCACAAGGAGGTTTGAAAGCCCCCAACTTTCAAAGTCAGGAAAAATCCCTAAAATTAAACTGGCTTAAAAGACTGTTATCAAATAATAATTCTAAATGGAAATTGTTAATACAGGAATCCATACAAGGTATATCTCTTCATGATCTTCTTTTAACTAGATGTGCTTTAGGTAGTCATTTATCTCAGTTGCCTAAATTCTACAAAGATATTTTTAGATACTGGAATGAACTGACAAATATTGGGGATTTTAAAATTTCAAAGAATATTAGCCGAGAAAGTCTTTGGTATAACAATCACATAACTATAGAGGGTAATACCATTTTCATCAAAGAAATGTATGACAAAGGGATTATGTTTATCTCTGATATTTTGGATAATGATGGTAGATTTTTATCTTTTGTTAGTTTTGCAGATAAGTACAACTAAGTTCCAAACTTTTTGCAATACTATAGTCTATGTAGTGCAATACCTGCTCAATGGAAATATAAACTACGAAATGAAAATAATGTTCTATTAAACAGAGATGAAATATCACTCTCAATTACAGGAAAGGATGTTCCTATAACAAAAGCCTCATGTAAGGATTTCTATTGGATTTTTGTAGAAAATAGATTTCAAACTCCAACATGCATATCTAAATGGTGTTATATTCTTAATGATGATATTGACTTAAACATGTTTTCCAAAATATCACTTTTGCCTTACAAATGTTGTTCAGACACAAAATTACAGTCCTTCCAATATAAATTATTGCACCGATTTATAGTGCATAACAAACTTCTCTGTAAAATAAAAATTCTTTCATCTCCAAAATGTAAAACCTGTGAACTACATGATGAAACTATAGAACACAAATTTTTTTAATGTAATACTATATCAATTTTTTGGACTGACTTCAGACTATGGTGGAATTCACTAGACATCTTGACAATTGAGGCTTTCACATGTAAAAATGTTATTTTTGGTTTTTATGAGAGAAACTGTGAAACATTAAACTACTGTATACTGTTCGCTAAGTATTTCATACATTTATCAAGTCTTAGTAATACACCAGTACAATTTAAAACTTATAAAAGGCTTTTAAAAAATAAGATAGAAACTTTCAGACACATTTTATGCTTTATGAAAAAATATATAATACAATACCAGTTAAATTTTGATGTGCCAGATGTGCACATTTCGGAATTTCATTCCTCATCAGTGACACTAAGACCGAAAAGTTTGATACATAAAAAATATAAGCCAAACTGTTGAAAATAATGAATCTAAAGTTTCAAAATTATATAAATCCAAATCCAGCTAAGGAATGCTTTGCATGAGGGAACAAACCTTAGTTTTAAATAAATTTCAAATTTTAAACGACTGAAAATTTTGTTAAATGGTACATTTTCTGACAGCACAAAGTACTGCCTACTGAGTTATGGATACCCTCGGGGAGTTTTACTCCACCAGCAGCGGTACCCGCTCAGGGGTAGTAAATATATAATACAATACCAGTTAAATTTTGATGTGCCAGATGTGCACATTTCGGAATTTCATTCCTCATCAGTGACACTAAGACCGAAAAGTTTGATACATAAAAAATATAAGCCAAACTGTTGAAAATAATGAATCTAAAGTTTCAAAATTATATAAATCCAAATCCAGCTAAGGAATGCTTTGCATGAGGGAAAAAACCTTAGTTTTAAATAAATTTCAAATTTTAAACGACTGAAAATTTTGTTAAATGGTACATTTTCTGACAGCACAAAGTACTGCCTACTGAGTTATGGATACCCTCGGGGAGTTTTACTCCACCAGCAGCGGTACCCGCTCAGGGGTAGTAAATATATAATACAATACCAGTTAAATTTTGATGTGCCAGATGTGCACATTTCGGAATTTCATTCCTCATCAGTGACACTAAGACCGAAAAGTTTGATACATAAAAAATATAAGCCAAACTGTTGAAAATAATGAATCTAAAGTTTCAAAATTATATAAATCCAAATCCAGCTAAACTTGATAAATTTGATGATTTCTGGTTACCTGTGTTACTTAACCTAGAATAAATAAAAATTTTTCATCTTATATCATATAATAGACCATAATCATTACTAACCTTTCTGTGCAGTAACAAGAAATTAAAAAAAAAAAAAATTTAAAGTTTTGCATCTTTATCTGTATAAGATAATTAGCACACACACACACACACACACACACACTGCTTTCATTTAAGCACACACACACACATACACACACACTTTTCCTTGCTCACAAAATATACAGACTGATATCATATAAGCACACCCTAAACACATACACACACATTCTCCCTCGGTCACACACAATACAGACATACATACTGCTTTCACACATACACACACACATACACGCACACACACATACATACTTTTCCTTGCTCACACACACACACACACACTTTTCCTTGCTCACACACAACATATAGACACACAGACTGTATATGATCACTTTCCCCACACACATATACACACACACACACACACACACACACACACACACAGAAAATCAGGTCTATTTACAGCTAGATTAATAATTGGTTCTGTGTATGTATTTTGGGTATAAAAATAATTGTTTCTGTATATGTATTTTGAGCATAATAATATATATCATTATATTTTTTGTGTGAATTATAGAAATTCATATATACAGTCAAAATCAAAATACTGTCAGATTTTGTAGCAAATTGTATATTATGTATTTAGTATTATCTGTTTCTCTTTCTTTACAACTATATTTATGTGCCCTATCCATTGTAAAATCGCGGCAATGCAGGTGATCCCTGGGACCAGGACCCTGGCACCTGCATCACCCTTCTGTATTTAGAACCTGGAATAAAAAAAAAAAAAAGAAATATTCTACTAAAGACTTCGATAATGCTACTGCCATTAATGGAGGTACAGCCATATGCATGTTACCTTTCAATTTATTTTGGTCCCATTCATATTTAAACAATACGTTCATGGCATCTATTCCACCAGTTTTTAACCAATTGTAAAAAGACGGTTTGATCCTTACATCAATAGGATATAATTCATATATACGTTCCAAGTAATCATACACTATCTCATTCACGTATTTCATTAACAACCGTGGATTTTGTAAATGGTTATAAAACAACTGTATTCGTAAATTCGGTAGCCAATTCAGACGACCATATACCCTTTCCAGTGTCCCCTTAAATTTACGTGTTACTTTATATATTATATAGTATTCTCCGGCTAATTGATTTGTTATAGTTCTTGTCCGGTGAACCTCACATAATACACATTTCCATGATGAGGTTAATTTCAGAGATTGTGGTAACTTAAATGTAAAGTCCGCTGTTTTTGATGATGATATACATGGTACATAAACATAGAAACTCATAATACTTTTTTCCTGAAATGTATTAGTAAATTAACACCTGGTAGGTCTTGCATAAATTGTTGCTCATTGCCATATTCATCTAATATATCTACTGCAATGGTTCCAAATGTTGTTTTCTTTATTGGCACATATACTAACGGTTCGGGAAATATGGAAGTAGTAACTTCAATATTTTTTTTAGGTATGAAACGTGTACGACCGCTATTGATAACCCTTAGTAACGATGTATTGGCATTACGAGATATAACATATCCAATTATATCTAAATACACCCAAAATGTTGATGTTACTGTAAACAGTGAAAAATTCTATCCACTAAATTCTACCGTTTTATCTGCAATAGTTTTATGCGGAGTTATAAATGTTACACCTCCCGCACTCTGAGTTTGATTAACGTTTCCCGTGATGGTACGTATTCTGTTGTTATCTAGACCTAGACCTATTAATATCTGCAAGGAGTTATTTGGCAAGGTATATGTGCCAGGTATATCTAAATACATGAAGGTTGAATTGCGTAATCTGTTATAATGAAATAATTCCACACCAGTTATGTATTTATTGTTAGCTATCTTTAGTTCTGCTTTTCCAGAATTAGACGTTTGTAACCCCTGTAAATTTTGGAACAAAGATCCTAATGTTGATCCTAATGTAGATGCTTTTGATCGATAAAAGTCTATTATATACTTAAAGAATTTATCATTAATATAGGTGAACAGTTGCTCATGCGAATTAAAATTATATCCTGTTAAATTAATATCTAATTCCTCGTTCGCCTCCGGGCTGAATTTAACATGTACATCTTTTAGGTTAGTAACAGAGTTTACATAATGCATTTCTACTAACGCACATTCCCAGTCTCCTTTTAGGACTATGTGTTTTGGCAATGGTACGGTATAATGAGCGTGACGATTAACATATCCACCTGTAGTATCCACAGACGAGGGTAAATACATATAGAAATTACTCATTGTAATGTTGCTTTAAGTCCTCCCAAAAGAGGGCCTAACAAATATTGTATAAATCCACCACTTTGTATTGCTTCCTTTCTATCTCTGTTGTTGGTACTTTTGGCTAATTTTATCATTTTTCTTCTATGGCGACACAGTGTCCTTTTCATATGAGATGGAAATTTCAATTGCCATAGACTCCGTTCTCCGCTATCTCGTGTAATGCACGTAGTTGATCGGGTGTTATTACAGCTAATATGGCTTTCCTCTGTTTAGGTGTGGCGTGTTGTAAAAATGATAAAAAGTCCCAATTTCTAATAATGCACTGCAGTGCTTTATATTTTTTACGATTTCTATTCGTGCGTGACATAATTGGATATAGCAGTCCTACATACCTGAGTCACACCAATGACACGTCCGACGTTGATGCTTGCCAGCATAGGAATGATGAGATCTTAATATCTGTCCTTTATTTATAGACATCGGTTGTCATTGGTGATGGTGATTGCATTGTCATCGGTGATGGTCATGTGATATGACATAATACATTGGGAGATAATAATTACAACAATACAATGGGAGGTAACTAAATACCAATTTTATTTGGTATATCAAATGCTTTCCACAAGTAATAAGCGTCTCTCACTTTTGGAATATGTGGTAAGGTTTTATCCGCAACTTTTTTGATAATAGGCATATGTGGCCTAGTTTTGTTACTTAATGAACTTAAAGCCAAAGTACCAAGCATGGCTTTACTATAAAGAGGGATTATTTTTCGAAAAAACCCCAATCCCCCTTTTTGTGGCGATGATATCCAACCACCAATCTGTACCCCATTTCCTTTCTGTTTTCTACTTCTCGTCTGTACCCCTTTTCCTGTCTGCTTTCGACTTCGACTTCTCGTCAACACAGGACTACGAATTTCAATTTCCTTTTTGCGTTGCCTTTTGTTTTTTTTTATTGATCTCCTTCTTCTGTTATTATTATAATCCTGATATTCATCATACTTATCATAATCATCATCAGCATCATCCTCATCATTAACATCATCAGCATCAGCATCATCATCAGCAGCAGCAGCTGCATTTACATCAACAGATAATCGTGCCATGTCGTCGAAGACTTTATCATCATCATCATCATCATCATCCTCACCTTAACAGTTACCGGTTCTGTCTTAACCTTTTCCGTTTTAATACCAAGATCATTATCAGCAGCAGCAGCAGCATTGACATCGGCATCTGCATCTTCTTCTCCATCCACTGCATCCATATATTCCTCATTATCCTCATCATCTTTAGGCGTATCTTTAGGCCGTTTTTTTACTTTTGGAATTTGGATACCAATACCTGTGACTTTACGATATAATGCTTGGTATTTATTTCTTAATATTTTATATTTAGTCCACCAATTCTTTGGTCTGGATGTTATTAAATTATCTAATTGTTTTTTCCATTTTAACAACAACTTTAAAGAGGAATTCATATACGTTTGCAGAAATAAATTACGACCTGTTTGATTTCTCTTATAACTACCAAACAGATTGTTGGCTCTTAAACGGCAGTGTTCTGGTATATCAGTATTTAAATTGACAGTTAAATATCCATGTGGTACAGCTGATACAGCTTTTTCATATTCAGACTTACATACATTGGATTTTTGAGGAAACATTCTACGTCCTAGCATAGCGATTTGATCTTTTCCTAAAGGATGATTAAAGAGGATTAAATATTTAGCATTCAATGTTATATCTCTAGAAGCTCTTCCTTGTGGAAATACATTTTGTACTATATATATAACAGATAGATTTCTATGCCTTCCTTTCGAAAATAAATCAGCAACTCGTTCATCATTTTTGGCATATGTCATAAGATCATCTATTATAAACAGATTTCTCTGACGAATGTTAAAAAAGCTATTTGATTGTAATTTTGGCGGTAATCCGTTTACGAATTGAATGCCGGAAATGTTTGACTTTATTCTATCATATAATGGTTGCCATTGACTATAACTCCATACAATTCTCTGTGGAGGTGGTGATATGGTCTGCCTTCTATATTTTAGAAGCTCCGCTATTAAATTAGATTTTCCACTTCCCGTAGGACCTGCACATACTAAGGTAAACGGGTGTATTAAAGGCGGACATGTCATCTAAATCAAAAAAAAAAAAAAAAAAAAAAAAATAATCAATAATATATATTTAGTATTTTTATTAACACTATAAAACTGATTTATTTACACCATACTATCCATTGCCTTGCTCTCGCTACATTCAACTTTGTGATTTTTTCTACCACGGCCTCTACAAGTTGTACAATTACATATTATGCTCCCTTCTCTTCACTATCAGAGGATATATCAATCACGTTTGTATTGTCCCCAATAAACGGTGGGAATTGAAAGTAACATTGTGATCCATCCTCTCCAAACAAATCGTGAAGCATATTCCTTGCTATTGATAATCTGGTCTCCGGGGTCACTGCAAGTTGATCTGCTATTAGCTGTAGCAATTGAGAAAATACTCTTAATGCATACGCCAATATGTTCTGTGTGGTGATTTCAGATTTTAAAACTACTTTGCCAAAAGTATCAGTATCAGACATTTTCTTTTCCGCCAAAGCCAAATCAATAAAGGAACATAGATGGTAGTTATCGTCTAATGGATACAACGAGTAGTTAATTATAATGTCTCTCAGATCCTTCAGAACGTTCACTGCTAAGTCATACAGATCCAGATCAAGTAAAATCTCAATAACATTGACTAAATAAACTTGACCGCCACATCTCATCAATTGCATATTAACCCGTAATATTTTCTCCGAGTTTCGACGAGATAAAACTACTTCCGCAGTGCTTTCATTTATAATCTTTCCTGACCACAGCCGACTGATATATCCATTTATAGTATGATTATCCATTGAATCCCAAAATCGGCAAGTACTTTTTTGAATTACTGCTTTCATTATGTTCCTTGATATTATAAAACGTTGATGGCCATTTAACCTGCCATTAAGTACTTCCATCTCTGCCTTCCATCGTAGTGGGACAAAGGCCGGAATTTCAACATTACCTTTTTTCATTTCCAAATGCGACTTTTCAGCCATACTGATCTGCTTGACTACTATAACGATTGTGACGTCAAATGAACCATAATTACCTTGGACACGTGGCTTTTGCATTTTGAAGAACGTCTTGGATGAGAAATGAATTTCCGAAATGTGCACATCTGGCACATCAAAATTTAACTGGTATTTGTATTATATATTTACTACCCCTGAGCGGGTACCGCTGCTGGTGGAGTAAAACTCCCCGAGGGTATCCATAACTCAGTAGGCAGTACTTTGTGCTGTCAGAAAATGTACAATTTATTAAAATTTTCAGTCGTCAAAAATTTGAAATTTATTTAAAACTAAGGTTTGTTCCCTCATGCAAAGCATTCCTTAGCTGGATTTGGATTTATATAATTTTGAAACTTTAGATTCATTATTTTCAACTGTTTGGCTTATATTTTTTATGTATCAAACTTTTCGGTCTTGGTGTCACTGATGAGGAATGAATTTCCGAAATGTGCACATCTGGCACAAAATTTAACTGGTATTTGTATTATATATATGCAATAATTAATAACTCCTTGTAAATAATGTCCTGCTGCTGGTGAAACCTTTTTGTGAGAACTTTTAAACCAACGTTTCAATTTACCGTGCAATTTACGTCCTTCCCTATAATGAAATGATTTTTTAGGGGGGGGGACCTTATGAATTACTAGATGCTATTGATTTTTGTATAGTATCAAGATCAGATTTTGTTTTTTGCAATTGTGTAGGTTTTATTGTCGACAGAAATTGCTGCCTTTTCTTACGAATATCCTGTTGATTTATGATAAAGATCTCGAATTTTTTTATCTTCAATTTTTTTTCTTCTGTTGCAGTTGATAACTACTTATATCTCGTGCATAATTGTGAATAGACTCCATTAAAAAGTTCGTGCTTGACACTGGCTGTGCCTTTCATAATGGTTTTATTTCTGTCCACCCAAATAATTCAGGATTCCACGATCTTTGAAAATCTGCTAATGAAATATGTGGATATTCAGGTGAGTTATGCCAATCCGTTGATACTGCCTCATCATAGCTATATAAATTCATTGATACTTCATCATCTAATTTTTTGGAAAACCTTGAATTCTTATATATATCCATATCCATACCCTGCAATATACAAGTTGAAATCCGGAATTATAATAGATTTCGACCAGATCCGGTTTTCCTATTATTTTTGTACTTATCTTGTAATAAAAGATAAAACGGTACCAGATTCCGGATTTTCCCACCATTTCTACTAATGAGGTTCCGGACATTTGACCGGATCCGGTTTTGCTCTTATACACCATGATGGGACTTTTTCGGTTTTTCATCATTGCATCCTATGGGCCGGATCCGGATCCGATTCTATTTTTACAAACGCCATTTTCCCACCGTTAACTATACATGGACCCCCTCTTCTCCCATCATGGAACCCTCATAGGTCCCATTATTATTTCAATGGAAATGCATATATAGAAAAAAAGAATATATACTTTTTTTTATATATACGTTCTCCATTCAAATAACGATGGGACCTATGAGGGTTCCATGATGGAAGGAAAGGGGGGTCCATGTATAGTTAACGGTGGGATTTTTTTTTTTTTTAAATACATATATAAATATATATTTTTTTTAAATACATATGTATTATATGTATTGAGGACTCATAGGATTTTTTTTTTTTTAAATACATATGTATTATGTATTGAGGACTCATAGGATTTTATTTTTTTTAAATAGATATTTTTTTTTAAATACATATGTATTATGTATTGAGGACTCATAGGATTTTTTTTTTTTTTTTAAATAGATATTTTTTTTTAAATACATATGTATTCTGTATTGAGGACTCATAGGAATTTTTTTTTTTTTTTTTTAATTTTTTTTTTTTAAATACATATATGTATTATATATTTTAGGACTTCACTGAAGCGTTAATGCTTCTAGAAAAGCAAGAAGACCCAACCGACGACGACATCATACAAGCAGAGGTAGACCTGGCGAAGAAGCTAGGGTTTAAGTTTGTTTGTGATAAATGTTCTCAGCCCTTCGCCAGGTCTACCATGATGCAGAATCACTCGAAAAACCTTTGTGAGCAGTATAGACAAATAGTGATAGACGACTGCCAACAACGAACGAGAACAAAAGAAGAAGAAGAAAAAGAAGATAAAAAACAACAACAAAAATGACAATACCAAAAAAAGAAATATACAAAGAAAATTACTCCAAGGACGAGGAGTGAAGTCACTTTGAAAAAAGAGAGTAAGTGTCATGTTTTATATATAAATCATACAGTTATTTTATTTGCAGTTATTTATATTTCATTTGGTTGGATATTTTATCATAGATATACATACCCTGCAATATCCAAGTTAAAATCCGGAATTATAATAGATTTCGACCAGATCCGGTTTTCCTATTATTTTTGTACTCAATTTTGATATTTTATTATATAATTTATCTATTTTGATATTTTATTAGAAAGTAAGAGAAAAAGGCAAGATGATGAAAAAGATGAAGTGGTTACGAAAAAAAGAAAAGCTGTACAAGAAAATAAAAGAAAAGAAACAACTGACAATAATCCTAAAAGCAAAAAGAAATTAAAAGTAAACGGTTAGTAATTCTAGTATTACGTTAATATTTAGAAATACCAATTTCTTTTTCAGCCAAAGCAAGTCACGTATTTATTTATTGTAGATTTCACGTATGTGTTTACCAAGTTTACCAAGATTTTGACTTATTTACTTTTGTATTGTAGAATTCATAGATGACACTGCTGAAGTGTCGGACGATACCGGAGATTCCGAATTGGAGGCACTTAAATGCCTAGAGGAGGAGGAGTTGAAATTATACTCCTCCTTCATTGCCTCTGATTCGGAGGAAGTTGACGCAGGGCGCAGACCTGCTAATCCTTATTTGTCTGCCCCTGCGTCCCCGGCATCGTCCCAACAACGAACACCACAACAACAACCAGCAACAGTAACAGAACCAACACCAGAACGACAACCAACACCACAACAACAACCAGCTACAGTAACAGCTCCTCCTCCACAACCCGAAAACATCAATTTATATAGTGGTAAGTATTATTCATTGTTATATTGTGACAATTGTTGTCTGTCAGAACACAGTTTTGGACAACTGGATTTAACCAAACTATTTGATTGTGTGTCATTGTTGTCTTTTTGTGAATTTTAGGTGTCAAATTGGGAAATTTTAGTCTTATTACTCAAGGGGAAACTACCTTTATTCGGTAGTAATTTTAGGCAAACAAAACCACTGTATCTGTACATTCGTACCACATGCTTGCCATTTAACAAAATCTTTTGTTGTAGATGTAGATAACAACTTATATCCTTTTTTTTATATTTTTCAGGCTACCAATACTTTCATACTTATGAGCCTCAAGGAACCTGAAGAGGGATGGTGGATAATAAAGTGCCAACTGACCATCCGGACTTCCAACAATTTTATCCAACTACACCATCCCGGAAAGGATCGACCACGGTCGAACTTTCCGGGAATATGTACTACAACTACGTATTAAAGATGAAGTCTGGATGGGGGGACTTCTCCATCCCTTCAAGGTACAGTTATAAATAATTAACACTGATTTAGATTTTTTTAATATATTTAATCAGAATTATGTTGATGAAGAAATGTATTGATAAAGCTATTAAAGATCTTTTAGCTATTCTCGCTTCTATTGCTATTCGTGCATTATTATAGGCATTTTGTCTTTGTACGAATGCAAAATCATCCCAAAGTGGACAATAATGATATTGGTCCTCATAATTTAACAGCATAAAGCATTCCTGACATTGAACAGCAATAGGTAATGCCTGATTGTTGATATGAAATTAAATGTGAAATCTAAAGCATTCTGTAAGCATTCTGTGATAGGCTATTCTCAATTGATCTCTGAAAAAGGTACAGGCATGGTCCTGTTCATAGTAATTAAGAGGTATATCACAGTAAATACATCTATGAAAGCGTGGAACTACAGATAACCATATTTCACATGTTGTATTTCCTTTACCTCCCATTTGTAAAACTGTAAATGAAAAAAAATTATTTCTTATTTAATTGCAGGTCCGTGAGGCCATCAAACTTATCTTCAACAAAGGGTTTATTTTTACAGTAGGACCTCTGCGGGATAGAGTGGCGGCTGTGCCGTCAACCTACTGTATACTTTATGACCAAACTCACCAATGTTACTTCATCGGTTTTACAATGCCGAAAGCCACCTCTCCTGGCCTATTAGGAAAAAAAATCTTAAGTAGCAAAACAGCAGACGTGCAAGACATATTTGAACTTTCCCTCTTGTACCATATGATGAAGAGTTATCCTCTACATATGGTACAAGGGGTGGCCAAGATAGGTGGCTTTCAAGAGCTGAAATATCTGGAGAGTGGTGTCGAGGAGGAGATCAAGCCCAGAGGTCTCAATGTAACCATAATAAAGGACTTTGCCAATGCTAACAATATCACAGAAACATCCGAATTATTAGAAAATTTATAGGAAATTTGTGCAGGAGCCAATAGTGGATAAAGAAGATAACAACATGTGTGGCTGCGGTTGCGGTCATGAGTACCGCGACCATTCCTACCATTACCTCAATGCGAGTAAGTAAATTCACCTTAGGGACACACTACTCTTGATAGTTAACATGAAAGTATTGTTGCATTGAGTTTGTATGTTAGAGGGAACTCTCAGATCAATTTGTTTTCTTTGCTCACCTTGTTATTAGGGCTTATTTCTTGCTTTTAGCAGATCTGAGTAGAATTTAAACATTAACCGGAAACGGATATGTAGATTTTAAACATTATCCGGAAACGGATATGTACATCGGGTTGCTATAGGAACGGTTACATTTTTGCAGCATTTTACTCTCATTACCTCTGTAATTTCACCAAAAATATAATCTACTGGACAATTATGGGGTTGCCCCCTATAACTCTCTCTTTTCTCTCTTTAATAAATTATTAAAAATCGCATATTTGTTTTATATATTTCAGACTATTTGTACCACAATACGAATGAAATCGAGAGAGTCAAAAAAGTAGTTACCGCCAATCAGATCCTGCACGTGAAACAAGAAAAGAGAATGGATATGGGGACCGCTTTTCAGAATACCATTGATAAATTAATTATAAATGTACAGAATTTTTTTGCTCTTTCCAGACATGAACAGGAACAGTTACCATTTATGTTAATGTTCTTGTTCTTGTTTGGGGGAGACATTAGATGTGAAGCTGGACGCTTTACTTATTTTAACATTGAAAAGGTTAAATGTCAATTAAAAAATTATTATATTTATTATACGCAAGGGTGATCAAAGGCATCAACAATAGGCGGTGCATTTATATGCATGGTCCTCATAACGGTGGTAAATCCACCCTCCTCAAGTGTCTTGGGGGGGGGGTTGGTGGACAAACCCACCGCTGTGAGGATCAGCGAGGATTCTCCGTCTAAATTCTCGTTTGGTCAATTTGCAGATGGACGTGTCATCTTGATAGATGACATTTCCTACCGAGGCCTCCAGAATTTAGACGGAGAACAACGTAACTCTCTGGATGGTTTTGTCACCCAGATAGAGAGGAAACACAGGGATCCGACAAATGTGCAGCTGCCCCCGTTTATACTAACAAGCAATGTGCCATTTGCCGAGGTACCAAGCGGAATAAAGTGCCGCATGGTAGATTACCAGGTACCTCGGCAAATGACCAATGCCTTGTTGGACCTTTCGGAGTCCCCCCCAGGCAGTGCCGAGTTTTTGTTTTTTATTTTATATATTCTTATGGAAGACGGGATGATTCCTCATGGGAAATACATCCTCGAGTACTTACAGGAGTTGGAAAAGGAAGAGGTCGCTAGAGCATTTCATGCGGCCACTCCCCTTTCCTCTCCTTTGGGATTCGAGGCTGCCTTTTCACAGGCATCATCCCGATCGTAAAACCCTTCCCCACCCCTGACATTAATAATTTTGTAAGAGGACGCTCTGTATTAAAAGAGCATTTTTTAAAAAATTTTTTTATTTTTGACAACTAAAAAATTGGACGGACGGACACAATGGCCTTATGTTTCCTTGGCACCTCTACCTTTATGTATATATGTATATATTTATTTATTAAAAAAAAGAAAAAAAAAGAAAAAAAAAAGAAAAAAAAAAAACAGAAATTGGAAATGTGCAATATATAAAAAAAAAAACCCAAAAAAAAAAAAAAAAAAGAACAGAAATAGGAAATGTGCAATATATAAAAAACTGTGATATTATAAATTATGAATTGTGTGTGTGATATTATAAATTAATAATTGTAAATTGTCTGTGTGTGATTTGTAAATATGTATTAATTTGTATAAATGATAATTTATGTGTGTGTGTAAATGTGATAGGGGTAGAGGTGTAATGCAGCCTACTTCATTTATCTGAAGTAGACGGTGGCAAGCCCGTAACAATGCAGAGCCTCCTCTTACAGTATTATTAATGTCAGAGGTATAGGTACGGTCATCCAGAAAGGTTGACTACCTAAAAGCTCGTCTTTAGCATCCTCTTCATTGCAATTGCTATTACATTTGCATCTGATCGCTTTTATTAATGCTTGTACAAAAGTTACAAGAAGTCCTTTCTTCTCTTCATCCATCCTCCTGTAAAGTAAATTACAGGGGGTAATGCAGCCTATTAAATATAGCCGGTGACAAGCCCGGGAAAATGCAGAAAAAACAACAACAATCGTTAATGTAAAAGAACTTATAATAACAAACATTATCGTAATAGATGACGAACATAATCTAATATTAATTGGTCATTAACAAGTGGATCATTAGTAAATGTATTTACAATATCATACATACTATAGCCTTGACTTATTTTCATAATATAATAAATACAATATAAACCACAAACATTACTCCCCTCGGATTGCAAACGCTTATTGTTATATATATAACTACCAGTATGAGAATGATAAATCAAAAATTTCTTCTCTAACTGTGGACATAAGGCATGTAAGGAGTAACCATAAGAATAAAAAAAATTCTGCCTCTTTATTCACTGGAAAATGAATGGCAACCCAATGTAGACCCTGTAATGGTCTCTGTTGCACATAAAAAACATAGGCAGATGGATAGGTAACTGATGGTGGGTAACTATTAGAGGCCAATGTCCCCTGATGGAAAGGAAACCGTTGTAATATGTCATCCAATTCATTTGTATTCATGCTCCTATAAATCTATTGCAGTAACCCTTCTATCTGATGTGATTCTAATTTCTTTATGAAACTCGCCCAGTATTAAGAAATTAATCGGCATCGGTTCAACATTTCCATGTTTTTTATGATTTAATGGACTTCCAAATTTAAATTCAAACGCAACATTTCCCGTTTCTTGTCTTGATGATGTGGGTCCTCCTGGATCTCGTGAGAAATCGTAACAATATAAATTTACGCCATGGGTATTATATTGCTCTCTGTTAATTTTAAAAGTAGGATTATATGTTATGTTTCTAGTATTTAAATATAATTGAAAGAGTGGTAAAATGCTAGTTCTACCACTTTTGTCATTGAAATAAGAATAATCTGTATCTAAACGATAACCGGTAACCTCTAAATCCTTGTATGTACAAGACATTGACACTAAGCTCATATGATGGAAAAAAAACGTAGGTTCATGAATATCTCCTTTTAAAATATTATCCTTTACAAATCCACAAATGATACGTTCTGGTATGCGTCCGAAGAAGGCATTTGAAATTCTAGCAGTTTGTTGTCCTCCTGCTATATCAAAGTTGAATACTTCCATGTTAGTTACTGGATATACTGCAGGTGTTTTTAATAGCACAGCTTCACGAGCTTGTGAAAGAAGACATCTTAATTTAGTATTCTCAATCATATTGAGATCACCTAAACATAATTTTATTTACTTGAATTACCCTAACCCTAACCCTAAGCTGGATTTGGATTTATATAATTTTGGAACTTTAGATTCATTATTTTCAACTGTTTGGCTTATGTTTTTTATTTTCAACTTTTCGGTCTTAGTGTCACTGATGAGGAATGAATTTCCGAAATGTGCACATCTGGCACATCAAAATTTACCTGGTATTTGTTATATATTATATTAATGTAATTTTTGATTCGTATAATTAAAGTCTATACTTACATATTTTAATTTAATTACAGTGAATCTAATCAACAACGTACAGTTTTGCAGTACGATAATATGAAGCAAATGGGTTTGTATGGTTAAATTTTTTTAACCATTGACTGTAATTGTTTCTGGAATAATCATCAATTTTTTTATAATATTACAAATGTATATCTGACTTGCTAATAAGTGCTCTAAAAGTAGTAATTATAATGTTTTCTCAATTTTTAGCCTGTTGCAACAAAGTTGCACTCATATTATGGTTTTTTGAATGTGGGCAGGTGAATGTAAGGGTGGACATCATCATTAAATCATTTCTTGTAAAAATGTCATTGGACTTAGAATTACTTGAAATGACCAATTTCTGTAAAATCATTAATTTTGAATATAAGCAGATGCATTAAAAACTTGTTACATCCACAAAATTTTAAGGGTCAATGTTCACTGCTTCATAAAATTACTTAAGATTTGTCATAATTAAATGATTAATATTGATTGTTGTTTCTTCCATTATAGTAAAAAGTATAGATGCTGAGAAGTATCCGAGGACAAGAAATGCACCAACTTAGCCCTTGTGTGGTTTCCCAATACGAAGCAATAGTTGGCTTACGAACATTGCCCATTGTCAATAAAAGACCAAAAAACGCTTTCACTTCTTCTTGCGTTATTGGTTGTTATTCTTATTTTGTTTAGCATATCTATTTGTCTCGGTTTGAATTATGTTAAAAACATTATCCGTGTCCGTTTCCATAAACTTTTCAAAATAATCATAAGGGGGCATATTTAGAACAAACCCAACTGGTCAACTATTTTCCTTAAACTGTGGTAGTGCAGATAGTGAAAACGTGGTAGGGTCAACCAGAGAAAACCACGACCCTCTATCCATGATATGTCTTGGTGCTTTACTAGTTACATAACTATTTCCAAATATGAACAGCTAAAGTAAAAACCTAGTGACCTAATGATCAGAGCGTCAAAAGTGCATATATGACGTCACAGATTCTTTTTTTAATCACGTCATTATACGTAATTGGCGGTTGGAAATGACATCAACTGATTTTTTTTATTGAATATTACACTAAGCATGTCATCAGGTAGTAAGTGCATTAAACAATTATCAGTAATACATGTACTTAAAAACGACATAAATGATGCTTTGGCATGGAACCCCTAAACGACTTTTGTGTCATTTTGACATTGAACTCTCGGACTACATGAATGTCGCATTGGCATTGAAAGGGTTAAATTGTCTCCGTTTTATTATGTGTAACAATATAAAAAACGTAGTCTATATCCATTATGTATATAGTATTCTTTGCAATTTGATCCCAAATACGACTTTTATAAAAGTCTTATTGTCGCTTGTAGGAAAATGAAAATTACATTTTTTTTTTCTTTTTGAATTTGGTAAAGTATATTGATACTTATCACAGTCTAAATCTAGTATAGGACGAAATTTGAAGTATAGAAAGTTTTATAATCAGATGATGTATTTTGTGAAGTATAACAGAAATTTAACTGACGCTCAATTTGTCATGACATCCGTAACATGCATAATCTTCAGTCAGAAAGTCAATCTAACACACATCAATTAACCCTTATACTGCCAGCGGGCCGATTGGGCCGATTTTTGTTGTTGTTAACTGCCAGCGGGCCGATTTGCTGTACCATTCACTGCCAGCGGGTCGATTGGGCCGATTTTTGTTGTCGTTAACTGCCAGCGGGCCAATTGGGCCGATTTAAGTTGCAAATAGGTTAATATGAAATTAATGAATAAATTTTAATAAAGAATTACTCATTACGTCATTAGACATGTAGACGACGTCACCTGTTTTTTTGTGTGACGTCAGAGCTTTCACGGCGACATTGACGTCATATTAATAGATACATACGCAAATTGGTCAATTTTGACACTTAACCGTAAATGTTGTCTTGCATATATATATTCATATATATCAGCTCAAACCCCATCTTTGGTTCCTTGTTATTGCTACGTGTAAGTGTGTGTGTGTGTGTGTGTGTGTGCTGAAGTAAATTTCCAATCAATCCTCAGTATACCTCTTTTCAAATTTTAAGGAAATAAAACATTCAAATAAATTTAGGTTTGTTAGAAAATGGAAATAAAATAAATGTGTTTTTATTTCACTCCAACAGCTATGCTAAACATATAATAAGATCTACCAGAGCAGTTACAAAGCGTCATTCCAGAGTTACCTTATGGAAACCGTTGACCATACGGGGAGCTGAAATTGTTTTTATCCATTGTGTTTAACATGGGCCTTATCCGCAAGTCATCAATTGAAGAATATTGGAATTCTACAATGGCAAGTCAGGCCTCCAACTGGTTTAAACGAACAATGTCAAGAAACAGATTCCAAAACATACTTAGATTTCTTTATGTATCGGATCATTCTAAGAACTTTCCGAGAGAGGTACGACACTATAACTTTCAGTTAAATAAAATATTTTTAGTGTGATTCACATGTTGCTGTAACATTTAAGGTCTTTTATTTTATAGGATAAATCCTTGGTCTAACCACATGGCAAAGAGGATTTTCTTTACTGTTGGTTATGACTGGTCAGCTATGGAGTCAGTATGATGTGATCGAGTATGCCAGAGAATAATGTTAATACAGTGAGATAAGCTAGCACTCTAACATTGGCCGTCAGCGCCTACTACCGTAGTATAAAGTAGAACCCAAACATGCATTTACCACTACGTGAACTTGTATTCAAAAAAGATAATTAAATTTATCTCGTTACAAATGTCTAATAATTGTCAATGTTAAGTTAAAAAAGATCTAGTATAATAATAATAATAATAATAATAATAATAAGCAAATTCAGTGAAGGATCCCCGACAGAAGGTACTTTGGTGTTTTTGAAAGGGCAATAGCTCCCAGAAAAGTGCATATTAATCATGGCAGAAATAAAATCGTGTATAATATAAGGCATTAAATTTATGTTAACTTAAACATCATTTGTCAAAGGTCTTTTAATTTTTTGTAGCATCCCGGTTATGACCCTGCTTCCAGATTTCGACCCCTTTTCAATTTTATGAACAGACAGTTTGGTAGGTTTTTAGTCCCGGAAAAAGAAATTTGTGTCGATGAAACTCTTGTTGCAAGTAAAGGACATAACATTATGAGACAATATATTCCGTCGAAAGCTGGAAAGTTTGGAATAAAATTCTGGATGCTATGTGAGTCTGCTTCCGGCTATATTCTTCAAATGACAGTATACAGGGGACGAAATTTCGATCCTGTACCCAGTGGCGAACTTCAAGGAACACAAGTTGTGACAAGTCTTCTTTCAAGCGCAAACCTATTAAACAAATGTTACCACGTATTTTGTGACAGTTTTTTCTGCTCTCTTAACTTGGCAACACGACTCCTTCAGAGCAATACATTTGTTACAGGTACGTTCTTCCAGTCTTTCTATTTCCTTTACCGTTAGATATTATTAATTACATGTAATTATTACTATAGTATATGATCACAAATGAGTAATTAAAAGTCATATACACACATGTATTACACACGAGCCGGATGTAACTAGCTAAACCGGAGGTGCTTACCCTTCCGGAGCACCCAGTCTCAGTTCCCAGGTTTTTTAATTTTTTGTTTATCTTGAAGGTGGTAATAACAAAAGTACTGATAATTGTAAAATTGAATGGCAAAAAAATAACAAGGTAATCACATTATGCAATTAAATATCATCAAGTGTAGTTCATACGAACACTGTTACAGTTGTATAACATGCATGTCTTTGTTAGAATTGATTCAAAACTAGTTTAGGTCGCAAACTTACAGCTCGGACATCCGATGGTGGTAAATCAATGATGCCCGCTTCTCCCAAAAGCTGCCGTATAAATTTACAAACGCGCACATACAGTACGGAACAGTCAATTAAATACTAAAGCATTCCTTAGCAGGATTTGGATTTATATAATTTTGAAACTTTAGATTCATTATTTTCAACTGTTTGGCTTATATTTTCTATGCATCAAACTTTTCGGTCCTAGTGTCACTGATGATTCAAGTCCCACGAAAAGAGAGTGAGACACAGTACATAGAACTCAGAAAACTCCGAGAAAATCTACCCGGATGTGAAATCTTACTGTGGATAGACCTTGCAGAAAATTATACATACTCGTTGCTAGAAGAGATTCAGAGTGCCTACTGGAGTGCCAGTATATTCACATACTAGGGTTTCTTTTTTAGAGAGCACTAGTATATCTCTCCAGAGATGTGGCAATATCGGACATATTGTTCCATAATGCAAGCACTGGTTATACTATAGTCCTGCTGTTAAAGAAGATTATCCATACTTGCTCAAAATCCATTTTCTTACCGATTCACCAACCAGCCAATACAGAAATGAAAAAATTTTTAAAAAATTCTAGTCGATCATGAGAAGGAATTTAAGGTAAAAGGGCAGTGGAATTACTTAGAGTCTTGCTATCGAGAGGGTCCGTGTGACGATCTAGGTGCTAGTGTTAAAAGATTAGCAGATATGGCAGTTAATCAAGAAATGTTTATTTAGGATTGAAAAAAAATTATCTGATGGGCAACTGCAATATTAAAACAAGTAAGATAAAATGTCTCTACTGTGATCAGACGAATTATGACTACTCAAAACAAGAACTTGATCAGATGATTGCGTTTTGTCAAGGTATATGTGGTACGTTACACAGTGATTCCGCTCGACACTTACAGAATTGCAGTACCATTTGTTGCTGCAGTTCATCTTTGGCAATTTTTCGGGCGGCTGTCCAGGTCCGGTATATAAATGTGTTGGAAAGAAAAACAAATTTCTGAAGTATCGAAAGTGGAAAAAGAAGTAAATGAGCCGGTTGTTAAGAAAAGCTTGATGTGCCACAATTTCAAACATTTGTTGCCGTTATGTATGTGACATAACCTAAATTCTGGGATGGTAAACATTTCAAAGTTGAGGTCCAAGTCAAATTATAAATGAGCAGATATAATTGCTTTTCTAGCTAAAATTTAAGAAGGGTTAAGAAATGCGCATGACACGACAGGACCTATGCCGCTCATCGAGAAAGAAGGTATGCTAGTTTTACAACATAAGGGAGACTATCGAAACTAAAATCCAATACCACTGTATTCGAGTAATACGAGTATTTCCTCTTATAATGAACGTTTCTGGTACAGAAGTAAAAGAAGATAGAATCTTTCATTTCAGAAGAGGGTCATTTTATCACGATGCAAATACTGGGATCGACAGAGCTTAAAACAGTTAGGGTTCAAGTTCACAAGGGGCTATAATTATCTAAATAACTGTATAAGTCGCAAAAAAAATGATTTACTTTTTTTAACTTGCTTGAATGTAAGCGCACAGAGAGCTTAAGTCATACCACCGGCGTGAGCGCCCAACGTTAAAGTTTATGTTAAAGTTTTTTATATTTCAGTAATGAGTTATCATAAACTTGGAGCAGATTATATCTTTATCCATAAAGGATATATGACAAAGTTGCAGATGCTGAAGGTCAAGGTCAAACAGTAACATTGTTAAAGTTTTTTAATGTTGAGGTTTTCATGTCATGACTAATGAATTATCACATACTGATTACAATTGATATTTTTAAGCCATAATGGATATGTTATAAAATTGCAAAGGCCAACGGTCAAACAATGATAGTTTTATGTTTTTTAATGTTTATAATAGGATGGTGACTACGGTAAACAGTGAAAATGATGATGTTGTTGCTGTCAATTGTGGTGGTAGTGGTGATAATTAAGTGATGATGATGATATTGGCTTTTTTTAAAACAAGTTGATAATTCTTAATAATTTGCAACATAAACATAAAAATCAATTAAAAACTGCCATAACTTAACGAGAATTGTTGTCTTCTGACAACCCTTCTTCTTTATGATTTTTTTGTTTAATAATAATTTAGTGATTTGAAATAATCAGGGATTCAGAGACAACGACATAATCGTACTGAAATTACATTTTTCAGACTGAACGCAAACAAAATGCCTAGATGAACTACCACCAAGATTTTAAAACCAGGAAGTGTACATCCACAGCATACATTGCCTGTGCATTTAAGATTTAACTGCAATAATAATAATAAAACACAAACACACCAGCCCATGTCCAATCCACAATCCACCCCATATATATATATATATATATATATATATATATATATATATATATATATATATATATATATATCGTATATCTGTTAAAGTTTGATCTTACTATATGTGCACATTTCGGAAAATTCATTCCTCGCAGTGACACTAAGACCAAACAAATTGATAAAAAACCAAGCCAAACGGTTGAAATTTAATATGTATATAATATATTATTTACATCATGGCACGTTCCAGCATCCATTATTATATTAGTATCGTTCTTTATTATATTTACATAATGACAAAACACATTGAGTTTACATACACTCACGGCAATGTTTATTTAGGAAAACACAAAAAATTACCATTATGGTTATAATCACCACATTCATAGATAAATGCCACTTGGGCGACATACACTGCTATCAAGTTTATGGTTTCCACCAAAGCTTATGATTGTGTAGCGTTTGAAGGAGCCATAAGTCACAAGTTAATGCAATTTAGATTTTACTGCAAAAATAATAACTATTATTCGTTTGATTGCAATACTGTTCTTTAATTTATTTCGTTCAACCTGTGTTATAAATCCATCCAATGTGTTTCTATGCGGAGGCCCCACAGGTTACTTTTTTCTGGTCCAATTCGGTAGGAGTTTCATCTGTGTAAACAATATTTGCATCACGAAATCCAATATCCTTTTTATCATATAGTGGTTCATCTTTTTCTTTATCAATTTGTAATTCAAATTCGCGAATTATTTCATCGAGCTTTACATTAGCTGTGCCCTCCTTCAGTTCTAATACTTTAAACCGTTCCATTCTGAAATAAAAATATTGTAGGTATTAATATTTTTATTTCATTTAAAACAACTATATTGCATAATATATATAAAAAAATATATTTACATATTTTACATATATTTAACGATATAAAAAAATATATTTACCTTTACTTCTTCTTCTTCTGTTTCTTGTTGCTGCTTGTAGTTGTTTTAGTTGTTTTACGTTTAAGGGACACTGCTTCCCGAATACGTTCACTCTGTGCTGCTACGCTTTCTTTAATATATTCTTTTTCAGCTTGTACAATACTGCTGACTCTCTTTTCCGCGTTTTGTATTTTACTTACAAAATTTAATTCTGCTGATTTGACAGCCGATTTAGCAGTAACAGCTGCTAATCTTCTAATGGAGAAATTATTCGCCTTTTGTTCAATGGATCTAATTGTGTAATTAGAGGCACCAGTTACCGCAGCTCCTATTCAAGCAGTAATTGCAGCCTTAACTGCACCTGATACTCCAATCGCTTTAACAGCCGTTAGCCCTGCTGTCGCTAAACCTATACCCGCAGTTTTTATAACTGTTCCTGCTACAGCGGCTGCCGCTCCTATTGCTCCTATTGCTTTTCCAACAGCAGCGGCAATTGCACTACCTGCTGCAATTAAAATTGGTAAAACCATTCATAAAGTTAATAAACCTACCTAATGGTGAACAACAGTTACAACTGTGCAAAAATAATAACTGTATGTTTCTGATAAGTGATGTTAAACCTTCTACTAACCTCGGCATCTATCTATGCAAAAACTTCGTGAAAGTTCACGTGTTAAACAGACGTTGCTAGGTAACTCTATTAGAGTTACCCACCCCTTCCACCACTTCCCGCCAATAAATCCATCATGACGTCAGAGCGTTATCCATCACTTCCGGTTTATGGCTGCTGCATGTGCTGCTGCTGTATTATGTGCTGCTGCTGTATTTTAGGTAGGTAACACACAACGAAACAAATGTATGCAGAGAATTTGATAATTTTATTGCCTGAATAATACCAAAAATACAGAGAAAATGCATTACACAAAAGCGATGAAGTCAAAAAAAGAGAATTACGATCGCTTTCTCTTTTTTGAATTCATCGCTTTTGTGTAACTAATTAACAATGTCTTGCTGAACTTCTACAATACTAATTGGCCTTGTGTAAGGATATCCTGAAATCCATGCATCCTGTGTTAAAGTTCTTAAATCTCCAACCTTTAATGCTTGTGCAACATCTGTGGCATTTAATCGTTTATGTTTGAGGGCATTTGAGGGCCGCCTAGGTCTGGAGGAATCCAATAAACGTTCAACATTCATAAAAAATCTAGCTTTATCCTGCACCTCACGAATAAGCGAATAATAAACACCTTCAAGGTAAAATCCTGCAGCGACACTGACTTTATTTTTTGAAGAAATTTGTGTTTTTTTTAGTGCTCGATGTAATGCACTTCCATAACGATCTCTAAAAGTTTTGGTTGTGTTTTTTTTATATTTAGCTATTTTTGACACAGCTAACATTAGATCCAGTTGTTTACGTTTCCGAATTGGGGTAGATGTTGCAGCCGGTTGGATTGCTGACAATTCTAATGCTCTGTAGAGGTCTTCGGCGGATCCGGAGGCTGTTCCTTCGGCGGTTCCTTCCTCTGATTCTGATAAATCAGACATTCTATATTTTCAATATCTCGATTTAGACTACTGGTTACACTGTTTAATTCACTCTTTAATTCTTCAAGGGGTTGAATTAACTCCTCTGCGGATTTTATTGTTCTTAATTTTCTTTCTATTTGGTGTATCCGATGGAAAAAACTTTCCATCTGGTAGTCTGTACCTATAAAATATAAGATAGATAGGATATCTTTTATCCAGGTCCGTTCCGGTCCGGTTCTATGTGTTATCTTTTATCCACCGTAATCCATCATTAGTCCACCACTTATCCATCATTAGTCCACTACGTATCCATCATTAAGTCAATGGAGCAACCCTATATAGAAAAAAAAAGAAGATATTTGTGTGCAAACGCCGACATGTAGTCCGGTAGACTACATGCCGGACACCATTTTCTCACTCCATTCCTTTTGTGCTCTTTTATTTCTGCTATAATGCCTTCCATTATGCATGCCTTGCCTACAAATATAAAAAAATAAAAATAAATAAGATATTCCCCCATTCCGGTCCGGTCCGTTCCGGTCCGGTTCTATGTTTTATATTCCCCCCATTCCGGTCCGGTCCGTTCCGGTCCGGTTCTATGTTTTATATTTTCCCCCCATTCCGGTCCGGTTCTATGTTTTATATTTCCCCCCATTCCGGTCCGGTCCGTTCCGGTCCGGTCCGGTTCTATGTTTTATATTTCCCCTTATTCCGGTCCGGTTCTATGTTTTATATTCCCCTTATTCCGGTCCGGTTCTATGTTTTATATTCTCCCCATTCCGGTCCGGTCCGTTCCGGTCCGGTTCTATGTGTTATCTTTTATCAACCGCATTCCCTCATTACTCCACCGCTTATCCACTAATATTCCACCACGTATCCATTAAAGTCAATGAAGCAACCCTATATAGAAAAAAAAATAATAATAATACTTTTTTTTTCTATATAGGGTTGCTTCATTGACTTTAATGGATACGTGGTGGAATATTAGTGGATAAGCGGTGGAGTAATGAGGGAATGCGGTGGATAAAAGATAACACATAGAAGCGGACCGGAACGGACCGGACCGGAATGGGGGATATAAAACATAGAACCGGACCGGAATATATATTTTTTATCTTTTATTTTTTTTTAAGTACAAAAATAACAGGAAAACCGGATCTGGTCGAAATCTATTACAATTCCGGATTTTAATTTGTATATTGTAGGGTATGTATATGAATATGGATTCATATAAGAATTCAAGGTTTTCCAAAAAATTAGATGATGAAGTATCAATGAATTTATATAGCTATGATGAGGCAGTATCAACGGATTGGCATAACTCACCTGAATATCCACATTTATCATTAGCAGATTTTCAGAAAGTGTGGAATCCTGAATTATTTGGTTGGACAGAAATAAAACCATTAGGAAAGGCACAGACATTGCCAAATACAAAGTTTTTAATGGAGTCTATTCACAATTATGCACGAGATATAAATAGTTATCAACAGGAACAACAAAAAAAATTGAAGATAAAAGAATTCGAGATCTTTATCATAAATCAACAGAGGGTATTCGTAAGAAGAGGGAGCAATTTCTGTCCACAATAAAAAAAACCTACACAATTACAAACCACAAAATCAGATATTGATACAATACCAAAATCAGTAGCATCTAGTAATTCACAACGTAAACCCCCCAAAAAATCATTTCATTATAGGGAAGGACTTAAATTGCACCGTAAATTAAAACGTTGGTTTAAAAGTTCTCACAAAAAGGTTTCACCAGCAGCAGGACATTATTTACAAGGAGTTATTAATTATTGCATCCAAGACGTTCTTCAAAATGCAAAAAACAATATGTACCGTCGAAAAAGTAAAAGAATTCAACCAATTGATTTAGCATATGCTTTAAAATCAGAGGAAGACATTGAATGGTTTGAATTCTGTAAAAATGTCACCATTCCGGGATTATATGGGCAATCGTTCGAATCATCCAGTATACCTAAACAAGTATTATCTAAAAAATATGAAGATTCCTTAAAAACAAAGACCAGAAAGAAAAAGAAAACCACCAAATCGCAACAAAACACTATAGTTAAATATATGTTGCCTCAATATATGCCATTAAATGTTTAGGTAAGGAAAACGGATATTTATCATATATATATATATTATTAAATATATTTTGAGTCTTTGTGTGTTTTTTGTTTGTTTGTTATACTTACCAAATCTTCCGACATGATTTCACGTCTTTACACCACGAAATCTTGCTATGGAATGATGGCAGATGAATGGTGAACGCTCTGACATCACTAATGATGCAGTGCTTCAAAATGGCGACCGGAAGTAGGGGTCATCTCGAAAATTCTAAAAACCGAAACCGGATAAGGTTTTAATTCCGGATTGCCATTGGGACAATGATGGGAAAAGTAAGATGGCGGCGGGGGGACGTTTCCAAGGTATTTATGTGTATTTGACGTCACAATCATTATAGTAGTCAAGACTCTGTAGTCAAGACTCTAAATCAATGGCGTTTGCATTAAGACAATTGTCTGAATTGATACAGCACAAATTAGATCAAGATCAAGTTAAGTCGCAGAACATGGCTGAGTCGGTAGTTAAGGCGAATTTGGAAATGAAAAAATGTAATACTGAAATTCCGGCCTTTGTGCCACTACGATGGAAAAAAGAGATGGAAGTAGTTAATGGCAGGTTAAATGAACAGCAAGGGTTTAAAATTTCAAGGAACATAATGAGAGCTGTAATACAAAAAAGTACTTGCCGATATTGGGATGCAATGGATAATGATGCTATAAATGGATATATCAGTCGGCTGTGGTCAAGATATTATAAATGAAAACACCGCGGAATTATGTTTATCTCGTCCAAGCTCGGAGAAAATATTACGGGTTAATATGCAATTGATGAGAAGTGGCGGTCATGTGCATTTAGTCGATTTAATTGAGGTTTTAATAGATATGGATCTGTATGACTTAGCAATGAGCGTTCTAAAGGATCTGAGAGACATTATCATTAACTACTCGTTGTATCCATTAGACGATAACTACCATCTATGTTCCTACATTGATTTGGCTTTGGCCCAGAAGTCTGATACTGATACTTTTAGCAAAGCAGTTTTAAAGTGTGAAATCACTACACAGAACATATTGGCGTATGCATTAAGACAATTGTGTCAATTGCTACAGCTAATGGCAGATCAAATTTCACTACCGGAGAACAGAGTAAAAGTAGGAAGGGAAATGCTTCACGAGTTGTTTGGAGAGGAAGGATCACAATGTTACTTTCAATTCCCACCGTTTGTTGGAGATAATCCCGTGATTGAAATATCTTCTGATAGTGAAGACGAGGCGAGCATAAGATGTTGTAATTGTACAACTTGTAGAGGCCAGGGTAGACAAAATCACCAAGTTGATAGTGAGAGCAAGAAAATGGATACTATGTAAAATATATTAGTGTTATAGTGTTAATAAAAATACTAAATATTATATTTTGTTTTTGTTTTATTTTGGATTTAGATGACATGTCCGCCTTTAATACATCCGTTTACCTTAGTATGTGCAGGTCCTACGGGAAGTGGCAAGACTAATTTAATCGTAGAGATACTAAAATATAGAAGGCAGACAATATCACCACCTCCACAGAGAATCGTATGGAGTTATAGTCAATGGCAACCATTATATGACAAAATAAAGTCAACCATTTCCGGCGTGCAATTCGTAAAAGGATTACCGCCACAATTACAATCAAATACCTTTTTTAACATTCGTGAGAGAAATTTGTTTATAATAGATGATCTTATGACATATGCCAAAAATGATGAACGAGTGGCTGATTTATTTTCGAAAGGAAGGCATAAAAATCTATCTGTCATATATATAGTACAAAATGTATTTCCACAAGGAAGAGCTTCTAGAGATATAACATTGAATGCTAAATATTTAATCCTCTTTAATCATCCTTTAGGAAAAGATCAAATCGCTATGCTAGGACGTAGAATGTTTCCTCTAAAATCCAATGTATTTATGTCTGAATATGAAAAAGCTGTATCAGCTGTACCACATGGATATTTAACCGTCAATTTAAATACTAATATCCCAGAACACTGCCGTTTAAGAGCCAACAATATGTTTGGTATTCATATAAGAAATCAAACAGGTCGTAATCTATTTCTGCAAACGTATATGAATCCCTCTTTAAAGTTGCTGTTAAAGTGGAAAAAACAATTAGATAATTTAATAACATCCAAACCAAAGAATTGGTGGAATAAATATAAAGTATTTAGAAATAAATACCAAGCATTATATCGTCAAGTCACCGGTATTGGTATCAAAATTCCAACATCACAAAAAGCAGAAATAGAAACACGGCCTAAAGATATGCCTACAGATGATAAGGATGCTGATGAAGATACTGATGATAAATATGCGACTGCTGATGAGGATGCTGATGAGGATGCTGATGTGGATGATGATGAAGATGAAGATATGGAAGTAGATGTCAAAGAAGAAGTGGATGTTGATGCTATTGATGATGATGTTAAAGATGAGGATGAGGATGAGGATGATGATGATGATGTTGAGGATGATAAGGATGATGATGTTAAAACAGAACAAGTATCTGATAATAATAAGGTCCTTGACGACATGGCACAATTATCTGTTAATGATAATGATAATGCAAAAAGAAAGATATGGAGTCCTGTGGTCAGGAGACGTAGAGGGAAATGGGCGGGCATTTCAAGGAGTTCTGTAAGGAGTCCTGTAGTCACGAGAAGTAGAGGGAGAAGGACAAAGCAAAAAGGAAAAGGGGTACAGTGGAGACAAAAAGGAAATGGGGTACAGATTGGTGGTTGGATATCTGATATGGGAAAAGGATTGGTTAATCTTATGACTACTATAAATCCTATGTTACGATTTAGTCCTTTGGTTATGTCTGCTAAACGTGCTGGAGTGATATAATGTATTATCTTCCTGTTTATTGTACATTAAATGTTATGTATTATCTCCCTTGTTATTGTTATTATTTTACATCACGTGACTAATTACCAATGGCAACAGATGTCTATAGCAACAGATGTCTATAAATAGCGGACATGTATGTATCTGCATCATTTCTATTGTAGCAACCGTCAATATCGGACGTGTCAATAGGGATTGTACTCAGGTATGTAAAATTGCCATATCAAAGCATGTCACGCACTAATAAAAATCGTAAAAAATATATAGCACTGCAGTGTATTATTCGGAACTGGGATTTTTTGTCGTTTTTACAAAACGCAACACCTAAGCAGAGGAAAGCCATATTAACTGTAATAACACCCGATCAATTACGTGCATTACACGAAATAGCGGAAAACGCAGTGTATGGTAAAGTGAAATTTCCAAATTCTGTGAAGAGGACACTGTCTCGCCATAGAAGAAAAATAATAAAATTAACCAGAAGTACCAACAACACAGATAGAAAGGAAGCAATACAAAGTGGAGGATTTCTACCATTTTTGTTAGCTCCTCTTATGGGAGGACTTGCATCGCAATTCATGCAACAATGAGTAATTTTTATATCTATTTACCATCGTCTGTGGATACTTCAGGTGGATATGTTAATCGTCACGCTCATTATACTGTACCAATGCCAAAGCACATAGTTTTGAATGGAGACTGGGAATGTGCGTTAGTAGAAATGCATTTTGTAAACTCTATTACTAACATGAAAGATGTACATATTAAATATAGCCCCGAGGCAAACAAGGAAATAGATATTGATTTAACAGGATATAATTTTACTTCGGTTGAAAAACTGTTTAATTATATTAATGACAGATTTTTTGATCAGATAGTAGAATTTTATCGAGGAAAAATATCTGCATTAGGATCAACAATAGGATCTTTGTTCAAAAATGTACAGGGGTTAAAAATATCTGACAAAGGAAAAGCAGATTTAAAAATAGCTAACGATCAATACTAGACGTGATGATAAAAGGTGGTAGATGACAATTAGTAGGATCTCGATGTTTACGTTCTATTTGTGTTACGAAACCGTCTAACGTATTCCTGTGTTCGTTATCCAGGTTTTTAAGTCCTGTCGTTGAAATATCGTCGATAATAGTAACTCTACTATCAACAGCCGGGCCAAATATAAATTTGCCCGGCTGCTGGTCATTGATGTTGATGATAGAAAATTTGTTCACTAACGAACATAAACATTTTAGAAGAGTTGATTTTCCGCCGTTGTGGGGTCCAAACATATATATACATCGACGTTTATGTGACCCTTGTAAGATTCTTGTATGGAACAGGTATAATAAGCTTTTTATATTCTTCAAAACAACGTCCTCATTGTAATAGACATATTCGCCGTCCAGCAGCCGAATATGCCCACCAAATATGTAAAAAAAAAGGATCATAAAAGGTTCTGATTTTGGATCTTTTAAACTATATAGTTTTTTCATTTTCTCTTCATGCTTGATATTTTAAATTGTGTCTATTACAGTTTCCACTATTGTTTTTTCCTGTTCCTCGTGATGATGGATGATCTCTTTAGATGTTAAAATTCGTTTCAAGATTTCGATGTCCTTATCTGTGTTGTAGAGCGCCAGCGCGTTGTCATGGTGGCGGCTGTGGAGGGCAAAATCCCATCCACAGCCGCAAGCACAATCTTCACTTGCATCCTGGTTTGGAGGAAGTTGATAGACCGGCGGGGTCTTAAACAGGCGATATATACGAAGAAACTGTCCTACTGTTTTAATATGTTGCTCACGGCAAAAGTCCTTAATCATGCCTACATTAAGGTGTCCTTCCTTTATACGTTGTTGTTGTTGTTGTTGTTTTTTAGTCACATTGAATGATGTTAGTTCTTTCAGAAATTTGTATCCATTGTACTGTAGTTTCTTGGTAATTATTTCCAGATCCGCACCCCGGGTCATATGATATAGATGTCCAAGGTGAAATATATTTTGAATGTCTTCGGTCTTTTCTTTCCTAATCTTGGTTCTCAATAACCCGGGGGACGTTAATTGTGGCATTTCCATAATTATGAAGTAGCTCTTGTATTCTTCATCGTACATTGCCTGCCATTTAGGCACGGCAAGGCACGATGATCCTCTGTGTCCAATTAAGAATTGGAATCCGCATATTATTATACGGCTCATTGCCTCCTCAACCTGAAAATATAAAACAAAATGGTATATTTGTAGGGATGGGACAAATTGTGGATGGATGGTGGAGGACAGAGATATGGTATAGAGATATGAGATATATAAGAGATATGAGATATATAAGAGAAATGAACCTTCGTCGTTATCGTCGTCATTTGTATATTTGTTGCTTAAAAATGTTTTTTATGTTTATAATTGTTGGTGGTGGTAGTAGAAGATAATAAAAAATTATAAAAATTATGAATTGTTGAATTTTTATACCTTTGATGGTGTCAACATCTCCAACGACACGTTGGGTTTAAAGTCCAGCTGTAGTATATAATTCCGAAACGTCCTCCCATTGCCGATCTTTTTGGGAATGGTATAGTTGCTTAGGAATTGTGCAAAATCAGGATGATTTAATGGAACCTTCTCCCCTCTACCAGACCATATATGTTCTTCGCATTCTGGTTCGTAGGTAGAAAACTTGGGCTGGTGTGATGGATACCTATTATTGAGTTCCAGCTCGTCGTCGTCGTCTGAAAAATATAAATTGTATTTCCGGTTAAAACATGTTTAAATTCTATCCGTATCCGGTTAATGTTTAAATTGTAAACAAATCTGTTAACAGCAAGGTATTGTACTCAAATCTGTTAAAATCTGTTATGGAGTTAAATACCAGTAATCCACAAATTAAGAAATTATATAGTTGTTTTTTTTTTTACAGATGGGAGGTACAACATGTAAGGATACAGTATGTGAAAAAGTACTTCCGCGCCCTGATCAATGCATTCTCTGTTATACCATTCTAAATTACTATGAACAACATCATGGATGTACTTTTATCCAAGATCAATTAAAAATAGCCTACAATAGAATGCTGACACTTGATCTAGACCAGTTTTTAAATTTATTCGGATGATTAAAGTTTCACACGGAGTGTACGAAATATTTCCGGTTAAAACGTGTTTAAATTCTATCCGTATCCGGTTAATGTTTAAATTGTAAACAAATCTGTTAACAGCAAGGTATTGTACTCAAATCTGTTAAAATCTGTTATGGAGTTAAATACACAAGTTCCACATGGATACATTATGAGAAATAACAAATTAGATTCAACGCTGGAGACGTTTGTATGAAATAGATGAAAACGGACAATTTAAATTTGTGAGATTAGTAGATTTGAAGTTTAGGATAGAGTGTACGCAATGTTTTGCGATTTTTAAAATCCTCAAAACACCAGTGAGACCAGTGTTGATTCAATGTCAAGCGTGTGGAACATTAATAAATTTAAAACAGTGATTTAGTGTTTGTTGTATTTACTTGGTACATTTATTTAAATACCTGGTAAAGGGGGAAGGGCTTCTAATACATCATCGACTTCTGCACTAGTTGCTGGTTCTGGATTTGTTTTGTTTTCTGGATTTGTTGTTCGTTCTGTTTTTGTTGTTGCTTCTGGTTTTGTTGTTTCTGGTTGTTCTGCAGTTGCGTGTTGTTTTGCAGTTGCTTGTTGTTCTACAGTTGCTGGTTCTTCTTCTGCAGAACAAACCAGGGCCAGTGCTTCGTCAAAGGTTATCTCTTCTTCCTCTTCCTCTTCCGTACACTGCATATAAAATGCACACATGGTGTCATCTGCTAAATGTTCTTTATAATGCACTGATGTATGGAAACCCATGCCACAATTCTTACAAATCAATGGGTATCCGTTAGATTCTGAGTCCTTTATGTTTCTTTCTCTTTGCAGTCTGGTTTTGATTATGTCCTCTGGGACATATAATTGTTGTTCATCTTCTTCTCCTTCGTCATTATCATCAATGAAGTCTTTGTGATGTTCCGCCTCGTCTTTTTCTATTTCTTGTACATGTTCTTTTTCATCGTCGTCATCTTTATCAGTTTCGTCGGCTTCTAGATCAAGATACCTCCTGGCCCTCTTGTTGCTCTGGTTCTTGTTTTTCTTTTTTCTTTTTCTCGTCGTTTCTTTATCTTCATTTTCTATGATCACAATTTCGGACCTTGTCCGGGGTCTTATTTTGATTTTAGGCTTTTTTGTGTTCTTCGTGATGTTATCGTCGTCTCTTTTTCTCTTCTTTATTTTCAAGGCATATTTGTTGCGGATCATGTCTGCATATTGCACACACCCCTGATCGTGTGGTGTATGTGCAAAGGCCGACATGTAGTCCGGTAGACTACATGCCGGACACCATTTTCTGACGCCATTCTTTTTATGTTCTTTTATCTCAGCTATTATTCCTTCCATTATGCATTCCTTGCCTACAAATATAAAAAAAATAAAAATAAATAAGATATTCCCCCATTCCGGTCCGGTCCGTTCCGGTCCGGTTCTATGTGTTATCTTTTATCCACCGCATTCCCTCATTACTCCACCGCTTATCCACTAATACTCCACCACGTATCCATTAAAGTCAATGAAGCAACCCTATATAGAAAAAAAAAATAATAATAATACTTTTTTTTTCTATATAGGGTTGCTTCATTGACTTTAATGGATACGTGGTGGAGTATTAGTGGATAAGCGGTGGAGTAATGAGGGAATGCGGTGGATAAAAGATAACACATAGAACCGGACCGGAACGGACCGGACCGGAATGGGGGATATAAAACATAGAACCGGACCGGAATATATATTTTTTATCTTTTATTCCGGAACCGTTTTATCTTTTATTACAAGTACAAAAATAAATAGGAAAACCGGATATGGTCGAAATCTTATTACAATTCCGGATTTTAATTTGTATATTGTAGGGTATGTATACTGGATATGGATATATATAAGAATTCAAGGTTTTCCAAAAAATTAGATGATGAAGTATCAATGAATTTATATAGCTATGATGAGGCAGTATCAACGGATTGGCATAACTCACCTGAATATCCACATATATCATTAGCAGATTTTCAGAAAGTGTGGAATCCTGAATTATTTGGTTGGACAGAAATAAAACCATTAGGACAGGCACAGGACATTGCCAAATACAAAGTTTTTAATGGAGTCTATTCACAATTATGCACGAGATATAAATAGTTATCAACAGGAACAACAAAAAAAATTGAAGATAAAAGAATTCGAGATCTTTATCATAAATCAACAGAGGGTATTCGTAAGAAGAGGGAGCAATTTCTGTCCACAATAAAAAACCTACACAATTACAAACCACAAAATCAGATATTGATACAATACCAAAATCAGTAGCATCTAGTAATTCACAACGTAAACCCCCCAAAAAATCATTTCATTATAGGGAAGGACTTAAATTGCACCGTAAATTGAAACGTTGGTTTAAAAGTTCTCACAAAAAGGTTTCACCAGCAGCAGGACATTATTTACAAGGAGTTATTAATTATTGCATCCAAGACGTTCTTCAAAATGCAAAAAACAATATGTACCGTCGAAAAAGTAAAAGAATTCAACCAATTGATTTAGCATATGCTTTAAAATCAGAGGAAGACATTGAATGGTTTGAATTCTGTAAAAATGTCACCATTCCGGGATTATATGGGCAATCGTTCGAATCATCCAGTATACCTAAACAAGTATTATCTAAAAAATATGAAGATTCCTTAAAAACAAAGACCAGAAAGAAAAAGAAAACCACCAAATCGCAACAAAACACTATAGTTAAATATATGTTGCCTCAATATATGCCATTAAATGTTTAGGTAAGGAAAACGGATATTTATCATATATATATATATTATTAAATATATTTTGAGTCTTTGTGTGTTTTTTGTTTGTTTGTTATACTTACCAAATCTTCCGACATGATTTCACGTCTTTACACCACGAAATCTTGCTATGGAATGATGGCAGACGAATGGTTAACGCTCTGTCGTCACTAATGATGCAGTGCTTCAAAATGGCGACCGGAAGTAGGGGTCATCTCGAAAATTCTAAAAACCGAAACCGGATAAGGTTTTAATTCCGGATTGCCATTGGGACAATGATGGGAAAAGTAAGATGGCGGCGGGGGGACGTTTCCAAGGTATTTATGTGTATTTGACGTCACAATCATTATAGTAGTCAAGACTCTGTAGTCAAGACTCTAAATCAATGGCGTTTGCATTAAGACAATTGTCTGAATTGATACAGCACAAATTAGATAAAGTTAAGTCGCAGAACATGGCTGAGTCGGTAGTTAAGGCGAATTTGGAAATGAAAAAATGTAATACTGAAATTCCGGCCTTTGTGCCACTACGATGGAAAAAAGAGATGGAAGTAGTTGATGGCAGGTTAAATGAACAGCAAGGGTTTAAAATTTCAAGGAACATAATGAGAGCTGTAATACAAAAAAGTAATCCACAGCCGCAAGCACAATCCTCACTCGCCTCCTGGTTTGCAGGCAGCTGATAGACCGGCGGGGTCTTAAAAAGGCGGTATATACGTAGAAAGTGACCCACTGTCTTAATATTTTGCTCCCGGCAAAAGTCCTTGATCATTCCGATATTGAGGTGGCCTTCCTTTAAACGTTGTTGTTCTTGCTGTTCTTTTTTCGTCACATTAAATGCTGTTAATTCCTTGAGAAATTTGTAGCCATTGTATTGTAATTTCTTTGTAATTATTCCCAGATCCGCACCCCGGGTCATATGGTATAGATGTGACAGGTGGAATATATTCTGAATCTCTTCGGTGTTTTGTTTCTGGATCTTGGTCCTCAACAACCCGGGGGACGTTAATTGTGGCATTTCTAGTACTATAAAATAGCTTTTGTACTCTTCATCGTACATTGCCTGCCATTTAGGCAAGGCAATGCACGATGATCCTCTATGTCCAATTAAAAATTGAAATCCACATATAATAATACGGCTCATTGCCTCCTCAACCTGAAAATATAAAAAAAATGGTATATTTGTAGGGATGGGACAAATTGTGGATGGATGGTGGAGGACAGAGATATGGGATAGAGATATGAGATATATAAGAGATATGAGATATATAAGAGAAATGAACCTTCGTCGTTATCGTCGTCATTTGTATATTTGTTGCTTAAAAATGTTTTTTATGTTTATAATTGTTGGTGGTGGTAGTAGAAGATAATAAAAAATTATAAAAATTATGAATTTTTGAATTTTTATACCTTTGATGGTGTCAACATGTCCAACGACACGTCGGGTTTAAAGTCGAGTTGTAAGATGTAATTGCGGAACGTCCTCCCATTTCCTATCTTTTTCGGAATTGTATAGTTGCTGAGAAATTGGGAAAAATCTGGATTGTTTAATGGCACCTTCTCCCCTCTACCAGACCATATATGTGGTTCGCACTCTGGCTCATACGTGGAGAATTTGGGCTGGTCTAACGGATACCTGTTGTTGAGTTCCAGCTCCTGGTCGTCGTCGTCGTCTGAAAAATATAAATTGTATTTCCGGTTAAAACATGTTTAAATTCTATCCGTATCCGGTTAATGTTTAAATTCTATCCGTATCCGGTTAATGTTTAAATTGTAATCAAATCTGTTAACAGCAAGGTATTGTACTCAAATCTGTTAAAATCTGTTATGGAGTTAAATACCAGTAATCCACAAATTAAGAAATTATATTGTTTTTCTTTTTTTTACAGATGGGAGGTACAACATGTAAGGATACAATATGTGAAAAAGTACTTCCGCGCCCTGATCAATGCATTCTCTGTTATACCATTCTAAATTACTATGAACAACATCATGGATGTACTTTTATCCAAGATCAATTAAAAATAGCCTACAATAGAATGCTGACACTTGATCTAGACCAGTTTTTAAATTTATTCGGATGATTAAAGTTTCACACGGAGTGTACGAAATATTTCCGGTTAAAACATGTTTAAATTAAATTTAAAACAGTGATTTAGTGTTTGTTGTATTTACTTGGTACATTTATTTAAATACCTGGTAAAGGGGGAAGGGCATCTAAAACAGCATCCACTTCTGCAGTAGTTGCTGGTTCTGGTTTTGTTGTTGGTTCTGGTTTTGTTGTTGGTTCTGGTTCTTCTGCAGTTGCTGGTTGTTCTGCAGTTGCTGGTTGTTCTGCAGTTGCTGGTTCTTCTGCAGTACAAACCAGGGCCAGTGCTTCATCAAACGTCATCTCGTCCTCCTGTTCATCTTGCGTACATTGCATGTAAAACGCACACATGGTATTATCTGTTACATGTTCTTCATAGTGCACCGATGTGTTGAAACCAATCCCACAATTGTAACAAATAAATGGGTAACCGAAAGATTTTGAGTCATTTATGTTTTTTTGAATTTGCATTCTTGTTTTGGTGATGTCCTTAGGGACATATAATGGATGTTCATGTTCTTCTCCTTCTTCATCATCATCATTAATAAAGTCTTTGTGATTTTCAGTCTCGTCTCTTTCTATTTGTTCTACATCTTCTTTTTCATCGTCATAATCTTTGTCACTTTCTTCTGCCTCTAGATCTAGATATCTCCTGGCCCTCTTGTTGCTGTTGGTGTTGTTTCTCTTTCTCTTTCTTTTTCTCGTCGTTTCTCTATTATCTTCATCTTCTATTATCACAATCTCCGACCTTGTCCGGGGTGTGATTTTGATTTTCTGCTGTTTTTTTTTCTGCGTGGTGTCATCGTCCTCTCTTCTTCTCTTCTTCATTTGTATCGCATATTTGTTTCGTATCATTTCTGCGTATTGCACACACCCCTGATCATGCGGTTTGTGTGCAAACGCCGACATGTAGTCCGGTAGACTACATGCCGGACACCATTTTCTCACTCCATTCCTTTTGTGCTCTTTTATTTCTGCTATAATGCCTTCCATTATGCATGCCTTGCCTACAAATATAAAAAAATAAAAATAAATAAGATATTCCCCCATTCCGGTCCGGTCCGTTCCGGTCCGGTTCTATGTTTTATATTCCCCCCATTCCGGTCCGGTCCGTTCCGGTCCGGTTCTATGTTTTATATTTTCCCCCCATTCCGGTCCGGTTCTATGTTTTATATTTCCCCCCATTCCGGTCCGGTCCGTTCCGGTCCGGTCCGGTTCTATGTTTTATATTTCCCCTTATTCCGGTCCGGTTCTATGTTTTATATTCCCCTTATTCCGGTCCGGTTCTATGTTTTATATTCTCCCCATTCCGGTCCGGTCCGTTCCGGTCCGGTTCTATGTGTTATCTTTTATCCACCGCATTCCCTCATTACTCCATCGCTTATCCACTAATATTCCACCACGTATCTTGCTGAATAATACCAAAAATACAGAGAAAATGCATTACACAAAAGCGATGAAGTCAAAAAAAGAGAATTACGATCGCTTTCTCTTTTTTGAATTCATCGCTTTTGTGTAACTAATTACAATGTCTTGCTGAACTTCTACAATACTAATTGGCCTTGTGTAAGGATATCCTGAAATCCATGCATCCTGTGTTAAAGTTCTTAAATCTCCAACCTTTAATGCTTGTGCAACATCTGTGGCATTTAATCGTTTATGTTTGAGGGCATTTGAGGGCCGCCTAGGTCTGGAGGAATCCAATAAACGTTCAACATTCATAAAAAATCTAGCTTTATCCTGCACCTCACGAATAAGCGAATAATAAACACCTTCAAGGTAAAATCCTGCAGCGACACTGACTTTATTTTTTGAAGAAATTTGTGTTTTTTTTAGTGCTCGATGTAATGCACTTCCATAACGATCTCTAAAAGTTTTGGTTGTGTTTTTTTTATATTTAGCTATTTTTGACACAGCTAACATTAGATCCAGTTGTTTACGTTTCCGAATTGGGGTAGATGTTGCAGCCGGTTGGATTGCTGACAATTCTAATGCTCTGTAGAGGTCTTCGGCGGATCCGGAGGCTGTTCCTTCGGCGGTTCCTTCCTCTGATTCTGATAAATCAGACATTCTATATTTTCAATATCTCGATTTAGACTACTGGTTACACTGTTTAATTCACTCTTTAATTCTTCAAGGGGTTGAATTAACTCCTCTGCGGATTTTATTGTTCTTAATTTTCTTTCTATTTGGTGTATCCGATGGAAAAAACTTTCCATCTGGTAGTCTGTACCTATAAAATATAAGATAGATAGGATATCTTTTATCCAGGTCCGTTCCGGTCCGGTTCTATGTGTTATCTTTTATCCACCGTAATCCATCATTAGTCCACCACTTATCCATCATTAGTCCACTACGTATCCATCATTAAGTCAATGGAGCAACCCTATATAGAAAAAAAAAGAAGATATTATATTTTTTTTTCTATATAGGTTGCTCCATTGACTTAATGATGGATACGTAGTGGACTAATGATGGATAAGTGGTGGACTAATGATGGATTACGGTGGATAAAAGATAACACATAGAACCGGACCGGAACGGACCGGACCGGAATGGGGGGAATAATAAAACATAGAACCGGACCGGATATCTTTAATTTTTTATTTATATATTTTGTAGGCAAGGCATAATGGAAGCCATTATACAAAAAATAAAACAACATAAACAAAACGGAGTCCGGAAATGGTGTCCGGCATGTAGTCTACCCGACTACATGTCGGCGTTTGCACACAAACCCCATGATCAGGGGTGTGTGCAATACGCACAGATGATCAAGACCAAATATGAACTCGAAATGAAAAAGAGAAAAAGAGAGACAGAGGATGATGATACATCTATCAAACAAAAAAAACAGAAAATCACACCTAGGACAAGATCAGAGATTGTAATAGATTCAGATTGTAGTAGATTATCAGAAACCAGAAAACGAAAGAGAAAAAACAAAAACAACAGCAACAAGAGGGCCAGGCGGTTTTTGGAATTAGAAGCGGAGGAAGATGATAAAGATGATGATGATGATGATGAAGCCCTAGAAGTCCTAGAAAGGGATGAAAATGACAATCATAAAGATTTCATAGATGATGACGGAGAAATCGGAGAAGATCATCCACTATTTGTCCCTGAAGACATTAACAACACAAGAACACAAATAGAAAAAAACAAAACAGAATCCAAGGCATTTGGCTACCAATTTATATGCGACACTTGTGGAATGGGATTCAACACATCTCTATGTCATAAAGAACATCTACAAGATGACAGAGCATGTATGGTGTACATGCAGTACACAGAATAAGAGGACGAATTAACGTTTGATGAGGCCCTGGCCCTGGTGTGTACTAACACAGAACAACCAGAAGAACAACCACCAGAACAACCAGAAGAAGTGGCAGATCCAGAAGTGGCAGATGTATTAGATGCCCTTCCCCCTTTACCAGGTAGGTATTCCGCGGGACAATTATGGGGTTGCCCCGTATAACTAATGATCGCAAAACACTCTGCACACTCTTCCCAATCTTCATCTGCTTCTTCATCTCCAAATCCTTCGTCTGGATATAATATATCTGATACATCTTCATCCCACTCTTCCACTTCCATGACTATAAAATATATAATATTATATTTTTCAGACCAAGACGACGACGACCAGGAACTGGAATTGAACAATAAATATCCAAATGACCAACCAAAATTTTCAACGTATGAACCAGAGTTCGAAGGATATAAATGGTCTGGTAGAGGGGAGAAGGTGCACGAAAGCCACCCGGATTTTCAGCAATTCCTAAGCAATTACTCTATACCACAAAAGATCGGAAATAGGAGAACCTTTAGGAATTATGTATTACAGCTCGATTTCAAACCAAACGTGTCGTTGGACATGCTAACACCATCAAAGGTATTAAAAATAAACATCATAATTTTTTTATTATTATTTTATTTTTATAAATATTCAATATCGTAACATATTACATAAAAATTCTTAAAATAATAAAAATATTTAATATTCTTAAATTCATAAAATTCTTCTACTACCACCACCAACAATTATAAACAGTTACATATTACATAAAGTTACATAAAATTTTAAAATTCTTAAAGTAATATATTTAATATTCTTAAATTCATAAAATTCTTCTACTACCACCACCAACAATTATAAACATAAAAAACATTTTTAAGCAACAAATATACAAATGACGACGATAACGACGAAGGTTCATTTCTCTCATATATCTCATATATATCATATCTGTATCCCATATCTCTGTCCTCCACCATCCATCCACAATTTGTCCCATCCCTACAAATATACATTTTTTTCTATTTTCAGGTTGAGGAGGCAATGAGCCGCATCGCAATAGTGGGTTTCCAGTTTACTATCGGACATAAAGGATCATCGTGCATTGCGTGCCCTAAATGGCACGCAATGTACGATCAACATTATAAGTCATATTTCATGATTTTAGAAATGCCAAAACTAACGTCCCCCGGGTTATTAAGGACAAAAATCTTAAGACAAAACACAGAAGACATACAAGATATATTTCATTTATCACATTTATATCATATGACCCGGGGGAGCGGACATTGGAATTATTACCAGACAACTGCAGTTTAATGGATACCAATGCTTAAAAGAACTAACATCATTTAATAGTACAAAGAAGCAGGAGCAGGAACAAAATCGTTTAAGAGAAGGACATTTGAACATTGGAATGATCAAAGATTTCTGTAGAGAGCAGAATATTAAGGATATTGGTCAGTTTCTAGGAATATACCGGTATTTTAAGACCCCGCCGGTATATATGATGCCTCAAAACCAGGAGGCGACTGCTGATTGTGCTTGCGGCTGTGGATGGAATTTTGCCCTCCACAGCCGCCACCATGACAACGCGATGGCCTTATATAATACAGATAAAGACATAGAAATTTTAAAACGCATATTAACATCAAAAGACATAATAACAAATCACCAAGAAAAAGAGAAAACAGTTGAAGAAATATTTATAGACACGATCAATGGAATAAAAAATGAAGAAATGAAAAAGTTATATTTAATGAAGGATCCTACTTCAGAATCTTTTATGATTTTGTTTTTTTATATGTTTGGGGGACATATTCGTTTGGTGGACGGAGAATATGTATATTACAACGAGGAGGTTGTTTTTAAGAACATTAAAACACTAATGTTCCTGTTTCATTCTAGGATTTTACAAGGATCCCATAAACGCCGCTGCATATACATGCATGGGCCACACAACGGTGGGAAATCAACACTTTTGAAATGTTTGTGTGCATTGGTAAAAAAATATTCCATCATTAATATCAACGACCAGCAGCCGGGCAAATTTATATTTGGCCCGGCTGTGGATAGTAGAGTTACCATCATTGATGATATTAGTCAGACGGGTTTGAAAAATCTGGACAATGAGCATAGAAACACATTGGATGGATTTATAACACAGGTTGAACGGAAACACCGTGATCCAACCAATTGCCACTTGCCACCATTCATCATTACATCCAATATTGAGTATGAAAATATTCCGAACGGTTTAAAGTGTCGAATGGTACCCTACAAATTACCAAGGACAATCCCTGAGGTCATGCTGGACATGACCCGGGATCAGCCGGGCTCGGCAGAGTTTTTATTCTTCATTTTTTATATGTTAAAGGATCATGTTGTGCCGACTGGTGAATCGTTACTTAAATATATTAAAACAATAGAAAAGGAGAGAATTGCCGCAGCCTTTGGATCGGCGGAGTCGGTGTTTAATTTGCCAAATTCATTTAATTCGTCATTTTCAGAATGAAAAAAAATTGTGTTTGACATGTGGCACCTCACTCAATTGTGTATATAGTTATGTATATATGTTATAGTTCTGGATATCGGGATAATGTGCAATAATACCGGGAGTAGTGCTGGACATTTACAAACATTTTACCGGGTTTAGTGGTGTGTGCAATAATACCGGGAGTAGTGCTGGACATTAACAAACATTTTACCGGGTTGAGTGAGGTGTAATGCAGCCTATCCTTTGTGATAGACGGTGACAAGCCCGTATAAATGCAGAGTCGCCTCTTATTTATATTTATCGTAAAAATGTTCTGTTGCTGTTGTAGAATTAGGGGCTATAGGGTCATACAGAAAGAATTCTGATACAGACAGTCTCCTATACGGCATTCTGCGACTTAAGTAAGTGCCATGCAAAAAATCATTTGCAAGTTGATTGACATATGCAGACCTTTCTGATATGCTCTTCCAAATAGAACTGTTTTACAAATCGCGCCATAATTGGTTTAATTCCCTATTTAGTGTTGAGTTGTTTGATTTGAGATTTTTCATCCCATCAAAAAAATGATATATTCTAAAACCTTCATGATGACGGTCCTCTACATACCCGTCTGCTGTCAGAATTGCTCCTGTGGACCTAAAATCGTAAATGTCCCAGTTAAATAGCGATAAGTTTGGTCTGCTTATGACCTCTGGTTCTTCTGACCTCTGGTCCCGTGGTCTCCACGGGATGTTCCTAACCTTTCGTAACCTTTGATTTCCGAACCATTCTTTTAAAAATTCAGTAACATACGCAGTTTCTAAATTTCCACTATACCGTATTCCCGTCACTACCTGCTCAAATAACCTAAAAACAATAGCTTTTTACTTTTTTTTTTCTATATAGGGTTGCTGCATTATCTTTAATGGATACGTGATGGATAAGCGATGGATAAGCGATGGACTAATGAGGGACAGTGGTGGATAAAAGATAACACATAGAACCGGACCGGAACGGAATGGGGAGAATATAAAACATAGAACCGGACCGGAATAAGGGGAAATATAAAACATAGAACCGGACCGGACCGGAACGGACCGGAATGGGGAAATATCTTATTTATTTTTATTTTTTTATATTTGTAGAAAAGGAATACATGATGGAGGCCATAATTTTGGAAATAAAAGAACATAAGAAAAGTGGAGTAAGACGCTGGTGCCCGGCATGTAGTCTACCGGACTACATGTCGGCCTTTGCACACACCCCACACGATCAGGGGTGTGTGCAATATGCAGAGATGATCAAGACGAAATACGATTTAATGATTAAAAAACGAAAAAGAGACGATGAGGCAGAAGAAAACAACAACAAAAAGCAGAAAATTCCTAGAAAAATAACGCCACGCACAAGATCAGAAATAGTGATTGTTGATGAGAAAAAGACCAATACAAGAAAAAGAAAGAAGAAGACAAAACAAGAAAGAGAAAACAAGAGGGCCAGGAGGTTTCTGGACCTAGAAGCTGAAGACAGCGAAGGAAACGACAATGATGAACAACAAAATCTCAAACAAATAGAACAAGACGAAGAGGACAATCATAAAGAATTTATTAATGACACTTACATCGAACAGGAAGAAGCACTATATGTGCCGCAGGAAATTATAAATATCGCACAAAGAGACAAAAATATAACAGATGCAGAATCATTTGGATATCCGTATATTTGCAAACAGTGTGGTATGGGATTTCATACCAATATGCACTATAAAGAACATTGTGGAGATGCAAATATGTGTGCTTTCTACATGCAATGTACCGAAAAAGACGACGACGACGACGAAATATCCTTCGATGAGGCCCTGGCCCTGGTTTGTTCTGCAGGAGAAGCTGCAGAACAACCAACAACACAAGACCAAGAGGAAACAAGGCATATTGCACACACCCCTGATCGTGTGGTGCAAGACGATGCAAGGCAACCAACAACACAAGATCAAGACGAGCCAGCAACTAGTAAGGAAGAGGTCCAGGATGTTTTAGAAGCCCTTCCCCCTTTACCAGGTATTTAAATACAACAAACACTAAATCACTGTTTTAAATTTATTAATAATCATCCCAATAAATTTAAAAACTGGTCTAAATCCATTGTCAGCATTCTATGGTAGGCTATTTTTAATTGATCTTGGATAAAAGTACATCCATGATGTTGTTCATAGTAATTGAGAATGGTATAACAGAGAATGCATTGATTAGGGCGCGGAAGTACTTTTTCACATACTGTATCCTTACATGTTGTACCTCCCATCTGTAACAAAAAAAAAAAAACAACAATATAATTTCTTAATTTGTGGATTACTGGTATTTAACTCCATAACAGATTTTAACAGATTTGAGTACAATACCTTGCTGTTAACAGATTTGTTTACAATTTAAACATTAACCGGATACGGATAGAATTTAAACATGTTTTAACCGGAAGTACAATTTATATTTTTCAGACGACGACGAGCTACAATTACATAATCAGTATCCGAGAAACAAGCCCACGTTTTCAACGTACGAACCGGAATGTCAAGAACATCTTTGGTCTGGTAGAGGGGAGAAGGTGCCATTAGAGCATCCAGACTTTTCCCAGTTCTTGAGCAACTATAGCATCCCCACCAAAATTGCCAATGGAAGGACCTTCCGGAACTACATACTTCAATTGGATTTTAAAGAAGACGTGTCATTGGACATGTTGACACCATCGAAGGTATCAAAATTCAACAATTCATAATTTTTATAACTTTTTATTATCTTCTACTACCACCACCAACAATTATAAACATAAAAAACATTTTTAAGCAACAAATATACAAATGACGACGATAATGACGAAGGTTCATTTCTCTTATATATCTCATATCTCTTATATATCTCATATCTCTATACCATATCTCTGTCCTCCACCATCCATCCACAATTTGTCCCATCCCTACAAATATACCATTTTGTTTTATATTTTCAGGTTGAGGAAGCAATGAGTCGGATAGTAATATGTGGCTTTCAGTTTACGATTGGACACAGGGGGTCATCGTGCCTTGCGTTGCCCAAATGGCACGCAATGTACGATGACGAGTACAAATCATATTTTATCATTCTAGAAATGCCAACATTAACGTCCCCCGGGCTCTTGAGGACGAAGATACGGAAAGAAAGGACAGAAGACATCCAAAATGTGTTTAACCTGTCCCGTCTCTATCATATGACCCGGGGGGCCGATTTAGGAGTGATCAGCAAAAAGTTGGAATACAACGGATATAAATACTTAAAGGAATTAACATCTTTCAGTGTGACGCTGAGTGACCAGCAACGAAGAAAACGAATAAAAGAAGGACATTTAAATGTCGGGTTAATTAAGGATTTCTGTAGAGAACAGCAGATAGAATCTGTTGGACACTTGTTGAGAATATACAGACTTTTCAAGACCCCTCCTGTTTATCAGGTACCATCCAATCAGGAGGCGGGAGAAGATTGTGCTTGCGGCTGTGGATGGGATTTTGCCCTCCACAGCCGCCACCATGAAAACGCGCTCACCTTATACAATACCGATAAAGACATTGAGATTTTGAAAAGGATATTATCTTCAAAAGACATAATTAACAAAGATGAGGAAAAAGATAAAACGATTATAGAAACAGTAGTGGAAACCATCGAACAACTCAAACATCAGGACAAAATGAAAGAGTTATACAAGTTGAAAGACCCGAAGAGTCAACCTTTCATGATCCTCTTCTTCTATATCTTCGGAGGCCATATTCGCCTGCATGACGGGCAATATGTATATTATAATGAGGACACTGTACTAAAGAACATTAAAACCTTATTATATTTATTCCACACCCGTATCTTGGAAGGATCGCATAAGAGAAGATGTATCTATATGTTCGGCCCCCATAACGGGGGCAAATCTACTTTATTGAAATGTTTATGTGCACTTGTAAAGAAGTTCTCTATTATTAATATTAATGATCAGCAGCCGGGTAAATTTATATTTGGCCCGGCTGTTGATAGTCGAGTAACGATAATTGATGATATCTCCAATACCGGCCTCAAAAATTTAGATAATGAGCACAGGAATACTTTAGATGGATTTGTCACTCAAATTGAACGGAAACATCGTGATCCTACGAACTGCCATCTACCTCCGTTCATCATTACTTCAAACATCGATTACAACAATATCCCGAATGGTCTGAAATGCAGGATGGTGCCGTACAAATTGTCAAGAACAATCCCCGAGGTCATGCTGGACATGACCCGGGAACAACCGGACACTACCGAATTCATATTCTTTTTATTTTATATCTTAAAAGATCAGATTATTCCGACTGGAGATTCTTTTGTGCAGTTCATACAAAATATTGAGAAAGAACGCATTGTTGCTGCGTTTGGATCAGCAGAATCAGTGTTGAACAGTTTTAATTCTGAATCGTTGTCAGAATCATTTTCAGAATGAACTGTTCAGAAGGAACAACAAAAACTGAGCACCTCACTCAATTGTGTATATAGTTTTTTTATAGTGTATATATGTTATGTTATAGTTTTGTTTTATAGTTTAGTGGATAGTGCAATAATACCGGGAGTAGTGCTGGACATTACAAACATTTTACCGGGTATATAGTGTATATATGTTATGTTATAGTTTTATAGTTACCGGGTTTAGTGGATAGTGCAATAATACCGGGAGTAGTGCTGGACATTACAAACATTATTTTACCGGGTTGAGTGAGGTGTAATGCAGCCTACTTCATTTATCTGAAGTAGACGGTGGCAAGCCCGTATAAATGCAGAGCCGCCTCTTCTTACAGAATGCACAGTGTAGGTATGACTATCCAGAAAGGATGGCTACCTATTGCTTATCATTCTCTTCTTCCTCGTTGCAATTGCTAGTACATTTGCATCTCAATATCTTCAGTACTTCTTGTACAATCGTCCTCTCTTTTTCTCTTCTTCATTTGTATGGCATATTTGTTTCGTATCATTTCTGCGTATTGCACACACCCCTGATCATGCGGTTTGTGTGCAAACGCCGACATGTAGTCCGGTAGACTACATGCCGGACACCATTTTCTCACTCCATTCCTTTTGTGCTCTTTTATTTCTGCTATAATGCCTTCCATTATGCATGCCTTGCCTACAAATATAAAAAAATAAAAATAAATAAGATATTCCCCCATTCCGGTCCGGTCCGTTCCGGTCCGGTTCTATGTTTTATATTCCCCCCATTCCGGTCCGGTCCGTTCCGGTCCGGTTCTATGTTTTATATTTTCCCCCCATTCCGGTCCGGTTCTATGTTTTATATTTCCCCCCATTCCGGTCCGGTCCGTTCCGGTCCGGTCCGGTTCTATGTTTTATATTTCCCCTTATTCCGGTCCGGTTCTATGTTTTATATTCCCCTTATTCCGGTCCGGTTCTATGTTTTATATTCTCCCCATTCCGGTCCGGTCCGTTCCGGTCCGGTTCTATGTGTTATCTTTTATCCACCGCATTCCCTCATTACTCCATCGCTTATCCACTAATATTCCACCACGTATCTTGCTGAATAATACCAAAAATACAGAGAAAATGCATTACACAAAAGCGATGAAGTCAAAAAAAGAGAATTACGATCGCTTTCTCTTTTTTGAATTCATCGCTTTTGTGTAACTAATTACAATGTCTTGCTGAACTTCTACAATACTAATTGGCCTTGTGTAAGGATATCCTGAAATCCATGCATCCTGTGTTAAAGTTCTTAAATCTCCAACCTTTAATGCTTGTGCAACATCTGTGGCATTTAATCGTTTATGTTTGAGGGCATTTGAGGGCCGCCTAGGTCTGGAGGAATCCAATAAACGTTCAACATTCATAAAAAATCTAGCTTTATCCTGCACCTCACGAATAAGCGAATAATAAACACCTTCAAGGTAAAATCCTGCAGCGACACTGACTTTATTTTTTGAAGAAATTTGTGTTTTTTTTAGTGCTCGATGTAATGCACTTCCATAACGATCTCTAAAAGTTTTGGTTGTGTTTTTTTTATATTTAGCTATTTTTGACACAGCTAACATTAGATCCAGTTGTTTACGTTTCCGAATTGGGGTAGATGTTGCAGCCGGTTGGATTGCTGACAATTCTAATGCTCTGTAGAGGTCTTCGGCGGATCCGGAGGCTGTTCCTTCGGCGGTTCCTTCCTCTGATTCTGATAAATTAGACATTCTATATTTTCAATATCTCGATTTAGACTACTGGTTACACTGTTTAATTCACTCTTTAATTCTTCAAGGGGTTGAATTAACTCCTCTGCGGATTTTATTGTTCTTAATTTTCTTTCTATTTGGTGTATCCGATGGAAAAAACTTTCCATCTGGTAGTCTGTACCTATAAAATATAAGATAGATAGGATATCTTTTATCCAGGTCCGTTCCGGTCCGGTTCTATGTGTTATCTTTTATCCACCGTAATCCATCATTAGTCCACCACTTATCCATCATTAGTCCACTACGTATCCATCATTAAGTCAATGGAGCAACCCTATATAGAAAAAAAAGAAGATATTATATTTTTTTTTCTATATAGGTTGCTCCATTGACTTAATGATGGATACGTAGTGGACTAATGATGGATAAGTGGTGGACTAATGATGGATTACGGTGGATAAAAGATAACACATAGAACCGGACCGGAACGGACCGGACCGGAATGGGGGGAATAATAAAACATAGAACCGGACCGGATATCTTTAATTTTTTATTTATATATTTTGTAGGCAAGGCATAATGGAAGCCATTATACAAAAAATAAAACAACATAAACAAAACGGAGTCCGGAAATGGTGTCCGGCATGTAGTCTACCCGACTACATGTCGGCGTTTGCACACAAACCCCATGATCAGGGGTGTGTGCAATACGCACAGATGATCAAGACCAAATATGAACTCGAAATGAAAAAGAGAAAAAGAGAGACAGAGGATGATGATACATCTATCAAACAAAAAAAACAGAAAATCACACCTAGGACAAGATCAGAGATTGTAATAGATTCAGATTGTAGTAGATTATCAGAAACCAGAAAACGAAAGAGAAAAAACAAAAACAACAGCAACAAGAGGGCCAGGCGGTTTTTGGAATTAGAAGCGGAGGAAGATGATAAAGATGATGATGATGATGATGAAGCCCTAGAAGTCCTAGAAAGGGATGAAAATGACAATCATAAAGATTTCATAGATGATGACGGAGAAATCGGAGACGATCATCCACTATTTGTCCCTGAAGACATTAACAACACAAGAACACAAATAGAAAAAAACAAAACAGAATCCAAGGCATTTGGCTACCAATTTATATGCGACACTTGTGGAATGGGATTCAACACATCTCTATGTCATAAAGAACATCTACAAGATGACAGAGCATGTATGGTGTACATGCAGTACACAGAATAAGAGGACGAATTAACGTTTGATGAGGCCCTGGCCCTGGTGTGTACTAACACAGAACAACCAGAAGAACAACCACCAGAACAACCAGAAGAAGTGGCAGATCCAGAAGTGGCAGATGTATTAGATGCCCTTCCCCCTTTACCAGGTAGGTATTCCGCGGGACAATTATGGGGTTGCCCCGTATAACTAATGATCGCAAAACACTCTGCACACTCTTCCCAATCTTCATCTGCTTCTTCATCTCCAAATCCTTCGTCTGGATATAATATATCTGATACATCTTCATCCCACTCTTCCACTTCCATGACTATAAAATATATAATATTATATTTTTCAGACCAAGACGACGACGACCAGGAACTGGAATTGAACAATAAATATCCAAATGACCAACCAAAATTTTCAACGTATGAACCAGAGTTCGAAGGATATAAATGGTCTGGTAGAGGGGAGAAGGTGCACGAAAGCCACCCGGATTTTCAGCAATTCCTAAGCAATTACTCTATACCACAAAAGATCGGAAATAGGAGAACCTTTAGGAATTATGTATTACAGCTCGATTTCAAACCAAACGTGTCGTTGGACATGCTAACACCATCAAAGGTATTAAAAATAAACATCATAATTTTTTTATTATTATTTTATTTTTATAAATATTCAATATCGTAACATATTACATAAAAATTCTTAAAATAATAAAAATATTTAATATTCTTAAATTCATAAAATTCTTCTACTACCACCACCAACAATTATAAACAGTTACATATTACATAAAGTTACATAAAATTTTAAAATTCTTAAAGTAATATATTTAATATTCTTAAATTCATAAAATTCTTCTACTACCACCACCAACAATTATAAACATAAAAAACATTTTTAAGCAACAAATATACAAATGACGACGATAACGACGAAGGTTCATTTCTCTCATATATCTCATATATATCATATCTGTATCCCATATCTCTGTCCTCCACCATCCATCCACAATTTGTCCCATCCCTACAAATATACATTTTTTTCTATTTTCAGGTTGAGGAGGCAATGAGCCGCATCGCAATAGTGGGTTTCCAGTTTACTATCGGACATAAAGGATCATCGTGCATTGCGTGCCCTAAATGGCACGCAATGTACGATCAACATTATAAGTCATATTTCATGATTTTAGAAATGCCAAAACTAACGTCCCCCGGGTTATTAAGGACAAAAATCTTAAGACAAAACACAGAAGACATACAAGATATATTTCATTTATCACATTTATATCATATGACCCGGGGGAGCGGACATTGGAATTATTACCAGACAACTGCAGTTTAATGGATACCAATGCTTAAAAGAACTAACATCATTTAATAGTACAAAGAAGCAGGAGCAGGAACAAAATCGTTTAAGAGAAGGACATTTGAACATTGGAATGATCAAAGATTTCTGTAGAGAGCAGAATATTAAGGATATTGGTCAGTTTCTAGGAATATACCGGTATTTTAAGACCCCGCCGGTATATATGATGCCTCAAAACCAGGAGGCGACTGCTGATTGTGCTTGCGGCTGTGGATGGAATTTTGCCCTCCACAGCCGCCACCATGACAACGCGATGGCCTTATATAATACAGATAAAGACATAGAAATTTTAAAACGCATATTAACATCAAAAGACATAATAACAAATCACCAAGAAAAAGAGAAAACAGTTGAAGAAATATTTATAGACACGATCAATGGAATAAAAAATGAAGAAATGAAAAAGTTATATTTAATGAAGGATCCTACTTCAGAATCTTTTATGATTTTGTTTTTTTATATGTTTGGGGGACATATTCGTTTGGTGGACGGAGAATATGTATATTACAACGAGGAGGTTGTTTTTAAGAACATTAAAACACTAATGTTCCTGTTTCATTCTAGGATTTTACAAGGATCCCATAAACGCCGCTGCATATACATGCATGGGCCACACAACGGTGGGAAATCAACACTTTTGAAATGTTTGTGTGCATTGGTAAAAAAATATTCCATCATTAATATCAACGACCAGCAGCCGGGCAAATTTATATTTGGCCCGGCTGTGGATAGTAGAGTTACCATCATTGATGATATTAGTCAGACGGGTTTGAAAAATCTGGACAATGAGCATAGAAACACATTGGATGGATTTATAACACAGGTTGAACGGAAACACCGTGATCCAACCAATTGCCACTTGCCACCATTCATCATTACATCCAATATTGAGTATGAAAATATTCCGAACGGTTTAAAGTGTCGAATGGTACCCTACAAATTACCAAGGACAATCCCTGAGGTCATGCTGGACATGACCCGGGATCAGCCGGGCTCGGCAGAGTTTTTATTCTTCATTTTTTATATGTTAAAGGATCATGTTGTGCCGACTGGTGAATCGTTACTTAAATATATTAAAACAATAGAAAAGGAGAGAATTGCCGCAGCCTTTGGATCGGCGGAGTCGGTGTTTAATTTGCCAAATTCATTTAATTCGTCATTTTCAGAATGAAAAAAAATTGTGTTTGACATGTGGCACCTCACTCAATTGTGTATATAGTTATGTATATATGTTATAGTTCTGGATATCGGGATAATGTGCAATAATACCGGGAGTAGTGCTGGACATTTACAAACATTTTACCGGGTTTAGTGGTGTGTGCAATAATACCGGGAGTAGTGCTGGACATTAACAAACATTTTACCGGGTTGAGTGAGGTGTAATGCAGCCTATCCTTTGTGATAGACGGTGACAAGCCCGTATAAATGCAGAGTCGCCTCTTATTTATATTTATCGTAAAAATGTTCTGTTGCTGTTGTAGAATTAGGGGCTATAGGGTCATACAGAAAGAATTCTGATACAGACAGTCTCCTATACGGCATTCTGCGACTTAAGTAAGTGCCATGCAAAAAATCATTTGCAAGTTGATTGACATATGCAGACCTTTCTGATATGCTCTTCCAAATAGAACTGTTTTACAAATCGCGCCATAATTGGTTTAATTCCCTATTTAGTGTTGAGTTGTTTGATTTGAGATTTTTCATCCCATCAAAAAAATGATATATTCTAAAACCTTCATGATGACGGTCCTCTACATACCCGTCTGCTGTCAGAATTGCTCCTGTGGACCTAAAATCGTAAATGTCCCAGTTAAATAGCGATAAGTTTGGTCTGCTTATGACCTCTGGTTCTTCTGACCTCTGGTCCCGTGGTCTCCACGGGATGTTCCTAACCTTTCGTAACCTTTGATTTCCGAACCATTCTTTTAAAAATTCAGTAACATACGCAGTTTCTAAATTTCCACTATACCGTATTCCCGTCACTACCTGCTCAAATAACCTAAAAACAATAGCTTTTTACTTTTTTTTTTCTATATAGGGTTGCTGCATTATCTTTAATGGATACGTGATGGATAAGCGATGGATAAGCGATGGACTAATGAGGGACAGTGGTGGATAAAAGATAACACATAGAACCGGACCGGAACGGAATGGGGAGAATATAAAACATAGAACCGGACCGGAATAAGGGGAAATATAAAACATAGAACCGGACCGGACCGGAACGGACCGGAATGGGGAAATATCTTATTTATTTTTATTTTTTTATATTTGTAGAAAAGGAATACATGATGGAGGCCATAATTTTGGAAATAAAAGAACATAAGAAAAGTGGAGTAAGACGCTGGTGCCCGGCATGTAGTCTACCGGACTACATGTCGGCCTTTGCACACACCCCACACGATCAGGGGTGTGTGCAATATGCAGAGATGATCAAGACGAAATACGATTTAATGATTAAAAAACGAAAAAGAGACGATGAGGCAGAAGAAAACAACAACAAAAAGCAGAAAATTCCTAGAAAAATAACGCCACGCACAAGATCAGAAATAGTGATTGTTGATGAGAAAAAGACCAATACAAGAAAAAGAAAGAAGAAGACAAAACAAGAAAGAGAAAACAAGAGGGCCAGGAGGTTTCTGGACCTAGAAGCTGAAGACAGCGAAGGAAACGACAATGATGAACAACAAAATCTCAAACAAATAGAACAAGACGAAGAGGACAATCATAAAGAATTTATTAATGACACTTACATCGAACAGGAAGAAGCACTATATGTGCCGCAGGAAATTATAAATATCGCACAAAGAGACAAAAATATAACAGATGCAGAATCATTTGGATATCCGTATATTTGCAAACAGTGTGGTATGGGATTTCATACCAATATGCACTATAAAGAACATTGTGGAGATGCAAATATGTGTGCTTTCTACATGCAATGTACCGAAAAAGACGACGACGACGACGAAATATCCTTCGATGAGGCCCTGGCCCTGGTTTGTTCTGCAGGAGAAGCTGCAGAACAACCAACAACACAAGACCAAGAGGAAACAAGGCATATTGCACACACCCCTGATCGTGTGGTGCAAGACGATGCAAGGCAACCAACAACACAAGATCAAGACGAGCCAGCAACTAGTAAGGAAGAGGTCCAGGATGTTTTAGAAGCCCTTCCCCCTTTACCAGGTATTTAAATACAACAAACACTAAATCACTGTTTTAAATTTATTAATAATCATCCCAATAAATTTAAAAACTGGTCTAAATCCATTGTCAGCATTCTATGGTAGGCTATTTTTAATTGATCTTGGATAAAAGTACATCCATGATGTTGTTCATAGTAATTGAGAATGGTATAACAGAGAATGCATTGATTAGGGCGCGGAAGTACTTTTTCACATACTGTATCCTTACATGTTGTACCTCCCATCTGTAACAAAAAAAAAAAAACAACAATATAATTTCTTAATTTGTGGATTACTGGTATTTAACTCCATAACAGATTTTAACAGATTTGAGTACAATACCTTGCTGTTAACAGATTTGTTTACAATTTAAACATTAACCGGATACGGATAGAATTTAAACATGTTTTAACCGGAAGTACAATTTATATTTTTCAGACGACGACGAGCTACAATTACATAATCAGTATCCGAGAAACAAGCCCACGTTTTCAACGTACGAACCGGAATGTCAAGAACATCTTTGGTCTGGTAGAGGGGAGAAGGTGCCATTAGAGCATCCAGACTTTTCCCAGTTCTTGAGCAACTATAGCATCCCCACCAAAATTGCCAATGGAAGGACCTTCCGGAACTACATACTTCAATTGGATTTTAAAGAAGACGTGTCATTGGACATGTTGACACCATCGAAGGTATCAAAATTCAACAATTCATAATTTTTATAACTTTTTATTATCTTCTACTACCACCACCAACAATTATAAACATAAAAAACATTTTTAAGCAACAAATATACAAATGACGACGATAATGACGAAGGTTCATTTCTCTTATATATCTCATATCTCTTATATATCTCATATCTCTATACCATATCTCTGTCCTCCACCATCCATCCACAATTTGTCCCATCCCTACAAATATACCATTTTGTTTTATATTTTCAGGTTGAGGAAGCAATGAGTCGGATAGTAATATGTGGCTTTCAGTTTACGATTGGACACAGGGGGTCATCGTGCCTTGCGTTGCCCAAATGGCACGCAATGTACGATGACGAGTACAAATCATATTTTATCATTCTAGAAATGCCAACATTAACGTCCCCCGGGCTCTTGAGGACGAAGATACGGAAAGAAAGGACAGAAGACATCCAAAATGTGTTTAACCTGTCCCGTCTCTATCATATGACCCGGGGGGCCGATTTAGGAGTGATCAGCAAAAAGTTGGAATACAACGGATATAAATACTTAAAGGAATTAACATCTTTCAGTGTGACGCTGAGTGACCAGCAACGAAGAAAACGAATAAAAGAAGGACATTTAAATGTCGGGTTAATTAAGGATTTCTGTAGAGAACAGCAGATAGAATCTGTTGGACACTTGTTGAGAATATACAGACTTTTCAAGACCCCTCCTGTTTATCAGGTACCATCCAATCAGGAGGCGGGAGAAGATTGTGCTTGCGGCTGTGGATGGGATTTTGCCCTCCACAGCCGCCACCATGAAAACGCGCTCACCTTATACAATACCGATAAAGACATTGAGATTTTGAAAAGGATATTATCTTCAAAAGACATAATTAACAAAGATGAGGAAAAAGATAAAACGATTATAGAAACAGTAGTGGAAACCATCGAACAACTCAAACATCAGGACAAAATGAAAGAGTTATACAAGTTGAAAGACCCGAAGAGTCAACCTTTCATGATCCTCTTCTTCTATATCTTCGGAGGCCATATTCGCCTGCATGACGGGCAATATGTATATTATAATGAGGACACTGTACTAAAGAACATTAAAACCTTATTATATTTATTCCACATCCGTATCTTGGAAGGATCGCATAAGAGAAGATGTATCTATATGTTCGGCCCCCATAACGGGGGCAAATCTACTTTATTGAAATGTTTATGTGCACTTGTAAAGAAGTTCTCTATTATTAATATTAATGATCAGCAGCCGGGTAAATTTATATTTGGCCCGGCTGTTGATAGTCGAGTAACGATAATTGATGATATCTCCAATACCGGCCTCAAAAATTTAGATAATGAGCACAGGAATACTTTAGATGGATTTGTCACTCAAATTGAACGGAAACATCGTGATCCTACGAACTGCCATCTACCTCCGTTCATCATTACTTCAAACATCGATTACAACAATATCCCGAATGGTCTGAAATGCAGGATGGTGCCGTACAAATTGTCAAGAACAATCCCCGAGGTCATGCTGGACATGACCCGGGAACAACCGGACACTACCGAATTCATATTCTTTTTATTTTATATCTTAAAAGATCAGATTATTCCGACTGGAGATTCTTTTGTGCAGTTCATACAAAATATTGAGAAAGAACGCATTGTTGCTGCGTTTGGATCAGCAGAATCAGTGTTGAACAGTTTTAATTCTGAATCGTTGTCAGAATCATTTTCAGAATGAACTGTTCAGAAGGAACAACAAAAACTGAGCACCTCACTCAATTGTGTATATAGTTTTTTTATAGTGTATATATGTTATGTTATAGTTTTGTTTTATAGTTTAGTGGATAGTGCAATAATACCGGGAGTAGTGCTGGACATTACAAACATTTTACCGGGTATATAGTGTATATATGTTATGTTATAGTTTTATAGTTACCGGGTTTAGTGGATAGTGCAATAATACCGGGAGTAGTGCTGGACATTACAAACATTATTTTACCGGGTTGAGTGAGGTGTAATGCAGCCTACTTCATTTATCTGAAGTAGACGGTGGCAAGCCCGTATAAATGCAGAGCCGCCTCTTCTTACAGAATGCACAGTGTAGGTATGACTATCCAGAAAGGATGGCTACCTATTGCTTATCATTCTCTTCTTCCTCGTTGCAATTGCTAGTACATTTGCATCTCAATATCTTCAGTACTTCTTGTACAATCGTCCTCTCTTTTTCTCTTCTTCATTTGTATGGCATATTTGTTTCGTATCATTTCTGCGTATTGCACACACCCCTGATCATGCGGTTTGTGTGCAAACGCCGACATGTAGTCCGGTAGACTACATGCCGGACACCATTTTCTCACTCCATTCCTTTTGTGCTCTTTTATTTCTGCTATAATGCCTTCCATTATGCATGCCTTGCCTACAAATATAAAAAAATAAAAATAAATAAGATATTCCCCCATTCCGGTCCGGTCCGTTCCGGTCCGGTTCTATGTTTTATATTCCCCCCATTCCGGTCCGGTCCGTTCCGGTCCGGTTCTATGTTTTATATTTTCCCCCCATTCCGGTCCGGTTCTATGTTTTATATTTCCCCCCATTCCGGTCCGGTCCGGTCCGGTTCTATGTTTTATATTTCCCCTTATTCCGGTCCGGTTCTATGTTTTATATTCCCCTTATTCCGGTCCGGTTCTATGTTTTATATTCTCCCCATTCCGGTCCGGTCCGTTCCGGTCCGGTTCTATGTGTTATCTTTTATCCACCGCATTCCCTCATTACTCCATCGCTTATCCACTAATATTCCACCACGTATCTTGCTGAATAATACCAAAAATACAGAGAAAATGCATTACACAAAAGCGATGAAGTCAAAAAAAGAGAATTACGATCGCTTTCTCTTTTTTGAATTCATCGCTTTTGTGTAACTAATTACAATGTCTTGCTGAACTTCTACAATACTAATTGGCCTTGTGTAAGGATATCCTGAAATCCATGCATCCTGTGTTAAAGTTCTTAAATCTCCAACCTTTAATGCTTGTGCAACATCTGTGGCATTTAATCGTTTATGTTTGAGGGCATTTGAGGGCCGCCTAGGTCTGGAGGAATCCAATAAACGTTCAACATTCATAAAAAATCTAGCTTTATCCTGCACCTCACGAATAAGCGAATAATAAACACCTTCAAGGTAAAATCCTGCAGCGACACTGACTTTATTTTTTGAAGAAATTTGTGTTTTTTTTAGTGCTCGATGTAATGCACTTCCATAACGATCTCTAAAAGTTTTGGTTGTGTTTTTTTTATATTTAGCTATTTTTGACACAGCTAACATTAGATCCAGTTGTTTACGTTTCCGAATTGGGGTAGATGTTGCAGCCGGTTGGATTGCTGACAATTCTAATGCTCTGTAGAGGTCTTCGGCGGATCCGGAGGCTGTTCCTTCGGCGGTTCCTTCCTCTGATTCTGATAAATTAGACATTCTATATTCAATATCTCGATTTAGACTACTGGTTACACTGTTTAATTCACTCTTTAATTCTTCAAGGGGTTGAATTAACTCCTCTGCGGATTTTATTGTTCTTAATTTTCTTTCTATTTGGTGTATCCGATGGAAAAAACTTTCCATCTGGTAGTCTGTACCTATAAAATATAAGATAGATAGGATATCTTTTATCCAGGTCCGTTCCGGTCCGGTTCTATGTGTTATCTTTTATCCACCGTAATCCATCATTAGTCCACCACTTATCCATCATTAGTCCACTACGTATCCATCATTAAGTCAATGGAGCAACCCTATATAGAAAAAAAAAGAAGATATTATATTTTTTTTTCTATATAGGTTGCTCCATTGACTTAATGATGGATACGTAGTGGACTAATGATGGATAAGTGGTGGACTAATGATGGATTACGGTGGATAAAAGATAACACATAGAACCGGACCGGAACGGACCGGACCGGAATGGGGGGAATAATAAAACATAGAACCGGACCGGATATCTTTAATTTTTTATTTATATATTTTGTAGGCAAGGCATAATGGAAGCCATTATACAAAAAATAAAACAACATAAACAAAACGGAGTCCGGAAATGGTGTCCGGCATGTAGTCTACCCGACTACATGTCGGCGTTTGCACACAAACCCCATGATCAGGGGTGTGTGCAATACGCACAGATGATCAAGACCAAATATGAACTCGAAATGAAAAAGAGAAAAAGAGAGACAGAGGATGATGATACATCTATCAAACAAAAAAAACAGAAAATCACACCTAGGACAAGATCAGAGATTGTAATAGATTCAGATTGTAGTAGATTATCAGAAACCAGAAAACGAAAGAGAAAAAACAAAAACAACAGCAACAAGAGGGCCAGGCGGTTTTTGGAATTAGAAGCGGAGGAAGATGATAAAGATGATGATGATGATGATGATGAAGCCCTAGAAGTCCTAGAAAGGGATGAAAATGACAATCATAAAGATTTCATAGATGATGACGGAGAAATCGGAGAAGATCATCCACTATTTGTCCCTGAAGACATTAACAACACAAGAACACAAATAGAAAAAAACAAAACAGAATCCAAGGCATTTGGCTACCAATTTATATGCGACACTTGTGGAATGGGATTCAACACATCTCTATGTCATAAAGAACATCTACAAGATGACAGAGCATGTATGGTGTACATGCAGTACACAGAATAAGAGGACGAATTAACGTTTGATGAGGCCCTGGCCCTGGTGTGTACTAACACAGAACAACCAGAAGAACAACCACCAGAACAACCAGAAGAAGTGGCAGATCCAGAAGTGGCAGATGTATTAGATGCCCTTCCCCCTTTACCAGGTAGGTATTCCGCGGGACAATTATGGGGTTGCCCCGTATAACTAATGATCGCAAAACACTCTGCACACTCTTCCCAATCTTCATCTGCTTCTTCATCTCCAAATCCTTCGTCTGGATATAATATATCTGATACATCTTCATCCCACTCTTCCACTTCCATGACTATAAAATATATAATATTATATTTTTCAGACCAAGACGACGACGACCAGGAACTGGAATTGAACAATAAATATCCAAATGACCAACCAAAATTTTCAACGTATGAACCAGAGTTCGAAGGATATAAATGGTCTGGTAGAGGGGAGAAGGTGCACGAAAGCCACCCGGATTTTCAGCAATTCCTAAGCAATTACTCTATACCACAAAAGATCGGAAATAGGAGAACCTTTAGGAATTATGTATTACAGCTCGATTTCAAACCAAACGTGTCGTTGGACATGCTAACACCATCAAAGGTATTAAAAATAAACATCATAATTTTTTTATTATTATTTTATTTTTATAAATATTCAATATCGTAACATATTACATAAAAATTCTTAAAATAATAAAAATATTTAATATTCTTAAATTCATAAAATTCTTCTACTACCACCACCAACAATTATAAACAGTTACATATTACATAAAGTTACATAAAATTTTAAAATTCTTAAAGTAATATATTTAATATTCTTAAATTCATAAAATTCTTCTACTACCACCACCAACAATTATAAACATAAAAAACATTTTTAAGCAACAAATATACAAATGACGACGATAACGACGAAGGTTCATTTCTCTCATATATCTCATATATATCATATCTGTATCCCATATCTCTGTCCTCCACCATCCATCCACAATTTGTCCCATCCCTACAAATATACATTTTTTTCTATTTTCAGGTTGAGGAGGCAATGAGCCGCATCGCAATAGTGGGTTTCCAGTTTACTATCGGACATAAAGGATCATCGTGCATTGCGTGCCCTAAATGGCACGCAATGTACGATCAACATTATAAGTCATATTTCATGATTTTAGAAATGCCAAAACTAACGTCCCCCGGGTTATTAAGGACAAAAATCTTAAGACAAAACACAGAAGACATACAAGATATATTTCATTTATCACATTTATATCATATGACCCGGGGGAGCGGACATTGGAATTATTACCAGACAACTGCAGTTTAATGGATACCAATGCTTAAAAGAACTAACATCATTTAATAGTACAAAGAAGCAGGAGCAGGAACAAAATCGTTTAAGAGAAGGACATTTGAACATTGGAATGATCAAAGATTTCTGTAGAGAGCAGAATATTAAGGATATTGGTCAGTTTCTAGGAATATACCGGTATTTTAAGACCCCGCCGGTATATATGATGCCTCAAAACCAGGAGGCGACTGCTGATTGTGCTTGCGGCTGTGGATGGAATTTTGCCCTCCACAGCCGCCACCATGACAACGCGATGGCCTTATATAATACAGATAAAGACATAGAAATTTTAAAACGCATATTAACATCAAAAGACATAATAACAAATCACCAAGAAAAAGAGAAAACAGTTGAAGAAATATTTATAGACACGATCAATGGAATAAAAAATGAAGAAATGAAAAAGTTATATTTAATGAAGGATCCTACTTCAGAATCTTTTATGATTTTGTTTTTTTATATGTTTGGGGGACATATTCGTTTGGTGGACGGAGAATATGTATATTACAACGAGGAGGTTGTTTTTAAGAACATTAAAACACTAATGTTCCTGTTTCATTCTAGGATTTTACAAGGATCCCATAAACGCCGCTGCATATACATGCATGGGCCACACAACGGTGGGAAATCAACACTTTTGAAATGTTTGTGTGCATTGGTAAAAAAATATTCCATCATTAATATCAACGACCAGCAGCCGGGCAAATTTATATTTGGCCCGGCTGTGGATAGTAGAGTTACCATCATTGATGATATTAGTCAGACGGGTTTGAAAAATCTGGACAATGAGCATAGAAACACATTGGATGGATTTATAACACAGGTTGAACGGAAACACCGTGATCCAACCAATTGCCACTTGCCACCATTCATCATTACATCCAATATTGAGTATGAAAATATTCCGAACGGTTTAAAGTGTCGAATGGTACCCTACAAATTACCAAGGACAATCCCTGAGGTCATGCTGGACATGACCCGGGATCAGCCGGGCTCGGCAGAGTTTTTATTCTTCATTTTTTATATGTTAAAGGATCATGTTGTGCCGACTGGTGAATCGTTACTTAAATATATTAAAACAATAGAAAAGGAGAGAATTGCCGCAGCCTTTGGATCGGCGGAGTCGGTGTTTAATTTGCCAAATTCATTTAATTCGTCATTTTCAGAATGAAAAAAAATTGTGTTTGACATGTGGCACCTCACTCAATTGTGTATATAGTTATGTATATATGTTATAGTTCTGGATATCGGGATAATGTGCAATAATACCGGGAGTAGTGCTGGACATTTACAAACATTTTACCGGGTTTAGTGGTGTGTGCAATAATACCGGGAGTAGTGCTGGACATTAACAAACATTTTACCGGGTTGAGTGAGGTGTAATGCAGCCTATCCTTTGTGATAGACGGTGACAAGCCCGTATAAATGCAGAGTCGCCTCTTATTTATATTTATCGTAAAAATGTTCTGTTGCTGTTGTAGAATTAGGGGCTATAGGGTCATACAGAAAGAATTCTGATACAGACAGTCTCCTATACGGCATTCTGCGACTTAAGTAAGTGCCATGCAAAAAATCATTTGCAAGTTGATTGACATATGCAGACCTTTCTGATATGCTCTTCCAAATAGAACTGTTTTACAAATCGCGCCATAATTGGTTTAATTCCCTATTTAGTGTTGAGTTGTTTGATTTGAGATTTTTCATCCCATCAAAAAAATGATATATTCTAAAACCTTCATGATGACGGTCCTCTACATACCCGTCTGCTGTCAGAATTGCTCCTGTGGACCTAAAATCGTAAATGTCCCAGTTAAATAGCGATAAGTTTGGTCTGCTTATGACCTCTGGTTCTTCTGACCTCTGGTCCCGTGGTCTCCACGGGATGTTCCTAACCTTTCGTAACCTTTGATTTCCGAACCATTCTTTTAAAAATTCAGTAACATACGCAGTTTCTAAATTTCCACTATACCGTATTCCCGTCACTACCTGCTCAAATAACCTAAAAACAATAGCTTGGGTTGGTGTTTGTGGATTTTTGGCTTTTCGAATAGAAAATTCTTCCTTACCCCATGTATATGGAAACGTGACCAATGAATCAAACGTTCGATCCTCAACTGAATCTGGTATTGGTATTAATCGGCCAAATGAATCGTCTATTGGACTCATTAACACCCAAATGGCATGTAAAGGATCAATATACGTATTGTAAGTATGACCTGTACGTTTACCAAAAAATGACAAAAATGGTGTCAATTTACTGCAAAGAAGATATACCTGTACACAAAATGTGAAAAAGTCTCTTAAAACAGCTATATCTGTATTGATTTGATGTTGAGCGCTTGTAGCTAATCTAAACGTAGATATATATCCCGCAAACATTTTGGATTGGTTTTAACTCTTGTAGTGTCAATAATATTTTTTGATTCAAAACGAACCCTATTTATTCGCCATATATCTTGATCCCAGAAAGATTCTAAAACGTTAAACCAATGTTGTTGTACATATATACACAATTCATTTGTTTTTAGGTCACTAACCAGACTCGGAGTTGTAATAACACGATCTACAGTTTTCAAAAAGTTTTGATAGGTAACAGATTTGTTCATAAAACTGGTAAAAAAAACCATGGGCTGTTTATAGTTCCATAGTGCATTGCAAGGATCATGTAAAAGGACGTCTGAAAACCATATAGGATCACCTATGACCCTAGAAATGATTTCTTCATTAAAAAACCAAAACAAACCAAAATAATTCTCCTGCTGCAACAATAATACCAAACTGTTCAAATTATTGTCAATCGATTTTACACATAATGATGAGGTCAGAACATCAGTATATTCGCCAGCATGAATTCGAGTAAGAGGGATCATATCACCTGGAATTTGGGTAATCGGTTTTGTTACAAAAACCCCAGATCGCAGTCTATATTGATTTTGCCATTCCGAATAGTGTTCATCTTCTGGATATCCCGAAAATTTGTTCCAATTTTGGAACCCTTCAAAACCTCTTTTGGGCCATTTATCTCGCAGTTTGGTTTGTATATCGTAAACCCATCCATTTGGAAACCAAATCAAACCTGTGGTTTTATCCCACATACTCTTGTCTTTCATAAATGATACTTGTGCATTAGTTGGTTGTTTATGTGGATGAAATAACTGGGGCCCATATATTATATTATTTATGTTTTCCCATGCTTTACCAGAAACAAGTAGTGGTGTCCCTTCCCTTTTTAATACTGAAAATGGCAGAAACATATATATACCCTTAACTAATGAATCGACAGATATTTGCGGTGCATTTGTTTGTGATAATGTGTGTGTGGTTACATACCCAAACCATTTACTACTGTTAGCAAGTGTTATGCTTGAAAAATCAACCTGCTGTTGTACCCAATCCCATCTTGCCTTTGATTCACATAACAAAATCGGTAACTTTCTAGTGGTGGGATCAATCCACATCAGTCGATAAAGTGGTCCCCAGACAGTTGAAAATTGTGGATCATAGAAAGATATATTCCATATATCATCAGTAAATAGACTCTCAATTGGTATTGTATCGAGACTGTAACAACTTCTTGGACGTAGGTATTTTACTCGGCCCGTTTCCCAATTTTTTATTGTAACCAGACGTGTTTTTACATCCGCTGGAATCCACGAATAATTATTATTTACCAAAGTTTTAATACCTTTGTGTAATTGTGCAATTTCCAAAGGTGTTAAGGGATCGGGAGACCTTGGTATATTACCTACGTCAATACCCCGTCCGTTCCATACTTTGTACCAAAAAGCATATTGGTCTGTATATTTATCATGATACACGTAGTCGTGAAGGGTTGATTGTAAAGGGTGTTGTACAAACACTTTTGAAAACAAAGGATTCCAAAAACTGTGTCTAGCCTGTACAAATTGTTGAATATTACTTAACTTAACCTGTTCCTGATTTTGAGTGCTCAAAAACCAATATTGGTGAATTTCTAATAGCTTTCTAAACCCTAACCAATAATCAGGCCAATCTTGTATCATTTGTATATTGTATGTTGGAGAAAACAGAACCCTTTTTATATATGGAGTATATGTCTCTGCTTCAGTTTTTATATATGGCGGGTTTTCACGTAATACTTCCATCTCATGAGATATACCATCATATTCTGTAAGAATTGATTGAAGTGATTTCATATATTTATTATATAGAGCCGCGAATGAAGGTTGCCAAGATGTCCATTGTGTTTGGGCATGTTCCTTACTTACATAACCATCTCTCCATTTCATGAGTTCATACAAAGGCCTTGGAAAAGGTGGAGTTTTATTTAACCATCTTGTTTTATGATATGTTAAAAACGTTCCCCAGGTTTGATGGTGTGATTTTAAGGTATCTTACATTATCTCTGTAAAGACAGTTTCGGCAGTTATATTAACAGGGGGATATCTTAGCATATAGTCCTGCCAATCAATGCTATCAATGCCATCATTTAGCCATCTAGCTCGAAGTTGTAATTCTCCAATTGTTCGAGAATCTTTAACTTGTTGACCTTTTACAAAAAATTTAAACTGGTTTTCAAGAGCTGGTTGAACCAAACTACGCACCAAGGGATTTCGCCGAAACCACTTAAAGGCATCAATAATTGACCAGTGTGTTTGAGCATAATGTTCTATTACCCATGGTATAATTTCTAATTTTGCATATTGTTATAATAACTTATCTTATCCTTTTATTGTTCAAACGAATTGTTTACAGAATGGCGCAGTGGCACCTATGTTAAGGGAAAGTGACAAAAAAAAAAAAAAAACAAAACAAAAACAAAACAAAACAAAACAAAAAACAAAAACATTGAAATCATTACATCTAGATATAATGGAATTATTAACAGACATAAAATTATCTTGCAGGAATGTTTAGAAATGAGCACAGACTGTTGTAAGGATAAGTGTGGTAGATATAACGCATTCTACTGCAAGAAGAAACAAAGAACATTGTAAGAAATATCTTTTCAAATTTTCAATACATTCTATTTCTGGTTATTTTTGAGCTTCAAATTTCGGAAGCTCCCTGAAATTATTTATTATAGTGCAGCAACCCAGGAACAGGTCAGTGGTACTTGCTTGGCAAAGAAAAACAAAAAACTGTACTGTGTTGTAAGTGGGCATTTTTTAAAAATGCCAGAAAACTACAGTTTACAAAACAAAACAATAAACGTTAACACAAGAATAACATAATATTACGTAAATGATGTAATACAAAAGATTAACTTACAGATATAATATATTTGCTAACACTTCTAAAAAAGTAAGTAATAAATGTAAATAATAAAATGTAAATCCAAAATCATTATGTAACAATACGTATATACAAATCATAAGGAAACATATCCATAAAAAACTTTGCCAAAACGACCAATAAAAACATTCGTCAAATGGGTGAAACCCACGACCAGACAAGCTGCAGTCAGTTTCATGGTCTTGCTACTCTCACTAAACTGGTCAACAGCAGGAGCAAGATGCTGCAGAAATGAATTTCTGAAAATAAAATAAAATGTATATATGAGTCGTGTATATGCTAGCCACAACGAACTTTGTCTTTTACTGAGAATTCAATTGATATATCGGAGTTCCGTGTGAATTTATCTACATGTATCTTAACAAAAGGGTATGGTATTAATATACAAGACTTTTAACAAAATTTTTTAGCTCACCTGAGCTGCAAGCTCAGATGAACTATTGCTATCCATCCTCGTCCGTCGTGCATCGTCCGTCTTGCGTAAACTTTTTACATTTTAATCTTCTCCAAAACCACTGGGTCAAATTTAATGAAACTTGGTAACCATCATACCTGGGTGAAGCCCTTTCAGATTTGCACAAAAGAATTATGTCCCCTTTGGGACCCATAAGGGGGGAAATCTTTAAAAATCATCTTCTCTGGATGTACAAAAGATGTACCTTAGTTATTTCATTTATAACATCCTTAGGTCATGTAGTTTCAGATTTGCACAAATGGTAGCCATTGGGCTCAAAATAGAGGAATGGTTAGGTACTGAGTGGGAAAATTGCTAAAAAATATGTATTTGTCGCTATATCATGAAAACTATTAACTTTTTATATAGGCATGTATATCAGAATATTATAGGTATTGCAACAACGATAATTTTGTTATATGGTTCAAGGTCATATGTTGAAAGGTCAAGGTCACAGCTGCAAAAGTAGCCTTAAATTGCTAATTATCTTGAAAATTATTAACTTTTTGTAAAAGCAATGTATATTAGAATATTGTAGGTATTGACATGACGATCAGATCATATATGGTTCAAGGTCATATATGTTCAAGGTCAAAGACATAGTTGCATAAGTATAATGAAATTGGTTAATGATTTGGAAATTTTTCATTGCACTACAGTTACTTCATGCATATTATATAAGCTACTTATAAATGAAATGTTACTGGATATATTTCTGATTAAGTTTTGTGGCAGATCTTAACTTGAGAAAACTTGTAAAGTTTCTGTACTGAATATATTGTCTATTGCACTTTGCAAACAATTTGGACATATCCTGAGGTGAGCGTTAAGGCCCATTGGCCTCTTTTTTTAAAATTACATTTATTGTCAATATGAATGCAAAAACTTTGCAATCAAACTGAAAAATGGTTCGTTTGCTTTGAAAACTTTTTGCAATTATATTGAAAAAGAACATCATTTTATAAGTTAAATTGTTATGTTTTCTTTAGATAAATCAATTGATTACTCTAGGTCTCAATAATTCTCTTCTTTATTAAAAACACATCGGGGAAGTTCAGTAGACACTATAGCAACAAAAAAGCTCGAAATTCAGTTCACAAATAACAAAACTTTTTTTTTTGTTGATATCCAAATTATTAATATTATTTCATTTTTATATCTATTGTTCTCATTAATATAAAATATTAATGAAAAATCGATAAAATACAAACAAACAAATATATTTAAAACATTACTAGTTTTAAAACCATAACCCCTGTGGTTACCCTACACCAAAAACAATGCAGATAAAAAACGTGTCGGTAAACCGTCTAACCAGTACACCTGTCGTGGCAGCCATTTTTGTTTACTTACGATTCCGGATTGTGTATTACATTTTATATGCATTCATGCATGGAGTTATTTGTGCTTTTGTAAATACAAATCGGCATTAATCCTATTCCTTCTACAAAAACGAGTTTTCATTACAAAAATTCAAACAAAAAGGTTCATTTGAATTGTTAGTCAATACTTACTCTCTGCTCTGCTACTGACATGTTCTACAAAACAAGACAACAAGGTTTTAGTTTGTTTCTTAAGATAACTTATTGGATTGATGAGCAAAAATTGTAGTTAAAATTCTGTAGTAAATCGACATAAATTGTTAAATTAATCAGAACAAAACTGATGAGTCATTGGTTAGATTTTTTAAGGGTTGTAATCTGTTTATTCCTAAATGGTCTAAAGCCCCGGTTTACGGTGTTTGAGTTTGACTCCTTTAAAAGAAATCCACACGTGTAACCACTACATATAATAAGTGATCAGATAAAATTATACCCTTGTCAAATATTTTCAAGAATATTTCATTAAAGATTCCAGTGTAATATTACATATGTAGTACCTGTGGCATATTCAGTTGTTGGGTTTATTTGCTTTGTTGTTTCTGATGCCTGTTCTGTTGTTGTCGTTATCTGGTCTACAAAGAAGCATAATGAAAAACGAAAAATAAACGATTGCTTCAAATAAGGATTTTTATTATATATTTTAAATCTTTTTTCAGTCTAGACAACTTTTTTTGTTTAAATATTGCAAAGGAATTTATAAGCATCGGTAAAAATTTTTTTACTGGCGTAGCATCATAACATTTTAGCTATTGTTGTATTCCCAAGACATATTAAACTCGGGATAAGCTTGGTAAGGAAGTTATTGTTTTTAAATAACTATTTTTTAAAAATACTTGTTTTATATTAATAAATGTGCACATTTCGAAAATTCTTGCCTCATCAGTGACACTAGAGGACCAAATCTGTAGAAAGATAAAACGATAATCCAAACATTTAATATGAATGAATGCAAAGTTCCAAAATTATATGAATCTAAACCCAGCTAAGGAATGTTTTGCATGAAGAGACAAATCTTACTTTTAAATAAATTGAAAAATTAAGACTGCTGAAAATTTTGCCCCAAGGTGCATTTTCAGACAGCACAAAGTACTGTGTACCGAGTTATGGAAACCCTCGGGTAATAAAAACGGGAACGGTTTTTCCTGGGTGAAGGGCTCTTCAGATTTGCACAAAAGAAAGAGTTATTTCTCCATAGGGGTCACATTAGGGAGAATTGGTGAAAAATATATTACACAAATACCTGTTAAATCTTGATGTGCCATATTTGCACATTATGGAAATTCATTCCCCATCAGTGACAATAGGGTCCAAAAAGTTTGATGGATAAAAACGTAAACCAAACAGTTGAAAATTAATGAATCTAAGTTCTAAATTATTCCTCATCAGTGATACTAGGGGCCGAAAAGTTCAATAGATAAAAACATAAACCTAACAGTTGAAAAATAAGCTTATAATTTTTTCTAAATTTGTCAATTTCTTAAAGGTTTAATATATGTAATATAAAAAGGGGATTAAATCTGCGCTGGGGCATTTAACCGTAGTATGGCAAGGGAAATAATATGTGTTAACATTAAAAAAGAAGGTATAAGCTATTGAGTTGTAATTGTTTATTTGAACAACCTATACAAAGCTAAAATAACTGATTGCTTTCATTTTGAATTCCAAAAATGCTACGCAGTTTGTAATCAATAACCTACATAATAAACGAGAAAATATTGATGTTTCTAGTACTCTCTATCATAAATTTATATCAATGCTTATAACTTATAGTCTTTTTATTACTAAACAAAGACTCTTAAGTTGATATAAGTCATTTAAAATATTTATGTTACCATAAGCACTTGGTTTATATACCAGACATAAAAGTTTTAAAATTGTCTACTCGAACATTCGTTTAAAGTCAAACACGAGGACGTTTCTAAGTATGCTGCTAAAAAGTTTGATTAATAACAAAACTATGATTTATGATTAAAAGTCCTATATAAAGTCCTTTTTCTAAAAAAGTAAAAAGGATTTGCTCGTATTAATATAACTTGTGTCTAACGGATCGAAAAATTTTAAAACATCAATACAATAATAATTGAATTGCAGGGAAATCTTGAAGGCAACAGAATGAATTTCAAAAGTGGTTTTTTTGAATTTGCCGTTTAATCTTAAGAAGATAGGACTAACTATGACACACAACGACAATTCAATATATGCAAGTTAAGATGATGTTTTTGGCAAGCAGATGTATCAAATGAAATAATATTAATGCTTACATAATCTAACATAAGATGTCCTTGATAATCGTCCTTGTCCACAAACCGTCTTCATGTCAGTTACTCCAAGTTGACACATAAATCTTGTCTCGGTATCTGCCATAGTTACATTATAATGTAACGTACTCGTCATTTTGTATCTACATACACCAGTAGACTCAACGTCACCATTAACAACATTGGAACTGAAGGGATATTCATAAAAATCTGCATCAAATGAGCGCTTGATGCACCAGTGAATTTTCAATTTTGACATTGAACCACTGGTATTACCGGTACAGGACAATGTAAGACGTGATCCAATCGAATACATATGAGCATCTGATGATTCTCGCTTCCGAACATCGATACCTTCAATATTCATTTCGCTTTTAACTACAAAAACAATTGGATAAAATAATGTTTCTATTGTGAATTGTAGGAATCGAGACAAGACGGTCAGTTCATTGAATGGTATTTAAAATTATACCAACTTGACAAATTTACTTACAGTATTTATCTGCCCAATAGCGAGACAAGCAGTGAGAGATGCTGATTCGTGAAACCGTTATTTTTATTCAATAGTAACGTGCAACGTTAGACATGTATGTCCTTGATCAATTTTTTTTAATTCACGTTGATACTGCATTTTTCTGTCAAAGGGTAATAAACCGACAAAAATACAATCTTGGTCCTTTTTTGTTTAGTTAGCTTCGCAAAAGCTTATTTGTTGTTTTAATATAAAAGTATAAATAAACAGCAATCACGTGATGTCTTTAGTCTAATATAGTAAATACAAGGGTGTTTGCCATGGCATGCTTGTATATAATGACTGTATAATGCCCAGAGCAAGTTTGCCAGGAGACGACTGGTTTGAATTCTAATGTTTTGTAAAGTGGTTTATTAAGTATGTGCAAAAGCATGATTTATAAGTTGTACATAATGCACAAAAGTACTTACAGAAGAAATAAAGTAGGTATCACCGTAAAGAAAACATCCGTGATATAAGGCTATTTAAACCAGTTTTTGTTTGACTTTATTGCACTAGATATGCTGTTTTAATTCTAAAATAATTAACCTAATACACATTTTCATAATGAATTTTATCTTTCGCGGAAATGTATGAGAAGTGTGTTATTCATTTCAAATTGTTTAAAATGATACTAAATATTTTGTCTTTTAAGTCTTCTAAGGCTATCACCATCCAGATATAGTTAAAATGGAAGTATTGATTTTCAACTGATTTATACAATCAAATGTCGACGATTATTAAAATTGTTAAAATGCAACCCATACCTTTTCCTTCACTTACAAGACTGTTACAGACACTTATTATTGAATCTGTGGTATCTACAAGAATAGAATTAAAATAAACTGTACTACATGAGTTACAACTATTTTAACTTCAATTTTGATCAAGACCGTTTGCAAAAATTTACAAGAAGATGCAACCGTAATGTGTTTTAGCTATTTGTTTAGCAAAACAATTCATCAAAAAATCTAAAGAACATTCAACTGAAAACGCCTCACAAATTAAGTATTATTCTATGTTATATATAAAGCATAGTTAAAAACAGACTCTTTGCTAAAATTTTAATTATGATGTAATATGTGTTTAGCTTTTTTGGCAAGTTAAATGAGATTTTAAACTGACCGAAAACTAACTAACAATGATATTTTAAATAAAAGATAAATTTATGAAATAAAAAATTTTATACTTTGGCCTGCAAAATTGTTTAATCAGTCAAACAATTGAGTTTTCAAGAATACAAAATATAATTTATAAGCCCTTTCTGTTTTTAATACAAAAACGAAAATTGGTTTAAATGTTTACAAAATCAGATAGTTGATTTCTGAGAAATGGTATTTGACAATAAACAATAATGTTGCATTTCGTATCAGTCAATAATTTTTCACTTACATTTTGTTATAGTGGAGAAAAAATTAAACGGGATTGCAATCGCTGTACTTACTTTTGTGTGAACAAAAAAAGATTTCGGAGTGTCTTTTATACAACCGGTAGGACATACTGATTCACTTGCTGTGCACATGAACATAGTTTAATCGTCGGCGTTGGTAACAGTATATTTAAGAAATCCTTTGCTTTCGCTTTGGCAACCTATTACGAGAGGATCATTCTGTTAGAAACGTGTATCACTAAGAGATACTGGCGAAAATGACCTATCTGTACTTCTCTTTAAACACCAAAGGCTGTTTCTGGCAGGATAGCCTACCGTAGCCCTGAACATAAGTGTAATATTTGCTCCAACAGGATGAATACCGGATCGACCTTTCGTCGTCGGGCATACTAAAATGTCGTCAATACTGTCCGGGTCCACTAAAATAGATGTAAAATGTTGCAACATATTCAACCTTCTTAATTTTTGAAATTTATTTAAAACTAAGGTTTGATACCTAATGCAAAGCATCCCCTAGCTAGATTTGGATACATATAATTTTTTAACTTTGGATACATTGATTTTCAAATGTTTGGATTATTAACGTTTTTATTTATGAACATCTATATGAACAGCTGCTATAGTCCGAAATGTGCACATATGGCAGGTGTAGCTAGGTAGACAGGAGGTGCTTACCCTACCGGAACATCCGGCCTCACTTTCTTGATGGAAGTAGACGTTAAATACTTAATTGGTGAGTTTACAAAGAATTTACTTTGTTTTTTAGGATTGTGATTTGGAATGGTATTTTTGTGTTTTATTTTTATTCATTCCTCATTTTTTAAACAATGACCGAAAACTTTGATTGAAAAAAAGATAATCTAAAGATTAGAAAATTAACGAATCCAAAGTCAATAAAAAGTTAATATTTTCCGATTGTCTAGCTGATTAAATTATAATTTAACATTGACCTTTTCGAGCTTATTTTGAAACCGATTCTTAACAATAAAAAATGGTACCAAAACAATTGTCAAAGAAACAGTTACATTGAGAAATAATGCAAAAGGAATCTCTTCACATAAAAACCGTATAAAATTTTGTTTGTAACGTTTTTCACATCTTTGCAGCCAGTTTGCGACATTTTCTTTTAATTCATTAAAGATCAATGCTACCGAGTCAGAAAGAAAAGTCTTTGACACATCCGTCATTTGTTATATTTTAATAGTAAATCAGAAATCGGGTAAAAGGATAAAAAATAACACTTTTGTATTTATTAGAATCTTTTTATAGATGTAAAATAAAAATACCTCTGATAGTAATATCTGTGCCTGCTTGTTTAATTCCGTTTGTGAAATCGTCATATTGCCCCGTTATTTCACAAATGTAATGTGATCCATCACTACATATTACATCATGCTTCTTGATTACTACTTTCAAATTGGCTGATGAAACAGAAGATAAGTTAAATGAAGCTACTGCTCTTGCTTTCATAGTCTCTTCGTGCCATATCAAGGAATTACTTCCAATGCTAGCCGAAACAATCTGCCCAGAAACCGGTTCTAAATTCCTTTTAAGCTGAATACCATATTTGCTTTTGAATCCAGCGCCGTTTAGTTTTGGGCGGCATGTTATGGAAAGGCCATCTTTGTCTAGCATAATGTTTGTTTCTTCAGCATGGATCTCTGCTTCCTGGCATAGAACTAATAATTAAAGACAAATACAATCACATGTTGTACAAAAACTGTAAACCGCTTTTTATTAGCACATAGAAATTTTAGCGATTTCATAATGTCAGTTGTATTAGCGCAGTTTTATTTTAGCGCCAATGATAACCCTGTTTCGTACCCCAAAGTTTACACCTGTACCCGACTATATAATTAATCGTAATCAAGCTACCTGTATATATAAAGATACTATGAATACTTGTTTATGTAAGGTTTGTTCCCACATGCAAAGCATTCCTTAGCTGGATGTGGATTTATATGATTTTGGAACTTTAGATTATTATTTTCAACTGTTTGGCTTATGTTTTTTATCTATCAAACTTTTCGGTCGCAGTGTCACTGATGAGGAATGAATTTCCGAAATGTGCACATCTGGCACATCAAAATTTAACTGGAATTTGTTTTATATTTACTACTCCAGAGCAGGTACCGCTGCTGGTGGAATAAAACTCCCCGAGGGTATCCATTACGCAGTAGGCAGTACTTCGTGCTGTCAGAAAATTTACCATTTACAAAAATTTTCAGCCGTCTTAAATTTTGAAATTTATTTAAAACAAAGGTTTGTTCCCTCATGCAAAGCATTTCTAAGCTGGATTTAGGATTTATATGATTTTGGATCTTTAGATTCATTATTTTCAACTGTTTGGCTTATGTTTTTTATCTATCAAACTTTTCGGTCTTAGTGTCACTGATGAGGAATGGATTTCCGAAATGTGCACATGTGGCACATCAAAATTTAACTGGAATTTGTTTTATATTCACTACTCCAGAGCGTGTACCGCTGCTGGTTGAATTAAACTCCCCGAGGATATCCATAACGCAGTAGGCAGTACTTCGTGCTGTCAGAAAATTAACCATTTACAAAAATTTTCAGCCGTTTTAAATTTTGAAATTTATTTAAAACAAAGGTTTGTTCCCTCATGCAAAGCATTTCTTAGCTGGATTTGGATTTATATAATCTTGAAATTTTAGATTCATTACTGTCAACTGTTTGTCTTATGTTGTTTATCTATCAATTTTTTCGGTCTTAGTGTCACTGATGAGGAATGAATTTCCGAAATGTGCATTTCTGACACAGTCCTTGTCCAAATCACAATCCCAAAAACAAAATAAACACTTTGAACTGGCAAATTTAGTTATACACGTTATATTTCATCAAGGAAATGAGGCTGGGTGCTCCGGAAGGGTAAGCACCTAAAGTCTTGCTAGCTACACCCATTACGTGCAATTCAACTCCGGGAACGAAAAGAACATCTATGGTAAGACAAATATATCCAGTATAAGTCTGGATACAGTAACTACATATTTATCAACAATATTGTGATGACGACCATAAAACTTTTTGAGCCTTGATTAGCCTAGGCTTGCAATATTCTTGCGTCAACAATTTAATTGTAAGCAGTTTGCTTCGTTGTAGAAAGTCCCCATAGTGGGAACATGCTCCACCATAACATATAAATTGTGAAACAACTGCACCATACTCAGAAGAAGCAGGGATATTACTGCAGAGAAACGGAAAATTGACAATATAAAAAATTGAAGCCATCACGTTAGTCGTATAGCTTCAGATGTAACCTTTCGTTGGTGTCATAATTGAGGTATAAGTCCAAATATGAAGCAGAACATGGAGAATCTGTCGTGTCTCACTTCGATAGATAGCAGTCACATATTCTCCAAATTTGGGATTATTTAGAGATAAAACGTCATCTATATATCTGTATGTGTAGTTGAATATTTTAACGACAGTCTTTTTCTCCAGATTTGACAAAGTTCTGTAAAAATTTTGATTCATATGAATAAAGAAACAAATCAGCAAGCATAGGTGCACAGTTTGTGCCCATTGGTATACGAAGTGTTTGTTGAAAAATTATACTGTCAAACACAACAAATATGTTGTCTATCAAAAACTCTAAAATATTGTTAATGGTATCTTCAGTATATTTTTCTTTTCAGTCTGTATGGTGTTTTACAAAATAACTAGAATCCCTTTTTAGCACCAGATATTTATATCTCGAATTACCGTTTTTGTAAAAGAATGAAAAAGTGAACGATTTGTTCTTTCAATTTAGAATGAGGGAGAGTGGTGTAAAGGGTAGAAAATTCAAAAGGTTTTATACTTTTTACCGGAGAAACCACATTCAAGTAAGCTTATTATTCAAAGGAATCACAGTGATATTCTCTGAAGGACTTGAAGAATTGAGAAAAAACGGGCATTATTGTTGTGGTTCCTATAAAAAATTGAGAAGAAACGCACATCATAGTTATGGTTTTTATCAAGAAAAATTGAGAAGAAACGGACGTCATGGTTATGGTTCCTTTTAAGAAAAAAATTAAGAAGAAACTGTTGAGAAGAAACGTGTTTCATTGTTATGGTTTCTATCAAGTCTTTGAATGCAGAGCAAAATTTTAAGATTTTTTAGAAAGAAAACAAAGTTAATTTCGCCATGTTAATTATTTCAACCAGACAAAAAAAAAAAAAAAAAAAAAAAAACAAACTTTCATGAAATTACAAAGGGCCAGAATCTCGGAATGATCAACGAGCCAAAAGGAAAATTTAAAAAAAATGCACATCTCTGTTTTTCTTACAAAGTTCTATTTAACTCCAAGTAGTAAATACAGCTATGCCTAGACAAATATATAATTAATAAAAAAAAAACACTTAATGAAATTAAATTAATCTGAGCAAAAATGACATTTTATGTACTTTCAAATAAAATTTTAATAAATGAAACTTAAAAAACTCAAAAAAAAAAAAAACTGTAAATAGAATTAATCATGTCGGTACCTAATATCTTTCAAAAAAGTAAACAGTGTCATGATATGGGAAAAATACACCTGATAAGAAATTTTTGTCATTTAAACACGGTTAATTTTATGAAGAATGACAATAAATTAGGTATAATCAATTTTTTTGTCATTATTGTTATTTTATAATTTTTTTTATTTACGTTGAATAATGTAAAACTTGCAAAAAGGTAGATATAACTTTGTTTAAAGAACGATATATAATTTTTTTGGTGAAATTACAGAGATAATCTGAGTAAACCTTAAGAACTTCAGTGGAAGCGGACGTTTAGTAGTGTCTTTTTTTTTTTTTTTTTTGCTATTTGGATACCTAATAATGACTTACTTAAATCTCGAATTAAACCGTTTAAAATTCTTAATATGTGAACTTATAGTATTAAATGACCTTTGAAAATTTTATTTATGTCTTAAATATAAAAAATATCAATATAAATAAACTTACTTTCTTTTACGTGTATAAAAATATATAGGATATAAATGGAAAAAATTTTTCCAGCCATGTTTGTTCCTTTGAAACGACGGTTTCTTAATCTACCTTTTTTGTCATCGAAGGTTGAATTTATAGGAAGCCAAAAAAAGAACTCACTCATGACCACGTGATATTGCATGTCTTTATTAATAGATTTCAGTAAATGGCGTAAGAAACAACTTTCGTTTTATTATTTATAAAAATATGTACTTAAATGGAAAAATTAAAATAGCATAGCACATTACAAGTACTTATATATGTGACCCGCCACCAGATTTTGGGTCCAAATGATGTATATGAGTCAATTTAAGATAATGGCATATTCTAACACCTTTTTACCTTCTGTACATTGTCTGATTTTTTTTTCAAATTATGTTTATATTTAAGGAGAAATTAGTGTTTAAAAAAACCATAGCAACCATCCATTCTAGCATCATTTTTACCATGAATAATTATTGTCTGTTTAGTTTTCAAGTAATGTGGAACATACTTTATTAACAATTGAGTTTATACATACATATATTTATTAATAATATTAAAATATTTTTAGTAGTTAGATTCCATCGTTTGATATTTTTCATATAATTTAAAACATTTTTATCGAAAAGGTTACCATGGCAACAGATATTGATGAAGGGCAGATCAGCCATACCAACGTTTTTTCTCTTTATTTTGAAAATCAATACAGTTGTCAGTTTAAATTTGTATTTTCAAATAACTAGTGTGTAATTTTTTTGTGCGACAGCACTGAAAGTAGGAAGATGCATATGGATATCAAACCAAAATATAACAAATAATAATTATATCTAACTCTAAAATTGTACATGTCTCCAAAATGTTGGAGAACAAGCGTAAATTTGATATGTAATTCAAATGAAGGTTGTAGTTGAACCAAATTGTGTTTGAACTACAAAAAATGATATAACCAACTCTGTGGAGTTTAGAGGTGGTCAAACACGTCCCAGTCAAGATTATTTCACTTGCATTTAGGCTGTCAGTTCGGTACAGGTGGAGGAAACCAGAGTGCCCAGAGAAAACAGGTGAGCTTCAGTAAGTGAACTGAGAAACTTCCACACACTTCGATGTGCCAAGAGTGGGATTCGAACCTTATGGCGCTTTACACCACCGGCTACCAAAAACCTAAAGTTCAAAAATTGCTGTTTTTATGTGTTTTTTTTTTTTTTTTTTTTTTTTTTTTTTTTTTTAATGTTTAAATTCAGTATTACCAATGAAGAAAATATAAGTATAAATAAGGAAAACAAAACAACACTGGAGATAATGGGGTTTTTGTTACACAACTATTTGAGGATTGCACTTTTGCGCACTGCACATCAACTGGAGGAAACTTTATATCTCAAATTCACAGCATAAAAATACCACTTTTTTGGAATATAATCAATAAAGAAGATGGTCATGAAGGTCTATGATGTTCACCTGAACAATTTGGAATTAGACTGAAGTGATTTCTTCATAATGTAACCACACCACTATTTGATTTATAGAGGGTGGTAATTCATACCTTATGCAAAAGAGACTTCTATATATCTATGCAGTTTCATACCTATCAAAATTAAATATTTTTAAAAAATTGGATGTTTACCAGACATAATAAAGTACTTGATGCCTTCCAGTTACTGAAAAGGACATCAACGATCCCACTTTTTTTCTAATAAGAGGCTAAGAGCTACAAAATAAACGAAAAAATACTTTTTAAAATAAATATTTAATAATGGCTTTTAAAATTTTCAATTATGAAATAAGAAAGAGAGATTTATCTTGTGTCTTAAACTTATAAAACTATGAATTTTCCAAAAGAACAGGACAAGACAATATGCCACTATTTGATTTTGTGTGACCTGTAGCTTTACAGTAACTGCTTTTTGTTTTTTTTTTCAGTTTTACTTTCTACATCAAATTTGATAACTAGTTTATCCATAGCGGGTTTAAGTTATTTCCCAATAACTTTGGTTGGGCACGTGCGACCTTTAACCCAGGACGTCAGGACCTGTATCACTGACGTATAAAAACGTCAAAAAAGTTCTACTACAACATTGTTAACAAACAAAACCTTGCAGTGACGATCAGCTGATCGCTATGTTTTTTTTTTTTGTTGCGTTTTTTTCCGAAATCGCTAGTTTATCAATCGGATTAGAATTTTTTTCAGAAATTAATTAAAATTTAGTGATAAAAGCAAAGGATCAATCTGTGTTACGTGAAGATGTAACTTTTCGGTGAAAACGTTAAACGATTGCACTCGTTTGTTTCCTTTGATGTTGACAAGTGGGCGGGTCTTACTGACAGCGTCTAGCCAAAATTGAAAATTCCATGTAATGCATTCATGATAACCTCGTGTTTTATCATAGAAATTGTAAAAGATTGTAAATATAAGGATTGAACTTTGATGTACCGAATTTATTGGGTGATAACTACAGTTGGTCACGCGCAAATTTTTCAAGAATGCCTTCGCCATTCATTCAGTTTGCGCGTGACCAATTGAAGTTATCACCCAATAAATTCAGTACAATCAAAGTTCAATCCTTAAATGTTTTGGTCTTCAATACATTGATTGCTTCTTTGCCTCTTCTTCTTCATCTTTGGCATACTTTTTCAAAAAAAAAATGCCTGGGTTTTCTATTTTCATCCTGGAAATATGAAAAAACCTATGAACATACATGTGAATTGATTTGAATGATACAATTTAATAGAAAGACTGAAATAGAAATATCATGGTTTATAGGCAACTGTCCTTTATAACAAGGTGTCATTTATGAACAGATCTCCTGTATAGATAAGTGCTTTACAGATGTCATATATATAAAAGGCATTTAAGTTTTTAACACTTATTTAAACTACCGTTTAAAACAATGTTGATATCTGACATTGAGGTATATACTAGTATTGGATGTAAAGTGTAAATAAGGGTGACAAATTCTATATTGCTACCTGAATTAACTGCATTATTTGAATAAATTAAATGATATTAAATAATTTTTCAGTTTTTAAATGGTGTTAAGCACTCCAGTAAAGATTATTTCATTCATGTTGAGGTGGTAATTTTAAGAATGGTGGAGAAAACCAGAGTACCTGGAGAAAATGCCTGACTTTTAACAAGCAAACTGGCAAACTTATTAAAAAGTACTGGTATTTACTTCAACATGCAATTGTTATAATTAACAGATTACTATTATTTAACAAAACTTATGATATGACTTCAGATGAGGAATTGGTTTGAAAAACTTCTTCAAAAAAAAAAAAAACAAAAACAAAAACAAAAACACTCCAATCATAAAATGTCACAGGGCATTCAGGATCATTAACCAACTGGGGAATATTATGCCCATTCCTTCATGACTTGGTGACAGAATCCGCAAGTTCTTTTAGAGTTTCAATTGTTGTTGTTCTCCATTTGACCTTCCACAGTCCAAAATGCCAGTCAAGGTGGAATTTTGTATGGCCAGCCTCCATTAGAGAAAATGGGATGGAATCATGCTGTCCTGTCATTACACGCCATAAGCCATATCTGAAAAATACAGATGTTACTGTAAAGTTAGTTTGATGTAAAATAAAATTGCAATGAAGTATACCCGTAAACAGAATACATGTTCCTAGAGAGCAAATAGATTGAAGTTCAACCTGTGTCTACAGCATGTATTCCATATTTCTACCTTTATACAAAAGGCGCTTGTGTGTAAATATCACAATAACTCTTACCTAATGTAAACAGTTAAAGCAAAAATTTATGACAGGTAATCTATTTAGACACTGATATTATTATATACAGCTTATGTATACAAGGTTTATACAGTCGTTACAGCAGAACTTATGTATAAAACCTCTTTAAAATAGCTCAATGTTGTATTAATTCAACCTATGTTTATAAACATGTAGCCCATATAAAGCTTTTATAGATGTGTACTAACAAATACCAATGCATACATTTTTAATCCACATTTCTGGATTTTGTATAATGGCCAAATTGAGGTCAATAATGTTACGTATCTCCATGATAATTGTGAGGATATTTCTCATTTTCACAGATTTATAATTCAACTTACCCAATTACTGTATTATTTTTATTTTGACTTGAGCCATTGTCCATATGAAGGGCTGCATCTGTTTCTCCATAACCTCTGTATAAAAAATGATGGTGTAGCATGCTGGCAACTGAGTTGGCACCTTTACCTGTTTGTTAAGCCTCATCAATTAGGTAAAATATTTGTGAACCTAAAAATACAAATATAAAATAATACCCCTTTTGCATTTTTATTTTGCAAAAACTTATTTCAAGCAAGTGTTGTCCAAATTTCAAGTAAAATTTGCCAAGCATAAAATTTTGAACATAAACTTATTTGCTTTCCAATAACTAACACCGTTGAATGGTTCACTAATGAAAAATCTTGACTGACTGGAGCAGTACCTTCATAAAAAACTGAAGAATATTACAAAAAAAAAAATGCATATAGCTAATTATTTTTTCAGATCACAATCTTCTCAGGTGATTATCATATGGTACCATAAAACTAAACTACAGAATGTATTTCACAATAATGTACAAGTATTTAATTGTCGCAATGGTGAAAAGTTAGAATGATTATTAAATCTATATAAACATATAGGTCAGATTTACTCACCAGAACCCTCTGCACACACACTAAAACACTGGCATTTCCTTGGTGTTTAAAAAAAAACAATGGCCCCACCTGCAGTGGAAAATGTACTTGTTGGGCATAATCAAAACTGTTATGCAACTGAACTTTTGAAGAACATGCTGGTTGCTCTAAAAAGTAACAAAATAATTATAAATTAATGTATATCATTCAGTATATGCCATAACATGGGAAATTTACTGTTCTAATAACCTATATCCCAATCTATTTACTATTGATTACAATTCTATTCCATGCAATCAGACAACTAAACATAATTGTTTCTACATCATATGCTTTTTATTAGAGAGAGAGAGAATTACATTAAAATTATAATATGAAAATCAATAATGGTAGAAGGATAATCTTCCTGGAAGAGGGAGTCCATATTTATTCCCATATGCTATCAAAAATGTGTAATGATCTAAACATCATTTAAAGTTAAAGCATGTTTTGGCAATCTTTCTATAATAAATCAAAGTCTCCCATTCTATGGTATCACTACATGCGGTGCCATAAAGACGAGTGCACCCACAGGTTTTCCTTCTAAATTGACTCGTCACAATGTGCTCAGTCACATCTGTTTGTCTTGCATCGTCGACATTAAACTCTAAATTGCCCTCGCTCTCACTGTCGATGTCACTTTCACCGTGTGTGTCCGTATCAATTTCACATCTAGTCTCCCCCTTTTACCAGTACATTTCCAAAAAATAATTATTTTAATTCACTGATGGGGAATGAATTTCCGAAATGTGCACATCTGGCACATCAAAATTTAACTGGTATTTGTTTTATATTTACTACCCCTGAGCGGGTACCGCTGCTGGTGTAGTAAAACTCCCCGAGGGTATCCATAACTCAGTAGGCAGTACTTTGTGCTTTCAGAAATTGTACCATTTAGCAAAATTTTCAGTCGTCTAAATTTAAAATTAATTTCAAACTAAGGTCTGTTTCCTCATGCAAAACATTCCTTAGCTAGATTTGGATTTATATAATTTTGGAACTTTAGATTCATTATTTTCAACTGTTTGGCTTACGTTTTTTATCTATCAAACTTTTCGGTCGCAGTGTCACTGATGAGGAATGAATTTCCGAAATGTGCACATCTGGCACATCAAAATTTAACTGATATTTGTTTTATATTTACTACCCCTGAGCGGGTACCGACATTTCTTAAAAAAATCCACAGTCATGGTTTTCAATCAAATCCGGTGGTATTGTGCTGATGGATGAACATGCACTCAGTTGACTCATAACTGCAGATGGTATTTAAATTCACTAATTTTTGCATTCAGAGATCCAACATTTGCGTTAACCACACATTAGTTACATTGCCAACGGAAGTAAATCAGAATTTATGTCCCTTGTATTTATCGATAATAAACGGTTATTCGGATCCAAATCGGATGCATTGTGCGCTTTATTTATTTATTTATTTTTTATTCATTTATTTATATATTTGTCACTATATTCAAATTGTCAAATCATAGACAAGAAAAAGACGCCGTGTTGTTTTAAACTCAAGTGTAATAATTTGTTTGTGCAGTTAATCAAGTTGAAAAGAAAAAAAAAACAGGTGTCTGCAAAATGTTCTGACGTCAAACTTTAATGTCATTTTTCTTACTATGACGTAATACCTCATTTGGACCCAAAATCTCGTGGCGGGTCACTTATATCAACGAAAGTTAAAAGGGCGAAAAACAAGACCAACACAACAATTCTAAAGAAATACTTTACCATTTTGTATTTTATACACTTTCTTCGGTAAAAAATTTAAAAACTTTTGATTTTTCTACCCTTTACTACTCTCCCTGATTATAAATTGAAAGAACGTCTTAAACAAATCATTCACTTTTACAAAAAACGGTAAACCAAGATATCTAGTGCTCAACACGAATAGACTGCAAACAAAAATATACTGAAAAAACCATCAACAAAATGTTGGAGTTTTTGATAGCCAACAAATTTGTTGTGTTTGGCAACATAATCCTTCAACAAACAATCGGTATACCAATGGATCCAAAACTGAGCACCTTAGCTTACTGATTTGTTTCTTTATTCATATGAATCAGTATTTTAACAGAGCCTTGTCAAATCTGGAGAAAAGACTGTCGCTAAAAGATGATGTTCTATCTCTAAATAATCCCAACTTTGGAGAATATGTCAATGTCATCTATCCAGATTAGCTTGAAATAAAAGACACGACCGATTCTCCATGATCTTCTTCTAATTTGGACTTATACCTTAATTATGACACCAACGAAAGGTTACATCTGAAGCTATACGACAAACGTGATAACTTCAATTTTTTTATTGTCAACTTTCCGTTTCTTTGCAGTAATATCCCTGCTTCTCCTGCGTATGGTGCAGTTGTTTCACAGTTAATATGGTACGGAAGAGCTTGTTACCACTATGGGGACTTTCTGCAATGAATCAAATTGCTTACAATTAATTTGTTGACGCAAGGATGTTGCAAGCCTATTAAGGCTCTTTAAAAAGTTTTATGGCTGTCATCACAATATTGTAGATAAGTATGTAGTCAGAGGATCGAAACTTAAACTATTAAAAGTTTAATTGTCACATTTCATTCAAATAAATATTTTGGATGTAATTTGTCTAAGACACATGCGAATTAATTAGTTATTAATTAATTAATTAGCTTGAAATTAAAGACACAACAGATTCTCCATGTTCTGCTTCATATATGGACTTATACTTCAATTATGACACCCATGAAAGGTTACATCTGAAGCTATACGACAAACGTGATGACTTCAATTTTTCTATTGTCAACTTTCCGTTTCTTTGCAGTAATGTCCCTGCTTCTCCTGCGTATGGTGTATGTGTTTCACAGTTAATACGGTGCGGTAGAGCTTGTTCCCACTATGGGAACTTTCTGCAACGAAGCAAATTACTTACAATTAAATTGTTGACACAAGGATATTGCAAGCCTAGGCTAATCAGGGCCCTTAAAAAGTTTTTTGGCCGTCATCACAATATTGTTCATAAGTATGTAGTCACTGTATCCCAACTTATACTGGATATATTTGACTTACCATAGGTCTTTGTTCCTTTTATTCTCAAAATTGACTTACACGTGACGGGTGTAGCTAGCTAAACAGGAGGTTCTTACCCTTCCGGAGCACTCGGCCTCACTTTTTGATGGAAGTTCACGTGTTTCACCTATTTTGCCAGTTTGCAAAGTTTTTGGGATTGTGATATGGACAAGGAATGGTATGTTTGTTTTATTAGATAAAATAAAGGAGATAATTATGAACGTATCTTGAGAAATAAATTTTATAAGACTGAACTGATGCATAAAAGTGTACAAATAAATAGGTCAACAAGAAGTAAGTCAAATGGAAATAACTAAAATTTCAGTAAACCCTGCGAGAGAGAGAGCGGTCATCTGTCAGTAACGGTCATTCTAAAATGGTCCCTAATGTTTTACTATATAATGAAACTCTGTAGAGCGGTCACCTGTCTGACGCCTTCGGTGGTCACCCTAACGGTCGCCCAATCGGACAAATTCCCTGGGTACAGCGGTCACCGCATTCCAATAATATTCAAAAAACATTTTAAATTTTATTGATAAAAACTTTCAAATTTATATAAAACAAAGGTTTGTTCCCTCATGCAATGCATTCCTTTGCTGGATGCTGGATTTAGATTTATATAATTTTGGAACTTTTAAAATAAAAAGAAGCTGATAAAGCTTCAAATAACATCATTTTCGTTTGTAAGAAATTCTATGTTGAATGTCTTATTAAGGAGCTTGGTTTAGAAAGTATATCGGAGAATCCTACTTATACCAAAACTAATTTTACCAAAGACGAAGTTCTTTCCAATCATTGGGGAGTCCTTGAGTCTTTTGGTATCAATTTAAAACAGGAAGAACTTGACCTGCCTTTCTTGTATTGGATTCCAAAATTTCACAAAAATCCATACAAGGAAAGATATATAGCAGGTTCCTCTAAATGTACTACTAAATCATTATCAGTAATTCTAACACAAATTTTAACAGTCGTCAAAGATTACCTTTAGACTTATTCAGAAAAAGGTCTATTCTACACCTTGCATCAACCAAATGTGGATTCTCAAAAATTCTATAAAACCACTTGACCATTTTGTTTCTAATACTCTATCTTCGGAAAAAAGTATAAAAACTTTTGATTTTTCTACCCTTTACACCACTATCCCTCATGCTAATTTGAAAGAACGTCTAAAACAAATCATTCACTTTTCATTCTTTTACAAAAACGGTAAACCAAGATATAAATATCTAGTGCTCAACAGGGATTCTGGTTATTTTGTAAAACACCATACAGACTGCATACAAAAATATACTGAAGATACCATCAACAAAATGTTAGAGTTTTTGATAGACAAAATATTTTTTGTGTTTGGCAATATTATCTTTCAACAAACAATCGGTATACCAATGGGCACAAACTGTGCACCTTTGCTTGCTGATTTGTTTCTTTATTCATATGAATCAGAATTTTTACAGAACCTTGTCAAATATGGAGAAAAGGCTGTCGCTAAATCATTCAACTACACATACAGATATATAGATGACGTTCTTTCTCTAAAAAATCACAAATTTGAGAATATGTGAATGTCATCTATCGCAGTGAGCTTGAAATAAAAGACACGACAGATTCTCCATGTTCTGCTTCATATATGGACTTATACCTCAATTATGACACCCATGAAAGGTTACATCTGAAGCTGTACGACAAACGTGATGACTTCAATTTTTCTATTGTCAACTTTCCGTTTCTTTGCAGTAATATCCCTGCTTCTCCTGCGTATTGTGTATATGTTTCACAGTTAATATGATACGATAGAGCTTGTTCCCACTATGGGGACTTTCTGCAACGAAGCAAATTACTTACCATAAAATTGTTGACACAAGGATATTGCAAGCCTAGGCTAATCAGGGCCCTTAAAAAGTTTAATGGCCGTCATCACAATATTGTTCATAAGTATGTAGTCACTGTATCCCAACTTATACTGGATATATTTGACTTACCATAGTTCTTTATTCCTTTCATTCTCAAAATTGACTTGCACGTGACGATTGTAGCTAGCTAGACAGGATGTGCTTACCGTTCCGGAGGAGCCGGCATCACTTCCTTGATGGAAGTTCACCTGTATAACATATTTTGCCAGTTTGCAAAGTTTTTACTTTGTTTTTGGGATTGTGTTGTGGACACGGACTGGTATGTAGAAAAATCAAAAGTTTTTTATACTTTTTACCGAAGATAGAGTATTAGAAACAAAATGGTAGAATAGACCTTTTTCTGAATAAGTCTAAAGGTCATCTTTGACGACTGTTAAATTTGTGTTAGTATTACTGGTAATGATTGGGTAGCAAATTAAGAAGGACCTGCTATATATCTTTAGTGTATGGAGTTCAGTGAAACTGGAAACAAAGGCATTAATGAACTATGTTGGTCAGGGTTTAAAGATGTGTCCAGTAGGAATACTCGAATCAGTGGCCCAAGTTTGAAGTTTGTTAAAGAACTCGGTTGAGATGACTTTAAAGCATCAAACGGATGGTTAGTATCATTCATAAAACGAAACACGATAGCTTCCAAGGTGTTACATGGTGAAAGTGCCGATGTCAACGATTCCTCTGTGAATGATTTGAAATCGAAACTTCTTGGCTTATGTTCTGGTTATGCACCGAGAGACATTTTTTATATGGACGAAACGTGACTGTTTTATCGGGACACATAAAATAAGTCATATAAAGTGAAGGGAGATACGTGCATTTCCGGAAAACGTTCCAAAGATCGCGTGTATTTTTATAAATATATTACAAAAAAAGAGAAATAATAATAATTGGAAAATCGACAAATCCAAAGTGTTTTAAAAATAAAATAAAAACAGTAAATGACTTTCATGTTTTTTAAGGATTAGCTTAAGTGTTTTAATAAAAAATGAAGATACAGGGAAGCCATGTGTTAATGTTTTTGGACAATGCTTCATGTCATGTGCATACAAAATTAACGAATGTTACTTTAGAATTTTTACCACCAAATACCAAAGTGACAAGCAATGGACCAGAGAATTATCCAAGCAGTAAAATTAGGTTATAGAAAAAGCAACTGCAGAACATTATTGCAAAAATGGACTAGAACAAAACTTGTACTGGTTCTTATTTGTTGAGAGAAATTGCATTATTTAAGTGTGTATATTGGTTGGTTATTCTTGGAAACAATTAGATCGATTAGATTGACCATTCAAAAGTGTTTTGTTATAAGCGGTTTCATTTTGGATACAAACGAAGAGGATAATTGCGATTCTGAATATGACGATATTCTCCTTGCCGTGTTTCAAATGGCAAGAGATATTTTTGGGATGGAATTCCACGATTTAGTTTGTATTGATGAAGAACTTTCATCTAGTGCTAGTTCGGTTGTAGACTGGGATAAAAATGCAAAAGAATTATTATTATTATAAATTATTAATGATGCCGATGTTTCATCAGATGAAGATGAACTTGAAAGTGGTAACATACAGTCATGTGCAAGTGTTAGCATAAATGATGTTCAATGTTTCATACTGAATATAAAAGACTCTCCTTTGGGGCATGGACAGGGGAATATTTTGATCTCTGTAATAAGTATTCAGGACAATTTGAATACAATTCACAGCAAATCAACTCAATCGAAAATTAGTGTTTTTTTTACCAAACATTTATTGTATTGATTATGAAATTGCTAATAATGAATCTGGATTAATTTAATGATTTTACCGTTTTTTAATATGTATATTTTTTACTATTTTACATTTTACTAAAAATACAATTTGGTGCCTATTGTATATTCCCGATTTAGCCATTGATATCTCTGTTAAACTTTTTGTCTTTTAAACAAAGTTTTATTTAACAGAGATGTAAGGGATTTTATAATGATGTAAAGTAATTGATTTTTGGGATTATTTTTTTTTTGCCGCTTAATCTGCATTTAATTTTTTTTTCAATTCTTTTATTTGATGTAATGTATTGCTTTACTGTAAATTATGGTTCAGTTTTTAATTTTGAATTTTAAGAAAATGTTCATGTTTAGCTTTGGTTGTGTTTATGAAAATATTTTTTAAATGAAAATATTCGTTTTTAGTTGTCTTTCTGTAGTTGAATGAATGACCCTAGTCAAGATAATTTTAATTGTTGAAATGGCAGCGAAAATCAATTCTTGGTCGTGGTCAAGAATATTTTAATTATGAAAATGAACACAAGTTGCCTAGAAAACACTATACAGGTGATTGTATTCATTCATGAAATACAAACAAACTAATTATTCAGAAATCTCTTCAAAGCTACAGATTCAACAAGAAGAACAAAAATCCTATAACAATGTCATAGATTTGATTGTCTTAAGTTTATTGATTGAAAAATATTTTGAAATTAAAGAAATATATTGTCTACAAAGGTCACTTGTCAACAAAAGCCACTTTCAGCCAGTCCGCCAAGTGACCTTTGTAGACAGGTTCTACTGTATTGTAAAAAGATGTGTGATTCGTTTTGTAATAGTGTTAGTGTCAGTTATAATTGTATAAACAGTATTGAAATATTGCATAAATTCAAACGCCAGCATTGCAACATGTCAACATTACCAAGTTCTTATCAATACATGCTATGCCCTCCGATTGCTTCTAAAGTGCAAGAAATCAGACGGATTATTTTTTTATTTGTTGTGAATGAAAAGGGAGACGCAAGAAAAAATTTCAAAGTAAATATCTAATGTTTACTAAAACAGATCGTTTTATAAGTTATGGGAGATTTAAAAATGTGTTTTATGACCAGTATTGATATCTGGCACATCAAAATTTAAGCGTTATTTTTGTTTAATATTTATTGGAAGGAAATTTTACTCTGACTGTAATATTTTTCAGTGACCCTTTCCTACAGAGGGGTTATGAGACAAACATTAAATTGATAAAATAAAACAAACATACCAGTCCTTGTCCAAACCAATTAATTGAGTCTTTTTTAAAATTTCAATTTATATTTCAATGTTATCATTGCAGAAGACAAAAATCAAAATATAACAGAAGGAAGAAGAAATGGTAGCCTAAAAAAATATACCATTAAATGCTGGTAAGTAACCACAAATTGGAAAGTTGTTGGATATTTAGGAAGCAAAAATCATCATTCAATGGTGTAAAGGATCAAAATCTGGTCTATGGAGTCCTTGCACTATTTCTGCTCCTGATGCGAGGAAAAAAATGCCATGGACTTAAACCATTGACTTAAAAGTCGATATGGTTACATAGTTTTAAGTTAATTATTTATTCATGGAATTTCACGCGTATAACTAGTTTTGTCAGCCTTCAAAGTTTTTAATTTTTTTTTTTTTTTTTTTTTTTGGATTGTGGTTTGGACAAGGACTGGCATGTTTGTTTGATTAAATCAAATATAAAAAAAGGAAATGTTTATGACTTTTAGAACAAACTTTTAAAGAATTCCCACCTGCATTAGTTCTGTTAATGTCAAACATCAATTGAATGTTTTTGAAAATAAACTTTATAAAATGAATTTGAAACTGTTTTTTTTTTACATCAAATGTGTGATCAATTAAATGTTTATGAAATAAAACTCCATTATTTCAATTTGTCAACTGGCTTTCATTCAATTAAATTAAAGTAAGTTTAAATAAGTTGCAATAAATTAATATATTATTCGTTTAATTAGATAGAAACAATAATATATTTATGCAAAAACATATATATCGATCAATCTTAAGTTGTTGATATTTCTGTTATTCCATTCGTTTGTTGTTTTTTATGTAGAGTTAACTCTATTCAAGTTTGACTAGATACATTTAATTATTCTTACCTTGATTTAAGTTAGTTTCCAGCCTGACATGTATCCTTCCATTTTCATGATACAGGAATAAATTACATGTCCACTTAAATCAAGTAGTAAGTTGTTTTTCTCAGTATCATCCAGTAAAACTACCAAGACTGCCAACTGCCAAAATAGGTGTAAAAATGACATGGACCTTTAACATATTTCTTTAAAAAAATACACTTTTTACACAGAGAACCGTGTATGTTTGCATATGCTAGCTAGCCAAAAACAGCAATTGATAACATTATTTTCCACAAGCTTGCTCTATTTATTGAGTATAGGGGACTTAAGGAATAGATTAAAATATTCTTCCGTGGCACGACTAAAGGTTAAAAACTTCAACAGTACTAATGTTTGTTTGCAAATTCCAAACCACAACATCCCCCCCCCAAAAAAAGAACTTTGAAAACTCACCAATTTAGAAATTAGAAACACACCAATGAAGAAATTAGAAACACACTTTCATTTCCATCAAAGTGAGACTAGGTGCTCCGGAAGGGTAAGCATCTCTCGTCTAACTAGCTTCACCCGTCACGTTCAAAGGCAAGTTTGAGAAAAAAAAGAAACATGGAAATATGGTAATCAAATATTACAAGTATGAGTTTGGATAGAGTGACTTCATACTTATAAACAATATTGCGATCACGGCCATAAAACTTTTTAAAGAGCCTTAGTAGGCTTGCAACAACCTTGCGTCAAAAACTTGATTGTAAGCAGTTTGCTTCGTTGTAGAAAGTCCCCATAGTGGAAACAAGCTCTACCATAACGTTTTAACTCTGAAGTGTCTTATCTGGAAAAAATAAATTGATAAATTATTCATGAATTTATTATGGAAATGTTATAAAGATATATATATATTTACGTAAAAATATAAAATATTAATCGGTATTTAGTTAAACATCGGCCTTCAGAAAAATCTAGGGTTTGAAAAAAAGTGATTTAAATTAAGCAAAAAAGGCACAGTTTAACTTGATTACCCTCTGGTGGATGACGTAATTTTTTTTTGAAAAAGATAGGAAGTAAAAGGTCTTTGCATAGCACAGTTGTAAATGACAAACTATTTACCGCTAAGGCTAAAGCATGAATACTTGCAGTTGATTTCAAAATCGCTTCATTACAATTTCATTGTATGTTCCGACTTCGTCCTTAGGGCAATAAAAGGTGGAAAATTTGATCACCCTCCAATAGATCGCTTTTACATTTCAAAACGCATCCGCGAATATTTACAACATGCAATTATCTCCCTTGAAATTAGAACTCTTGTATCAAGCAAGACAGGAATTGTACTTTAGAAATTTCAAAAATGACAGTGCGCATTTTCGATGTACAGTGTTTTAGACTATGTATGCCGTGTCGACTAACTCACTGACAAGCATACCCAAGAGGTTTGATTATGTGAAGTAACTCTGAAGTTAGAGATGATCTGATTGATAGCAGAAATAAGACTTTTGAATACGAATCAATGCGGGCAATTTAATCCTTGAAAAAGATTTGAGTATTTCTATTATGTGTTTGGAAGGCGTTTATTGAGCTGACAGATTCTAAACCCAACGGTATGTGCGTTTTACATAGACGTTTTTCTACTCGTATATTTGGCTTTCTCTTATATAAGGCATAATAAGACGCCATGTAAGTGTTTTCCTAAATTGATGTTTAATTTACAATATTAAACTCTATTAAATAAAACTAAATACTGTCAAAGCACAGTTTAATCTTCGCATCGTGGTTCTTCTGCAATCTGGATTATACTACCCTTATCCGGTGTGGAATGAAATATGCATATTCACAGCAGTTTAGGGTTGGTTTCCACTGGTCCATTATCCTGATAAGTCATCAGCAATGTGAAATGAAAAAGATTTACCTGAAAGTAGTCCCAATGCCTTTTTATATTTTTATATGTACCATTGGTACATAGTAATTAACTTCGAAATCAAAACCTTAAATAAAGCATTTTTGATATTTTAAACTTTAGTTAATTATTCAATGTTAACGTGTTGATGTTTTTTTTTTTTTTTTTTGCTTTGAGGTCATTTTTACTCTTTAAATATGTGACCTTGAATCTCTGTGTAACAAAACACAATCACAATGAACATTAATATAATGCTTATAGTTACATTCTCAATCAAAAATAAGCGTGTATTTGCAAAAAAAAAAAAAACCCTTATAAATGAGAACAATATGTATTATGTCATCTAGGCAGTAACATGCTCTTTTTTCCCGTGAATTGGAGGTAGTTTCATTAACCCCCTTTTTGCTATGTACATATACATTAAGTGTTTATCTTGGTTAACAATAACCTCTTAGTTAATTTCACTAAATCCTCATCTTTATATATATTTTCAGATCAGAACATAGGGGGGAAAAGAAAGGCTCTTATGATTGCTGATCCTCGTCCTCCCGCTGACCGTTCTGTTTCTCCAAGTAACAGGAGACAGTGATGGGAGGAATAAAAAGCTGTTTCCCAAAGCATTTGCTTAATATAGATTATCTACAAGTGGCTATAAAACATTATAGCATTTGCTAAATAAAGATCATGTACAAGTATATATATCCCAAATTTCATTAACCCACCCTTATCGACCGAAATAAGAGTCCTTCAATTTATTTAATAAAACCAGAAGATAAAATCGAATCTATAGAATTCAGTACCAGGCAGCAATCACATTCTGTAATGTGGTTTAAATTGAGACCACACAGATTAACAACATCAAATTGCGATGCTTTTTTAATTCTAAACTTACTACCTGCTCAAAAATTTACTTTCAAAATATTTAAACCATAAAAATAGTAAGAGTACAAAAAGCCATGCATTTGGGCTGAAAAAGGATGAAGAAGCTGCATTTAGGTATAAAGTATACAAAAAGAAATCTTAAATAAAAACGATTTACTTGAAAATCCAGGTGTTCAGATTTGTATAGATCATCTTAATTTCAATGGGATAGCTACATTTGGTACTGATAAAACTTTGGTAGAAATAAAGAACCTTTTAGCAACTTTGGATTTATCAATACCATATGCAGCTAAAAGCTACTATACCTTTACATTGATGAAAATAAGAACTACCTGATAATATCCAAATACAGGGACACGTGGAAGCATTCAACATTATGTCACTGATTAGGAATTAATTTCCGAAATGTGCACATCTGGCACATCAAAATTTAACTGGTATTTGTATTATACATTTACAGCTGCGATTTCGTATTATGTACAAAGACATAACCATCTGGAAAACATCAAATTTAAAAAGTCATTGTTAAAACATGCTTGAAAAATTAAGTAATTTTTATGATAACATTATGTTGCCTGAAACTGTTTATCCGAGAGTTCAATAAGGATTGGATCCAAATGGAAGTTCACATGTAGAACTAAATTATACAGTTTTCCAAGTTTTTACTTTGTTTTTATATAACTGTGATTTGGACATTGACCGGTATGTTTGTGTTTTAATATCCTTTTGTTTTGCAATAAAAAAGCAGCAACATACTGTGTATCAAGAAATGTTTGTTGTCATTAAAATAATTTACTACTTTCAATATTATTATATTTTTACTTTGTAGTTGATGCTAGCATGTTTTTGCATCTGCATATTTCTGTAATAAGAACATTACGCATTTAATACTAGTGTTTTCAAAGAAATATTTTCAGTCATTTTTAAATTTTCATTTTCAAACATTGTCTTGAAAGATTGTGTTTTAAACACAAAAATTTACATTGATAATATGAGTAGAATTTAACCGATATTGTCCATACCTTTAAAATCAAGATGACAAGCACCATACCCAACTATTCATAGGTTTTTTCGAATTTTTAAGTATTCCGCTTGTGTTCAAGGAAACCCCTGTATCCCTTCAGATCTATCAACCGCAGTATTGCGACATAAATTATGTCCAAATCAGAGGACCATCAACTTATAACATATCAGACCAAGAAATAATTAAAACGGAGGACTTGGAAAAAATCGAAAAAACGGAAACGTTATAAGAAAGTGATGAATCGAATAAAACATGTACTAACAAAACCACCATTATTAGTGATAAAAATGTGACACCTTTTTAGGCCAATTATAAATTAAGCGAGGGGAAATCAACACACAGTGCATTCATACAGATAATATCCCAAAAACTTGAGAGTGAGTTTACAACCTCAAATTCTAGACACCAATGCCGAATTCCTTATAAATATATAACAAATACCTGCTACATTTGGTGAGAAGAAGCTGATATAACCTAAGAACAAGTGAACATTACTCGGGATCTATTCATATTCCAACGTCGCCTACGATTAACTCATTGTTTTTAGAATTCACAAGACAGCAGTACAAACACATTTTTTAGAACAAAGACTGGTTGGACTCTCCAGGGTGGAAGAAATAAGGCACTGAACTCATATATAAATTTACTCACTTATGGTATAACAAAATTTCAACCCGATACACAAAAATACCAGTATTGGAACAGCAAGCGATTCAATCCCTCAAAAATAAGCCCAACCCTATTATAAAACCGGCCAACAAATGAAGCGCAATAGTGAATCTGAATAGAGAAAATTACATTACGGAAGCATCCCACCAACTAAACAATCCGTCTCATTACCAAGAACTCAATAATGATTAACTCAACAAGTAGTGAAAACAAAAATCAATACATTTTTTATCTAGAACCAACATCTCATTCCGAAGTACATAGAAGTATTTAATAAGATAAAAACATGCAGAACCCCGATATTTTACATGTTGTCAAAAATAGTCAACTCCGGCTATTACGAGATCGGTTACTACGAGATATCGCATTTAACGAGATCATTTAATTTCCCCGTCCGTGGTGTCTATATTTTTTGTTTATTTCTTACCGCATATAGCGAGATCGGTTACAAAGAAATATCGCTTATAGCGAGGCAAAATACTTGCCCCTTCGTAACTTAGAGTATGTAAAAATCACTTGTTATAACGAGTGCTCAGAAGTCAATCAGCTGTGACGGCACATACCTGATTACAAATACCGATGTAATATTTACCGGCTGTTTGCTTATGTCGCAACGCTCATAATAAAGTCAATCAACTGGAACTAATAATAAGTAGTACTTATGTTGTAGTAAATGTCATTCTATTAATGAATGGAGTTTTTACTTGTGTTTTAAAATGTCTAACGGAACGAATTAAAAAAAGTGGGTTCGACCTCTTGATGAAAACCATGACCAAGAAAAAAAGAAAAATTCTATTTTTTGCCCAGCTCATCCTGTCATTAATGGACTAAAATCAGTAGATCGTGTTTTTCTCCCCTAATACCTTTTCCATTCTGCAACCGATGGACCAAGGTGTAATTCGAAACCTGAAAGTTTCATATCGCAGTGTCTTATCGATTACCTGTTGAAAAACTTTGATGAGAATATTAGTGACCCCGTTATTAATTTAAAATTGGCAATCGATTGGCTGCATAGGGCTTGGACGAGGTTTCACTCATCCGCATGCAAAATTGTTTTTTAGAAGGCGGGGTTTGTTTTTGACAGTCGTCAATCGGATGATGACCCGGATGAAGATTTTCCTCTATTTTGCACAAAAATGACACTGAGTAGTGCGATGATGATAACGATGATGATCAAATTCCTGTACAAGAAAAAAATGTCTCGTGCACTGACGCTATAAACTGTAAAGACTCTCTGAAACTTTTTTTGCAAAAGAGAGGTAATGTACCGACTGAACTGTTCAGTTCTCTCGAGGATATGAGAAAATTCATTACTCATGATGATACCAAAAAACAAGGTCTGATTACCGACTTTTTCAAATAGGGCCTAAACTGCTTAATATTTATTATGACAAGAAGAGTTACCGTTTTATATGTGATGTAAATAATGTGTGAAATATGTAAAGTGTAAAATAACCTGGAATAAACATTATATAGGACTATAGGAATTAAGTCAGGATAATAAGGATATAAAATCAACAATAAAGTAAGTTAATGTCTTAAGTTTGTTATATACTTATTAGTTCAAGTCATTTTACTTCCCCAACTTCCGGTTTCGAATATAACGAATATCGGCTATAACGAGGTGATCGATCATCCCCCTACAATTTCGTTTTAACCGGAGTCGACTGTAATCCAGTTACATATTTCCGTATTTGAGAACAAAAACACAAATTGTAATGCAAATATTTTGTAAACAGAATTTTGATTGGACCTCGACCGCAGTTAAATCTCTGTTTTACGGTCTGAGATAAGATGTCGCGTGCTATCTTGGTAATGATTACCTAATGTATTCCTTCGCGCCAGTACATGTGCTTTTGTTTACAAAACAAAAATGACGGACTCTGATGATTTCGACGATTCCGCACTGCTAAATTTTGTCATGGAAATGGATATTGAATTGCATCTGTTATTTATTTCAAACAATAAAATTATTATTTCAGTGGAATCAAGTGTTTTCTTGATAGAACTATATTTTTGGCGTAATCGGTCTACATTAATGATTTAATGATGCGTCTGTAAACTAAAAAATGATCGGAGCAGTGGGGATTTCCATAAATTAAACTCATTTTATTGTATATTTTATTAATTTTGCATTAGAATGGAGATAACTGTTTTGCATTTGAAGAGATTCAACCGTAAAACATAATGCATGAACGCCTCTACAATACTGAGCAATAAGTCTTGTTTCCACGCCGTTGATTGCGGGGTCTTCTGGAACAAACCACACAATCTTTTTATAGTTTTCATCAAGACGCCGCAATGACATATTACCCAACCTATATACTGGTTGGTTATGACGCTTCACCGAAAGGTGCTCATGGGCCAGAGTTTCAATAATTATTTGAATAAATTTTAATCTAGAAACGCATTGATTTGGATAAGTATTTTGGTTGTAGAGAATGTATGCATTCAGCATCATTCTATGAAATATATAAACACAATCTTCTCCAACATCTTTAAACATTTTCACGTCATAAATAATAATAATATTTATTAACAATATCAGGCTTTTCTCTTTCATTGTGAACAGCATTGTATAATGAAGATACTAACCTGACAGTGCCCATATGTCCTTTGCGGACAAATACAGAAGCGTTTCCTCTTTCAAATTTAGGACTTTTTATTAGCGCTGGCATATGTCTGTAAAATTTTTAACAGGTATTTGTGTAATATATTTAGAACGAACAGTACCTGTCATAAAAGTATTTTTATTCTACAATGACCTGACAAGCCACAGAAAAACAAAAAATATTATCACACACTACATGACACTCTTTATGCAATAAGTTTGAGGCTGTAAGAAGGGTCTTCACAACTTTTCTACTTTGTAATTCCAGTGTTTGAAATAAAAATTCTTGGTGGACTTGCCCGGAGGGCAAGTTCATCCAACAATTCACTTGCCCTGCCAAATTTTAAGTTGCCTTATAATTTCGAACTCTCGACCTAAGCAAATAAACTTTTGTCTTGTTTCACTGTTTCTTTGTGTTTAAACCCTATAGATGTTTGTTTATTTGATGATGTTGTTTATTGATATAACTTAATTGATTCTCTAATACTGCCACTAAAACCTTTGCTTCAATGAAATGCTATTGCATCTATACAACTTTTAACAAGTTTCACAAAAACACTGAAATATACCATTAAAAAATTCACTTTTTGTAACAATTTTCAAATGAACTCTTTTGATTCGTCAAAGGTTAAATCTCGGTGTATTTGAGTATTTGAAACGTAAATTGAACTGCTTGATAAATGGTTGAAATGTTGAAGCTAGGTCATAATCAAGATGTTGGGGTTAGGTAATTTAGAATTGTTCACTAAATGAAAAAAAACGTTTAATAGTAACTGAAATCCATTTCTTAAAACATTTTAAACCATTTAAACCTGGAATTCCAATACTCTTTAATAGAACATTTTTAATCAGGCCCATCTTAAAAATTATTGCTAAATAAACTTTGAATTTAGGTAGAGTAAGATTTCCATCCATGTTCCATGTATGTGTTCTTGAGTGGTTCCCTAGTTTGTGCAAATTTCTATCAATGCAATGTTTTGCTTACCTAAAATGGAACTTATGAAGTGTGGTTGACTGATACCGATATGACGCCTGACCACTTTCACACCAAACAGTTTAAAATGCAATCGCTGTTAATAACAGCAGCATATAATTTGTTTTGTTTTGCGTGTAAAAAGGTCATAGGGCGAAATTTTTAAGTTACTTCAAATGAATACATGGTCAAATGTCAAGGTCATTAACTATTATCTTTTCTTTTATCATGCTTCTACTTGACGTTAGGACATAATAATGTTAGTTTGTATGCAATTTTACCTATTTGTTTCAAGGACGAATGTCATCATCAAATTGACAGTAAACACACGCATAAAATATAAAAAAGGAGGGGAGTTCTTTGGTTCAAGTTCATTTATTTCACTCAAAACCACTGGAGGTGGTACAAGAGGTACAATGGTTATATTTAAATGCATGTCAAGTTTAACAGTAAAAATATAGTCTATTTACAATTAATTTGATCAACAATAATAATAATACATATAATAATAATACTTTGAAAAAAAAAAGGTTAGTTTGATGTTTCGTAACTAAAAAAGGTACAAAAAGTATTACCCTGATGAATAAGAAGTATGTAGCAGATGTATTGGCCGCAGCTTACTGGATGATAAGCAGAACAGGTGGAAATGTAATTGGGTCATTCCCTACCGACACGTTCCTGAAATGCCTATCATCCGTCCTAGGCGTAATGTAGTGTATCTTAAATGCAAGATATATCGGCTCGTGGCACTTTTAAGAGTATTTCTGTTGGGCCGATATGTCGCCCGGTTTCACAGAGAAGGTTATTTATCAGGATTTGAGTTATCAATCTGCGTCCACCACTTCTCGGGTAATTATTAACAAATAATGATTAATTTTTTGTATTATTATCATTAATTTCTACAATATTTTTGTTAATTAATTACACAATATGTTTTCAAACTTTTATTTATTGTTGCATGTAACTAAGAAACACGCCGCCTCAATCAAATCACGTCGCGTCCGCAATTTAAATTTTTTTATTACATTGTCCTGCAGACGCCGGAAATATTAAAAAGTAGATATATTGTTAACTAGTGTTTAAGATCTAGTGTATTTCTGTTACAATTCTTTTTTATAATATTAGAACTCTATTGAATACCATTCGGTATCTACTTTTTAACAACGCCTTACTCCACCATTGACGGGTGTTGATTTCCTGTATTTTTAGTAAGATGACAAGCAAGTTCAAATAATTATCTTGTCATCTACTGAATACAGTGGTCTGGAATTCTTGAAATTTAATTTTTAATATTAAGTTATACAGATCAAATCGGACATCACTGAAATAATGAAAAGAACATAAAAACATTTTAGCTAAAAAACTAAAATTTTACACACACACACACGCACACCATTACCATTCAACGAGTGTTTTTTATGTCTTATGCTAAAAAGTTAAATTCTCACTGCATAGTTTTCCATGTTGTGAAAAATGTTGAACAAAACACAGTTGTCTCCCATAAAACTCAACAACCAAAAACTACTGATTTCATGTAAGATTATACATTTTCAGTATTTTTGTGGTTCAGGGACAAGTGCTGTGGAAAATTGATTAATGACTTGTCTGACACCAAATTTACAGTACTGTTAGGATTTAGAGATGAGTTCCGAGCAGGCGTAGATCTAGTTTGATTTATTATTTAATCAGGTCACCAGAAAATCAGTTGACAAGTATTAATACAATAACAATCAAATAAATTTACTGAGAAAATTTCGCATACATAATATGTTTTACATAAACCAGTAACAAGTTTTACATTTTGAGTATTATTTAAATTTAGTGTAGGTGTAGTTTCTACGGGAATTTTCTAAATGCTTTCACAGTAATTTAAACCCATTTGAAATTAACGTATGAGTGGTTCCTACTTCTGTGAAAGTACATAATGTTGGAGAAATAAATATTTATTGATTATACAAAGTTATGATAAAATTTAGTGTAGGAGTAGTTCCCACTTAACTGTTGTAAAAGTTTTTATTTATTTATCTATTTATTGGAATACCATCTAACATAAAAGTACATAGTACATATACGTTACAATAGTGTTCTCCATCAACATAAAGATATACAAAACTAATTGTTTCTTAGTTCCATAGCATGTTTCTAGTAAGAAGTTACATGGATCATCTACATAACTTTGTTGGTTCAAAATGTCAGCAGTTAACAGAATACTATTTGTAAAAGGGTTATTCTTAATATTATTCACTATATATTTCTTACGTAAATGTATATATTTATTACAAAATAGTATGAAGTGACTTTCGTCCTCAATGATTTATAATGATTTATTACCTTGTGAAATTTACATAGGGGTGGTTCCTACTTATGTTGAAATACACAAGATAGAAATATGATATTATTATTTCAAAACAATTATTTTTAAGAATAATAATGTAAGGGTGCTTTTGCTATTAAATATTTACAAGAGCATTTTAACACAAATGCAATTATAATAACAAATAATAATTTTTCATTGCAAAATTCAAATACAAAAGCCCCTACCTACCTGACTGTCTCACCTTTTATACCTGGAATCCCGACAGCATAATCTCGTCAAAGTGTTTTTGCATATTACAAAATATAAATACAATTCCTTGGCAATTAATACACAAATAAATAACATATGAACAAACGATGTAACGAGAGAGTGTCATAAAAATGTTTGATTAATAACAAAAGTAAAGTGTGAATTTATATCAATACGAGTTTCTTTTTCGAACACGTGGAAATGTTAACTTACAGTTGTAACATTTTACGTCATTATATCTGATTCAACAAAAACAATTATCCAATCATTAAGCTCGATTTGAAGAAAATACTAGAAATCATCCGACGTCATTACGAGAAAACGCAATACCAAAATGGCGGATTAAATAAATATAACCTTACTATACCAAGTAAAAATGTAATAAAATATGCGACTTGCGCCCTGACCTTTCCATGTTATAGGATTATTCATACAAACTTGCTATTCTTAAAGCAGACAAACTAGGTATAATAGTTTTTACACTAGTAAAATGATAAAATCGGTCCGATTTAGTTTAACATCACGATATACATCGACAAATATTGGCGTGGAGCCCAACACGAAATGGATAGCCTTGACAAATAGTTATAATAGAATATGTAATGGGAACAAAATTGATCCTTTTTAAATTTGACGAGGCACACAAGGCAATCTTATAATTTAAGATAATTATCCTGTTACAATTATCATGAACATGTAGATAAGGAAACGAAAGGAAGGTTGAGGAGTAATCTGGCCACGACGAAAATGAAGGAACAGAGACTCCATATGGACATCCTTAGAAAATTGAAATAAATTGTAAAATTATGTTGTACCCTGGTATCAGTTGAAAAACATAATCATGTATGATGTCATGGCCCGGATTAAAAGAAACGATGTCATTTGCCTGTTGAATTCTATATAAAAATAGATCATTTTCTATTATTTACAATAGCTCATATTTTGTACTAGTGTGAATTATTGTTAGACTCACTAGTTTATAGCTTCATAACTTCAGTTTAGAACGCGCAGTTGTGTGATATAACAACTAATGACGTAAGAGTACACAAACATTTGTAAAAAGATGTCGAGGGATTTCCTGATCTATTTATAAAAACACAAGTCAAAGCACATTTTAATGTTTCTACATAATACATAACACAAATACGAGTTAAATTTTGATGTGCCAGATGTGCACATTTCGGAAATTCATTATTCATCAGTGACATAAACTTTTCAAAATATCGGGAGACCTCAATGTACTTATGCATATGCATAATAAATAAAATAGCATTATTCAAATGTACATATAATGCCATAATTGCAAAAAAAAAAAAAATACTTGGTAAAATTATAACTATATTTTGTTTTTTAAAAATTTGGCCCGAATTTTAGCACATGTACACCGAGTCAGTAAAAAAAGCTAGATAGCCGTTCAGAGATTCGAGAATTGATACATCATGATTTTATATATACATAGTTTATTTTATTATTTTACACAGGGATATGCCAATTATTGTAAATATAAAAATTGACTTCGTGTTTGGTAACGTATATGAGGGTATTAACGCTAGTGAATCCATCGCAAATTTGGCATAATCTGCTTCGCAGAAGTTGAATGTACGCCATCCTAATAAATAAACCTTCATTTTTTTCTCAAATAATTCTGGGTATCTAACACAAAATCCACCATTACAAATAACGTATTTTGAAATTATTCTGTTTATTCTCAATCTACCTTTGTTAACAGATGCGTGATAAATTTTACCTCTCCAACTTAACCTAGGTAATATTTGAGACCACAACATTTTTGTATTAGGTAAAATTGAAAAAAAGAGTTCGAATTCTTTTTAAAAAATGGTGTTTTAACAAAACTGATTTTGAGAATTTGCAAAATGTCATTACCACCACAATGTAAAAATTAAATAACCCGGCGCTGCTGTCGTGACCCTCTGTGTAATATCATCAATATTAATTTGTGGTGGTTGCGCTGGTTGAAGTTGTACTTGATCCACATTGACAGGATCTTTCAAAACGGAATCTCATTTGGAGTTGGAGCCACTCTAGCTTGACCTTAAGCATAACCCCGGTCTTCTTGCAGGAGCTTATCTTACCCGAAGTTGACGTGCTCAAGCTCGAGGCATTCCCGTGAAAATCTTTATAAATCTGGAAAAAAAAACGGACGGAGTTTACAACGTGCTTATATACAGGAGTCAGACAAAAGAGCTCAGTTATACTCGGACATAAAATAAGAGGCACATTAAAGAAGCACGTTACTTAGATAAAAAAAATTTAATATATAAAATTTAAACATTTAATCTCATAAAACTAACAAAGCACCAGTCAATTGGAAACTTAAATATAAAAAATATATATGTGTTTATATATATATATATATATATAGAGAGAGAGAGAGAGAGACAAATTTCTAACGATTTTATTGGTTCAAAAGCGAAAATACGAACATGTCTCGAACTTTAATTAGCCACGCCCACTCGTGTCAAAGTATTTGTGACGTAATCTAGAACAGATTACTTTTTGCACAAATGTCAGCTATTACGCAATACACAAAACTGTATTGTAACCCGGATACAAAAAGAAGTAGTTACTTTTTATTTAACTGCAATTAAATTGTTAAGTAAAATAAAAAGAAATAAAATAAAACAAAATGTTACATATTTAATTCTTTCTTCAAAAAATTACAAGCACTGTAAAAATAGAAATGTCTGCAAATTACATAATATAAATATTATTTTTCATCGACGTTTGATGATGGAGATGGAGGTTGAATATTTAAACTAAAAAAAATCACGGATGTGGAGACATTTGACGCAAAGTTAGGTACTTCGGCAAATGATGTAAATGTCATCTTGAACACGTTTATTAATTGCAAATCAGAAAATGTTAAAATGCCGTTCAGTCGCAATATATATCAATCCCAACTAGAAATAAGAGTTTTAACAATGCCACAGAAGAAGATACATTGATTCTTTGTTATTTTAACCACTTTAACCTTGTGAGAGTCTTGAAAAATGAAGGACAAAATAAAGCTTTAAAATTAATTTTAACATCAAACTACATATGTTTTAAGAACAAAAATAAAAAAATGCCCCCGAAATACTGTTCTTTAGATAAAATACGGGAGATTGAACTTTGATACCAAATTTACTAATTGTCAGATACGTTACACCAAAAATATTCATTCCGCAAAAAAGAAATCATTAAAAAGAAACTGGTAGCAATTACAAACAATTGGAATATGAAAAATGGACAACGTCCTATATAAAAAACACTAACATGTTTTGATTTACAGGAATTTGTTAAAATTATGATATTTTTAATTTATGGTAGGGGAAAAGCAAATTTTATAAATTAAAACGATTATCGTATATTTTGTCGTTAAGAATTAAATTTCTTAGGAAATGATGATCTATTTGTATTTAATTATGTCTTAGGTCAGTACTCAGCAAAACACTGAACGATTTGAATGTATCAAAATAAGAAACATTGAAAAAATGTATCTTTTATTCATCGAGTAAATGTAACGTATCTGATGGAAATTTCGGTTGTGCTATAAATACGAACCAACGTTTAAAAAAATGTCTGTAAAAGAAAGATAAAAAGTGACAAAAGTTAATAAACATATAATAAAAATTGCTTAAAATAATATTTTAATCTTTTTTATTGTAGTTCATGTATTCATAGTATCTGACGGGTCTTATGTTGGTTCTTAATATGGTTTATCACGTGTCTATCGAATTTAAATGTTCTCTTCCGCTTTCCAGTGGGAGTTGGTTCGGGAACAAATGACAAAATGTTTTTATATTTTACCCATATGGTATCATCGTGTAATGGCCATTTAAACCCAATATCGTCTCCATAATCATATTTTTGCATGAAAGTGACTTCTAGATCACTTTCATCATCGTCGACATTAGTCACTTTACCAATGAACCAATCCGACTCATAAGCTGCAGCAACAAACATTCCTTCAACATAATTTTGGCACTCGACTGGTGTAATATTGGTGGCCTGTTCAGGGACTCGATCCTCGACTGGGGTATTATTGTCGATCTGTTCAGGGACAATATCCTCAACATGTGGTTCGCTTTGTATTAGATTTTGATCAAGTTCTATAGAGCTGGTAATGTCAAAAGCTTTTGTCCAGTTATTATTACAAATATCGTTTCCCTCCAAACATATTGGACAGTAACACGAGATAAATGATGTGTATAGGCATCCTTTTACTGGGTATACAGCATGTATCTTCATCGTGCCGGGAACAACTTTAGTTTTCATCGATGACAACTGAGCTGCCGTAGCTTCATATTCGAGAGTTGAATAGAACTTGTAAGTTATACTTTTTTCGCTGGACTTCGCCCACTTGAAAAAATCATTTGCATTTTGTATGTTGCACTTTCCTTGTTTGATAGCATCGGCTGCTTGTCTTTTGCATGAACCACCGAGTCCGTCGCAAGGGCCCTTTCCATGACCGCTTTCAAAAAAGTTCCATTTCGCGCGTAAACCGTGTCGAATAGAATGGTGAATGACTTCATCTATTATAAATCTATTCCTATACTGCGACGACGGGCTGTCTGTCCAGTAGTTAATGATTCGAGCATGTGAGAATATTTCTTTCAGTTCTGGAAGAAGCATTTTAAGAATTGTCAACACTGCAGTGGCATTGTGATTCGGAAGATCCGATATAAATATGTAATTCTTGTGGTTGACTTTCCCATTATCATCTTTAAAGTACACAACAACTGGATGCAAAGTAACACTCGTAGCATTCCAATATGCACTTTGAATTTCGTCCATAGTTTGGCAAGCAAAGTTTTCGGCAAAGTCCATTTGTATAATTAATTGATCCTGTGGTAAGTTGTCTTTCAATTCTTGTAATGCTTGATATTGTTTCTTTACCCTACTAACATGTTCTAAAAATTCACTGTACTCTTTTTTATAATTTCTGAAAATTCTTTCTTTGTTTTATGGACAGCTACTATCTTTATTTTCTTCTTTCCGTCAATTTCTACTCGTTGCCATTGTTCAAATGTTATTTCATTGTCATTGATGTTTTCAACTAAATCTTCCATCTGATGTGATGTAACACTTCGACATACAACTTCCGGGTTAGGGCTTATTTCAACTTTCAGTGATCTTAGGCATTTTAATTTAAGAGCAAAATTCTGATGCTTGCTACATAAACATGTGTTACGGGAAATAAGTGCTGTTAGAAGAATGTGCTTTGGTCTCAACTTGCAAAAAGCAGAAAACGATATCTTTATGTCAGGCTTTTCCGATTTAAATTTTTCGTAAATATTTGATAAATAGTCATTCAAAATTCGGACTTGTTGTACATCGTTTTCGGATTTTTTACAGTCATTTTTACCAGGCATCATACGACTTATGTCATCTCTTTCCATGAATTTTTGAATCTCTGTTTTAATTTGATTTTTTACTAAAGGCAATCTTTCTCTTTTATTTAAAGAGACTGCTTTTGAATTGCTTTTTCTCAGGATCCCACGGTTAATTTTGATTTCTTTATTAGTTCTAGATAAACATCTATACTTCTTTATGATTTTACCGCATACAATATTTGAAATAACTTTCTTCTCTCTCTGAGATACATTTTTTATTCGAGCATCTTTTACTTCCTCGGCTACAACATTTGCCCACAAAATCTTTCTTACTAGATTTTTTGATATGGATTTTGGACTTATTCCAGAATTTCTGATTTCTGTCATTGTTTTACGTTTAGGAGTGTAAGCCTCAAACTGGTCATTGTCTTTTGTTGAATTTGAATTAGTATTTACATCTGAAACTTTTGTAGCTCGATTTTGATTTTTTAAATCTCTCGCACCTCTTTTTGTACATGTTTTTACTTCTCTTCATCTTTATTAATTTATCTTGCAGTTCTTTTATTTTCCTGTTAGCTTTCTTAACCATGTTGTCCCTTCTCCTATTTTTCTTTTTTGGCCCGGTAAATTGCAGTTTTACTAACAAAGGGCTAATACTTCTAGTTTTACCATCTGAACTATTTGATACTATGTTTTCAATGGACCCTGTAACCTCAGTTTGTGTTTTCTGTTCTCTCTGTTCTCTGATTCTGTCTCTGTACTTCTTGCTATAAGTTTTGTTTTTCTCTCGTCTTTTCTTCTGTTTACATTTTGACAAAGCCTCAACAGGTATGCGATATAAGCGCGCTCGTTCTCTTTCTTTCCTTAGGAAATCTGGAATCTGTTGTTTCTTTCTCTCTCTGTATTCTCTTTGGTATTCAGCCCTTGTTTTACCCATTTCATCTATAAAAAGATGAAATACATACTTGAAAACAATTATAGATCTATATTGATGTTGAGAAAGTAAATTTATCAGAAAAGTATTTTGTTTTCACACAAAATAAGTATGTATCAAATACGTTAACAGTTACATCAGATACGTTAACAAACATAAAAAAGCCATACCGCTTTAAATTCAACTGCAATATGTGAAGAAGTTAATGGTACATGTTGAAAACAATACCATATAACGCATCAATGACAGATATGTGAACATCAACGAATTTTGTTCACTAAATCGTAAACAAAATTTAACTACCCTGAAAAAACGTCAAATACGTTAATTCACTAAAAAGGCACATGTGTATTGTTTCGCGTCCTTGTTTCCACGGAAAAGGCACTTATATCGAGACACATTGATAGTATTTTATAGAAAAAGTATGATTAAGTCGACAATATGTTGTTAATGTCTTGTAGTCAACAACAAAATATTAATTATATGCGTCAGATACGTGTAAAACTGCACACTAAAACAACTTAATTTTTCATGTACTGATTGTAAAGTAGGACTCTCCATAACTAAATGACTAAAAAAATATTGTCCAAATTTAACTTAAGAATAATGGGTATGACAAACTTAAACTACTTGTAAACAACTTACCTCCTCAAAAGTAAAACACTGTTCCAAGGAATATTTATAAAGCGATGTGATTTTCAATTTTTCCAAACAAACGCTCAGGAACATACATATATAGCGTCTAAAACGTAATGCGGCATTATGACATCACAAATAACGTCATAGACGTGTTACAACAACATTTCTATAGTCTGTTTCAAGTTTTTAATACCTCATTTAACGTATTTGATAAAAACGTATTTGATGACCAAAACATCAATTTAGTCGGCTATGGTTTTATTTTCGTTTTTGAAATGGTTTACAGGCTAAATATAAAGCCCAAGATCCATAACAGTTTACCTTGTTTTAACCGTTTATTGAACTTGTCAATACATTTACAGAAATATCGTATTTCATATTTCACGTATTTGATGGTTTCAATGGTACACAAATCTATAATTGCGATATTTGAATCTGGCTTGCATTTTTCTCAAGTAGATGACACTCTCTAACAAGTTTCCGTGATTTTATATATTCACATTTTAATTGTTTAAAGTATAAAACATTAACATATAGAGATTTTATTGTCAGTAATTAACAGCAAACTGCTGATTTAACGTATCTGATACATGTGTTGACGACAGCCATACCTAGTGAAACTAAAACAATACATTGTTGAATACATGCCAATTTGGATTTTAAATAGCATATATATTACATAATCTAACAAATAGCACCGTCTATACAAAATATTTAATCATACTGTCGCAAACTGTTTTACTTAAACACCATTACCCTCTGTGAGCGATACAAACAATCAACATAGATATATAGGGATATCAATACTCTGAAGACAGCAAAACGTTTGATATGTGTAATTATTGTTATATATCAATTTTATTATATTCTCAAATTATTTTATCTTTAAAATAAACATAAAAAACACAGCATTTATTTACCATACAATGAAATAATGAGATAGGACAGAAAAATACGAATTTGGCGTTGTTAACAAAGAATCAATGGATTATCAAAATTACCAAAACAGTCGCCAGTCGAAATTGACTAAAATACAGTTTGAGAATACAGAACTTTTCAATGTACTGTATATAAAAATGAAAATAATTAAATAAAGCTTGATAAATAAATAAAATGTAACCTGGTGCTTGTTTGCATAGTAAGTAAGTGTGTATTACTTTTACGTAGGGTCTAATATAGCGTCTCTGTTTACGTTTTAAGTGTCACGTGAAGTTGGTTATATGTTTCACATGTCTCTGTTTACACCGACCATACATATTACGGACACACTTGACCGAAACTATCGATTTTGGTACTACATTTTATCGCCAATTTTGATTCATAAATTACTCTCCCGTCCATTTTTGAAGAGTCAAAACATAAACAGAATTATTTAGTGCTGTTTAAAATTATCTTGAGTGATATTTCGTTAATATGACTATAAACATTATTAAAGTATGTAGAAATTATAACGGAAATTAATGTAAATTTGAAAATCAGAAATTTTTATTTTTAAGCAAATATTGAAATATAAAATATTCCAGTCAATTGCTCTTGATATTTAAAAATCTTTAAATATTTCTATTTTGTATGCTTAAATGGTTCGAATCTATTACCGATTAATATTTATTGTAATAGTTTGTTGATTTAATCTATTTAAATTCTATGTTGAATTTTATATATACCCGAGTTAAAAAAGCTTGATGAATAAATAAATAGATCTAAATAGAAAACAAATAAAGCTTGATACCAAATTCAATTTAGCTAGAACGTAAGTCGGACCCTAAAGGCAGATAAGTAGAAGTAATGTGTGAGAATCTAGAACGAAGCGGACAATAGTCCATAATTAGTTTAATTCAAGGAGATGCTCTTAGGGAGTTTCCTTCACAATAAAAGTCCGGATTCTTGTTTTAACCAGATTTCTCCGAACTCCTTCCGACTTGCAAAAAACGACCTCCCCGTGATAAATTCTTACCAGTTAACAAAATTTCAACCTGATCGGATAAGAAACGTAGGAGAAGATATCTCTGAAAAAAATCTGTCAGAAACGAGGAGGAATAATAATAATAAAGGATTGAATGTATAATTGCGAGCAATTATATGTCTGCGTATCAGGACTCTGAAGTGGTGCTCCAAATAGCGGAGGAAATTCCAAGAAAGAAAGAAAAAACTCTCTATTACGAACTCTGAAATACCATGGTTTTAACCGAGTTCTCCGTAGTCCTTCCGAATTCCGAAAAACGGTGAAGAAGCAACCTCCCCTTGGTCAATCCCTACCAGTTACAAAATTTCAACCTGATTAGATAAGAAACTTAGAAGTCTCTGAAAAAAAATAGCAGAAACGACGGAGAATAATAAGAAAAATAATAATAATAAAGATTATGAGTAACAACAAGATGCCTGCTGATACGCAGACATAATAATAAAGATAGTTAGAATAATAAAGATTACGAGTAACAACAAGATGTATGCTGATACGCAGACATAATTACCACACAACCGATTTGATTCAGAGCAGAATTTGAACTTTGGTCTCTCTCAAAACGTTCTACTTTGAAATATCCAAATTTATGACACAATTTGTTGGTCGGGTTTTATTTAAATGGAAAAAATGTACTTGAGACCATATGTTTTCTTTTTTTTTTTTCGAAATTGGAGCATTTAAGTGATTGATAAATCAACTGATTTTGAAAAAAAAATGTGCAACGGATCTAGACATATGCTTTGCAGATTTTATGCAGAAGCAACACCCAGATCATCTGAAAAATAAGAACAAGAACCCATAGGGCTGCCAAATATCATAAAACTACAATGAAAAATATCCCTTCAGCGATAAATAGACACTTAAAAGATCAAGGAAGAGACTTTGACATAGAAAGTGACAGAGAGTTTAGATCATGAATAATACATTTGATAAAAAATTAAAATGCAATCTTCAAAATGGACCGTCAAGGGGTGACACAACACAAGGAAATCATTCCTCCCGCTGAATAAACAAATATAAGTACTTTGTTGTATTCAGAATTAAATCCAATAATTTTATAATACAGAGTTTGATATGACATTTTCTTGAATTTCCTAACAAGAGGTCTTGAATTTCATCAGCAACCTAATCAACCATTATTTGTGTTTATCACCGACAAAAACAGAATCGAATACGTCCAGTTTTTTCATGAAACCATTTAAAGGAACTGGCAAGGTGGTTTGAATGGCAATGAATTCGGGTAAAAAAGAATATACAAATATGTAAATTCGGATCGTTGCCCGGTTGTGTCATTTAAAATTTTCTTCTCAAAGTTTTCAGTGACGTATTATGATCATTACATTTATACAAACTTGATATTGGTTTTGCATTGAATTAATTTACGTTCCCGTTTAAATTTGATTTCGTACGCAGAATTATGACATTTACACATCAAACAATTATAAAAATGTTTCTAATTTTTTTCTAAAAATATGAAAGTTTAGATTTAAACATTGGAAAAAGTATAAGATATTTTTACCTCATAAATTGACTTTATAAAGTGTCGGCTATTGGACAAATACTGCAGTTTTAGAGCACCCGACCTTAACTCCTAAATGGAAGTTTACGAATTTTAGTTAATTTTCTTTTCTTTTTTTCTTTCTTTTTTTTTTTTTTTTTTTTTTTTTTTTTTGTTCTAATTTAAACATGATTGTATTGGACTCTGACAGATAGCTAATTAACTAAATATTTTTTATTAATATTTAAATCGAAAGTAAATCTATTTCATAAACAGGCTTGTCAGTGTCATTTTCATAAGTTTTAAAGGAAATTTCCGTTTTTCACCCTAATATCTGAAGCATATTCTAAACGTCTCTCTTGAGGTACTTGATTTATGCTTAATGATTTTATCATTGTGTTTACAATAAAATTCTAGTAAATAATTAATAGTTTTCTAAATTAAAATTTTTTCTGAATTGATTTTGTATTTACAATCAATTGCATAGATATTTTATTACTTCTGATTTCAGCATTTGTATGGTTAGTAAATAAAATCTTTTGCAATCAACAAAAGATACGTATTGACTTGAAATTTATACGTGATTGAGTCGGTACTGTTCCGAACTCATTTCCCATTTTGGCACATTGGTAGACAACAAAACAAAATACTATGTTAGCGTTAGGTTTAAGGTTAGTATGAAGTCACTGTATCCAAACTTATACTGGATATATTTGACTTACCATAGTTCTTTGTTCCTTGCATTCTCAAAATTGACTTGCACTTGACGGGTGTAGCTAGCTAGATAGGAGGTGCTAACCCTTCCGGAGCACCCGGTCTCACTTCCGTGATGGAAGTTCACACAAATAACTAATTTTGCGAGCTTTCAAAGTTCTGGAATAATTATTTTGAAAAGGACTGGTATGTTTGTTTTTTTACTCTTGTGAACTCGTTTCAATATAAATATTTTACATTCATACAAAAATACTGTCGACTATTTATCTTTTGCGTGCGTTATAATAACTTCAAGCTGTGGGATATATTAATGGTGCACATTACAATAAAGGAAATGTAATTCAATTAACACATGTTATGGTTACCTATTTTTTGTTTGTATGTTTACGATGTATGGTTTTAATAGTAAACGCAACAATTATTTCAAAACAGAAAATACAAAACCTTACTAATTGTATAAATTATTGAAAATTCTTTTTTTTTATTATTCAAATTATTGTTTTATTTAATTCAAGTCTTCCCAAGCTTTGAAATGTTAATTCAATTTATTTCTGAATTCGACCAAATCGCTTAAATCAGTTTTATCCTTCTTGGTTATCCAGGCCTTACTGACAAAAGATAAAATAGGCAGTGTTTTATGCTGTCAGAAAATATACCATTTAGCAAAATTTTCAGTCATCTTAAATTTTTTTTTTTAATTTATTAAAAACTAAGGTTTCTTCCTTCATGCAAAATATTCCTTAGCTGGATTTCGATTCAAACAAATTTGGAGCTTTAGATGTATCAATTTTCAACTGTTTGGCTTTTTTTTATTCATTAAACTTTTCCCTAGTGTCACTGATAAGGAATGAATTTCCGAAATGTGCACATGTGGCATATCAAAATTTAGCAGGTATTTGTGTCGTATATTTACGTTAAATTGTTGACTAAAGAATATTGCAAGCCTAATCGAGGACCTTCACGGCTGTCATAACAATATTGTTGATAAAGATGAAGTCACTGTATCCATACTTATACCGGATGTATTTGACTAACCATAGTTACATGTTCCTTTCATTCCCAAATTTTACTTTGCACGTGACAAGTGAAGCTAGCTATGTGGTAGGTGCTTACATTTCCGGACCACTTTCACGTTCACGTGTACAAATAAATTGGTCAGTTTTCAAAGTTTTATCTTTCGTTTATTAATTTTTTTTAATTGTGATTTTTGTTTTGTTTTTAATGCGTTATAATTTATAATTCATTTAGTAAATTATCTGAAACTGAACGCTTTTACTTGATGTCTATGTGAAATCCCAATATGATTAAAAAAACTCTTGTCAAAATTTTAGCTTCAAACTGCACTTTTTATTGTAATATTCAAAAAAGTGCTATGCTATTACAATTGCTATGCTAATTCTACGATAAGAGATTATAAAATTACATAGGTTGCAGAAAAATGTTAAACGGTATATTGGCTTTTTAAAAGAAAACCAGATTTTCTGAACAGCTGAACATTAAATCATACTATTTATCTGTTTTAGTCTCATTTTGGACAAATCTCTCAATAACATATAAAAATATTTTCTATATATATATATATATATATGATTCATGTTTTATTATTCTTTTTATTGTTTTTAATTTTTAAATTGAAATCAATATATAAAATATATTAAGCCGCAGGAAATGGTCTTTTTAAAATATAATGAAATATGCTGTAAAGTTTAAGACAAGACATTTATGACTATTTACTTATCATGCTTGCGATTGGAATAACAATACATAACTATCGCAATTTCGAGAAACGCTAGACGTTTATAGCTTTTTCCGAACCGCTGCGACTAGTAAATTGCAAACAGGGCAGAAAAACTAGAAGTAGTTAGCTTACATGTATTCTTAAGTTCAGAATTAAAATATACAGACCAATCGGGATAAGTAAAGTAAAAATTTATTGGAACTATTAGTTGTTTGAAAAATTTTATAAACAAGAGGCACAAAAGGGCCTGTGGAGCTCAACTGACGAAAATGGTTCTTGTGCCTCCATTTATATAAACTTGGTACAGGGACTTGAGTTGATGTTAAATGCTAAATATAAAAGTTGTAGGCCTTACAATTTCAGAGAAGATTTTTTAATTTGACTTCCCATATAAGTATATGTAGATATATGGGCCCCTAGGTGAGACCAAAAATGGCCCTGGAGCCTTTATTTGTACAAACCTGGTAAAAGGTCTTGAGCTGGTGTTAAATGCCAAATATGAAAGCTTTAGGTCTTACAGCTTCAGAGAAGATTTTTAAATTTGATTTCCCATATATGCATATGTAAATATATTGGCCCTTCAGGTGGGGCCAAAAATGGCCCAGGGGCCACCATTTGTACAAACCTGGTAAAGGGACTTGAACTGATGTTAAATGCCAAATATAAAAGCAGTTTCAGAGAAGAAGATTTTTAAATTTGATTTCCAATATATACATATGTAGATATATAGGCCCCTGTGGTGGGGCCAAAATGGCGCGGGGGCCTTTATTTGTACAAACCTGGTTAAGGGACTTGAGCTGATGTTAAATGCCAAATATAAAAACTTTAGGTCTTACAGCTTTAGAGAAGATGATTTTTAAATTTGATTTCCCATATATGCATATGTGTATATATTGGCCCTTGGGGTGGGCGCAAAATTTACCCAGGGGCCAACATTTGTACAAACCTGGTAAAGGAACTTGAGCTGATGTTTACTGCCAAATATGAAAGCTTTAGGCCCTACAGTTTAAGAGAAAAAGATTTTTAAACTTGATTTCCAATATATGCATATGCAGATATATGGACCCCTGGGGTGGGGCCAAAAAATGGACCGGGGGCGACCATTTGTACAAAATCGGTAAGGGGCTTAAGTTGATATTCACTGCCAAATATGAAAGCTTAAGGCTTCATGGTTTCAGAGAAAAAGATTTTCAAAGTTGATATCCCATTACAAGCTATATATGCATATGCAGATATATGGACCCCTGGGGTAGGGTCAAAAATGGACCGGGGGCGACCATTTGTACAAACTTGGTAAAGGAGTTCAAGCTAATATTAACTGCCAAATATGAAAGCTTAAGGCTTCATGGTTTCAGAGAAGAAGATTTTCAAAGTTGATACCTCATTCATTATTAGCCTTATTTGCACTTTTTACGAAGTATGACAGAAAAACGCGTAAGCTAGTTTTTGACAGAATTTTACGAAATGTACAACCTATATGTTTAATGGTGTCTAAAAGCCAAATATCACATCAGATTTCGCTATAACCTATTGTTTCAGAGAAGATTATTTTAGGTTTTTTGCATTCTAGGTTGCTGTGACCTGCTTTTGGTTGCCATGGGAACCAAATGTACAAATTTTCATCTACTCCTTCTAGGTATCATTCTTGCCAAGTTAAAATTGGCCCAGTAATTTCAGAGTTTTTGCTGTTAATGGACGGACGTACGCACGTGCGCATCATGCCATAAGCTCATCTGACTTTAGCCAATTTAGCTAAAACTTTATTGTTGACACAAGTATATTGCAAGCCTAGGCTAATCAAGGCTCTTTAAAATTTTATGGCCGTCATCACAATATTGTTGATAAGTATGTAGTCTATGTATTCAAATAAAGCAAACATACCAGTCCTTGTCCATATCATAATCCCAAAAACAAAGTAAAAACTTTCTTCAACGAAGCACTTAAATTGTTCACACAAGGATATTTCAAGGCCCTTAAAAAGTTTTACGGCCGTCATCACAATATTGTTGATAAGTATGTAGTCACTGTATCCAAACTTATACTGGATATATTTGACTTTTAATAGTGATTTGAACAGTACTGGTATATTTGTATTTTTGGGATTGTGATTTGGACATGGACTGGTATGTTTGTGTGTTTGGGATTGTAATATGGACAAGAAATGGTATGTTTGTGTATTTGGGATTGTGATATGGACAAGGACTGGTATGTTACTGGTATGTTTGTGTTTTTTGGGATTGTGATATGGACAAGGACTGGTATGTTTGTTTTTTGGGATTGTGATATGGATAAGGACTGGTATGTTTGTGTTTTTGGGATTGTGATATCGACAAGGACTGGTATGTTTGTTTTTTGGGATTGTGATTTGGACAAGGACTGGTATGTTTGATTTTTGGGATTGTATTTTGGAAAAGGACTGGTATGTTTGTGTTTTTGGGATTGTTATATGGACAAGGACTGGTATTTTTGTTTTTTAGGATTGTGATATGGACAAGGACTAGTATGTTTGTGTTTTTTGGGATTGTGATATGGACAAGGACTGGTATGTTTGTTTTTGGGATTGTGATATGGACACGGACTGGTATGTTTGTTTTATTTGCAAAGGTTTTACTTTGTTTTTTGGGATGGTGATATGGACAAGGACTAGTATTTTTGTGTTTTTGGGATTGTCATATGGACAAGGACTGTTATGTTTGTTTTTTTGGGATTGTGATATGGACAAGGAAACGTATGTTTGTGTTTTTGGGATTGTGATACGGACAAGGACTGCTTTGTTTGTTTTTTGGGATAATGATATGGAACAGGACTGGTATGTTTGTTTTTTGGAATTGTGATATGGACAAGGACTGGTATGTTTGTGTTTTTTGGATTGTGATATAAAGAAGGATTGGTATGTTTGTGTTTTTGGGATTGTGATATGGACAAGGACTGGTATGTTTGTTTTTTGGGATTGTGATTTGGACAAGGACTGGTATGTTTGTGTTTTGGGATTGTGATATGGACAAGACTGGTATGTTTGTGTTTTTTTGGGATTGTGATTTGGACAAGGATTGGTATGTTTGATTTTTGGGATTTTGATTTGGAAAAGGACTGGAATGTTTGTGTTATTGGGATTGTGATATGGACAATGACTGGTATGTTTGTGTTTTTGGAATTGTGATATGGACAAGGACTGGTATTTTTGTGTTTTAGGATTGTGATATAGAAAAGGACTAGTATGTTTGTGTTTTTTTTGGATTGTGATATGGACAAAGACTGGTATGTTTGTTTTTTGGGATTGTGATTTTGACAAAGACTGATATGTTTGTTTTTGGGGATTGTGATTTGGACAAGGACTGGTATGTTTGTGTTTTGGGATTGTGATATGGACAAGACTGGTATGTTTGTGTTTTTTTGGGATTGTGATTTGGACAAGGATTGGTATGTTTGATTTTTGGGATTTTGATTTGGAAAAGGACTGGAATGTTTGTGTTATTGGGATTGTGATATGGACAAGGACTGGTATGTTTGTGTTTTTGGAATTGTGATATGGACAAGGACTGGTATTTTTGTGTTTTAGGATTGTGATATAGAAAAGGACTAGTATGTTTGTGTTTTTTTTGGATTGTGATATGGACAAAGACTGGTATGTTTGTTTTTTGGGATTGTGATTTTGACAAAGACTGATATGTTTGTTTTTGGGGATTGTGATTTGGACAAGGACTGGTATGTTTGTGTTTTTTAGGGTTGTGATATGGACAATGACTGGTATGTTTGTTTTTGGGATTGTGATATGAACAAGGACTGGTATGTTTGTGTTTTTGGGATTGTGATATGGACAAGGAGTGGTATGTTTGTTTTTTGGGGATTGTGATATGGACAAGGAAACGTATGTTTGTGTTTTTGGGATTGTGATACGGACAAGGACTGCTTTGTTTGTTTTTTGGGATAATGATATGGAACAGGACTGGTATGTTTGTTTTTTGGGATTGTGATATGGACAAGGACTGGTATGTTTGTGTTTTTTGGAATGTGATATAAAGAAGGATTGGTATGTTTGTGTTTTTGGGATTGTGATATGGACAAGGACTGGTATGTTTGTGTTTTTGGGATTGTGATATGGACAAGGACTGGTATGTTTGTTTTTTGGGATTGTGATTTGGACAAGGACTGGTATGTTTGTGTTTTGGGATTGTGATATGGACAAGGACTGGTATGTTTGTGTTTTTGGTATTGTGATATTGACAAGGACTGGTATGTTTGTTATTAGGGAATGTGATTTGGACAGGGACTGGTATGTTTGATTTTTGGGATTGTGATTTGGAAAAGGACTGGTATGTTTGTGTTTTTTTGGATTGTGATATGGACAAAGACTGGTATGTTGTGTTTTTGGGATTGTGATTTTGACAAAGACTGATATGTTTGTTTTTTGGGATTGTGATTTGGACAAGGACTGGTATGTTTGTGTTTTTTAGGGTTGTGATATGGACAAGGACTGGTATGTTTGTGTTTTTGGGATTGTGATATGGACAAGGACTGTTATGTTTGTTTTTTTGGGATTGTGATATGGACAAGGAAACGTATGTTTGTGTTTTTGGGATAGTGATACGGACAAGGACTGCTTTGTTTGTTTTTTGGGATAATGATATGGAACAGGACTGGTATGTTTGTTTTTTGGGATTGTGATATGGACAAGGACTGGTATGTTTGTGTTTTTTGGATTCTGATATAAAGAAGGATTGGTATGTTTGTGTTTTTGGGATTGTGATATGGACAAGGACTGGTATGTTTGTGTTTTTGGGATTGTGATATGGACAAGGACTGGTATGTTTGTTTTTTGGGATTGTGATTTGGACAAGGACTGGTATGTTTGTGTTTTGGGATTGTGATATGGACAAGGACTGGTATGTTTGTGTTTTTGGTATTGTGATATTGACAAGGACTGGTATGTTTGTTATTAGGGAATGTGATTTGGACAGGGACTGGTATGTTTGATTTTTGGGATTGTGATTTGGAAAAGGACTGGTAATGTTTGTGTTTTTGGGATTGTGATATGGACCAGGACTGGTATGTTTGTGTTTTTTGGGATTGTGATATGGACAAGGACTAGTATTTTTGTTTTTTAGGATTGTGATATGGACAAGGACTGGTATGTTTGTGTTTTTTGGGATTGTGATATGGACAAGGAATGGTATGATGTGTTTTTGAGATTGTGATATGGACCAGGACTGGTATGTTTGTTTTGGGGATTGTAATATGGACACGACTGGTATGTTTGTTTTATTTGCAAAGGTTTTACTTTGTTTTTGGGATTGTGATATGGACAAGGACTAATATTTTTGTGTTTTTGGGATTGTCATATGGACAAGGACTGGTATGTTTGTTTTTTGGGATTGTGATATGGACAAGGAATCGTATGTTTGTGTTTTTGGGATTGTGATATGGATAAGGACTGGTATGTTTGTTTTTTTTTTGGGGTTGTGATATGGACAAGGACTGGTATGTGTGTTTTTTTTTGGATTGTGATATGGACAAGGACTGGTATGTTTGTGTTTTTGGGATTGTAATATGGACAAGGACTGGTTTGCTTGTGTATTTGAAATTGTGATATGGACAAGGACTGGTATGTTTGTGTTTTGGGATTGTTATATGGACAAGGACTGGTATGTTTGTGTTTTTTTGGAATTGTGATTTGGACAAGGACTGGTATGTTTGATTTTTGGGATTGTGATATTGACAAGGAGTGGTATGTTGTGTTTTTTGGGATTGTGATTTGGAAAAGGACTGGTATGTTTGTGTTTTTTGGATGGTGATATGGACAAGGACTTGTATGTTTGTGTTTTGGGGATTGTGATATGGACAAGGACTGATATTTTTGTTTTTTAGGATTGTTATATGGACAAGGACTAGTATGTTTGTGTTTTTTTGGGATTGTGATATGGACAAGGAGTGGTATGTTGTGTTTTGGGGATTGTGATATGGACAAGGACTGGTATGTTTGTTTTCTTTAAGACATAATTTGGCTACATAAAAAAAATTGGTATTCTGCAGTTAGAAATTTACCTTTTTGGATAGAATTCGCTTATTTCACACGTTGGGATTTTGATTTTTTAAGAAAAAAAGCTGCTATGGAAACATTGACGACCGCCTTAATAAAGACTTAAAACTAACACAAGTTGTTTTGCTTTACTAAGCAATAGTCCAAACAAATACACGGTAAGGCTAAGGGTTGAAACAGCAAAACACGATAATATTTCTGAAAATAGATAACGGGGCACTGGATATATAAGTGGTTGTATTCTGAAGGCCAAACATAGCCCCCTACACATCTATTTAATAAGCCTTTTCCCGATACTTATTATCTTTTATTTGAATTTTCCGGTTAACCGTTTAATTATTTATTGCAACATTATGGTTTATAATTTACACTCATTACCGGGTTTTACTGATGAATTATTACAAGCAGTAATTTGATTACATGCGAATTTATGTTATTTACGTTTTACTGAGAAAAAATGCAATTTATTTATTGTCAAGAAATATGTTACATATCCTGCTAAATATGATATAAATACTGAGCTGACTTATAGAAAACAACTGTTTTGTAACAAAAGAAAGAACGTTGTAAAAACAAGGTAAGTTTACATAATATTTATAAATAATCAAAGCGCCTTTGATCAGATGGGTTCGTTATTATTCTAATCTGTAGTATATAAACGTATTTTGAAATTATATCAGTTTTCGTTTATTTTCTTACAACATTTATACGGATGTGCAAATTTTCTGTTCTTTTGTATAGTTATATATTTCAAAATGTCTTTAATATCGCCGCTTGTTTGAGATTTTATATCAAGTTCTTAAGTGTTCAATTTTGCCGGTTTGTACTTTCATTTTTAAAATAAAATCCACATATCTTGGAAAACTTGCATTCAAATATTGTGGAAGACAAATTATTTACACTGATGAAGAATGATTTTCCGAAATGTGCACATAATATGTCACATGAAAATCTAACTGGTATTTGTGTGATATATTTATTACTCCTGAGCGTCTACCGCTTCTGGTGTAGTAAACTCCCCGAGAGTATCAGGGTCCCGGTGGCCTAGTGGTCTAAAGCGCCCGCTTACGGATAACAGCGCCTCTCAACGCCTTGGTTCGAATCCCACCCGGGACAGATCCTAGTGTGAGAAAGTTTCTCAGTTCGCTTGCCGAGGTCGGTGGTTTTCTCCAGTCACTCCGGTTTCCTCCATCATCCCAGAACTGACTGCCTCGAAATAAGTAAAAGAATCTTGACTGGGGCGGAAAAACCATTACTCCACTCCATTCCCCGAGGGTATCCATAACTCAGGAGGCAGTACTTCGTAGTGTCAGAAAAAATACCATTTAGCAAAATTAACTGCCGTCTTAACTTTTGAAATTTATTAAAACTATGGTATTTGTGTTATATATTTACCTCATATCAAGAAAGTAATAGAGAAATAATTTATTGCTACAGGCAGTAATTTTAACCGTTTCATGATTAAAAGGATGTTTGAAGGTTTTTACGTCAAATTGAAGCCAATAATTAAGTAAATCGATTACACTAGGCGGTATAAGACATTTTGCAGCTTTTCGCAACTACAACATGTGAACGATATAATAGTAACAATTAAAAAATGTAAATTAAGAAGTTTTATTTCGGAGACGAATACTCACATGAAGAGTGAGAGCAGTTCAAAAATGTAATAATTAGCAGTAATATACATATAACAGTATTTAATTATTAATACATATTACAGTTCATAGTCTTGATTTTAAAACATCTATGTAAAGAATTACTTAGCTTTACAAAGAATAATATGGATTTCCTATATCACATTCCGAGAGAAGACGGTAAAAATTATTGTTTGGAAAAGATATGAAAAAGACCCTCATGGCTCTTTTTTCATCTGAAACAAATGCATTGTAGATAGTGTTCGATTAAATGCTTTAATCCACTTATTTATCAAGTAAACATACTTAACATTTTAAGTATCAAGTTCAAAGTGACTTTTAACCTTTGACCCCTTTTATCATTGTTGGTTAAAATATATATTTTATATTTCTTGTGTTTATATGTCATAGGGTTATAGTGCATCGCTGTATCAGTTATAATTGTCTAGAATTATTTAGATCAACTATAAAGTATGGTTAAGCCACCTTCTTAACTTTTAAAAATTTTAGCGTACGAAATACTCAATGCACGACAGTTTGAAGTAAGCAACTCAATTAGCATATCCAATAAAACCGGAGTTGAAAAACTATTTATGTACTTTACAAAAGTCAATGCAATTGAATAATCTTAAATAATAAAACGATCAAACAAGAACGGAGAGAAAAAGGACAGCATATTGGAACAAATTACACGACATAAATCAATGTCCTGTGGCATTTTCAAAGAATTTTAAATAGTCCGTCAACATTTTTCTAAAATTTATGATAGAAAAGGGAATTTTTAACAATAAATTTGAATTGTTTTTATTTAATTTAACATTTAAAAATACACTTTTATAGATTTTTAACGGTAATTTATTACCAGATTTTGATATATAAGCGTCAATAAAAACTCTAAATACAGTGACTAAATATAATAACGTTTTAATGTATTAACATATCGTATCACATCTTTCAATGTCGGAAACTAGATGAAACTTCTGATAGATGGTATATTTTTGAAACAAACTTGTTTCAACATATGTGTCTCAATTTAGGCTTACCCAAAGTCAGAACATTGTGAAGACATGGTAAGTTTAACGTTATAAGTGAACATATTGTGAACAGTTCAATTTCAATTTCGTTTTAGGGTTCTTTTATTTTTACAGCATATACCATAAAAACTTGAGTGGGCTTAATCTTCAGTACCCTAATCCAAAGCTTAATATAAGGTACCTGAATATATTATGCTTGATTTTTTTTATCACCGCGAATGCGGAGTGGGGGATATTGAAATACCCTCCGTCCGTGTCTGTGTGCGTGCGTCCGTGTGTCCAACACAAACCTTGTGCATCGAACTCCTCCTACACGATTAAACTGATACTTTTCAAACATCGAAGGCTTCTTTCCTCATCGCCTGCAGATGGTCCCATGATTTTTTCATGTTTCTCTAATTTTTTTTCGGAGAGTTAAGCCCTTTTTTTCAACTGAAATTTTTCAACAGTTCTGACAAAGCTTGTGCATCGAACTCCTTCTACACGATTAAACTGATACTTTTCAAACATTGCAGACTTCTGCCTGATTACCTGCAGAAGAGTCCATGATTTTTGGTGTTATTCTCATTTTTAGAGAGTTATGCCTCTATTATAACTTTGTAGTTTTCAACATTGAAAAAACAACTGTACATCAATTTCCTCTTACAGTATTTCATTGATGCGTTTGAACACTTAGCATTTACAGATTACTCCTGAACTTTATGTGTTGCTGTGATTATGGAAGCTTTTTTCACTTTTAATTAAAATTTTTTAATCGATCAAATTGTCTCTATAAAGTGACAAAGACCTCGGATAGAATATATATAGCAGTAAACGGAAGGAATAAGTGTCAGCCTATTTTGTTAAATACTTTCCGCATACGAGATATGAGTATCGTGTATTTTCATGATTGCGAATGAATTATGGATTGGTATACTGTATTTGTTTTTGACACGTCAAATTCAAAACAAATTTAAACTATCACCCCCTCCACATTTCCCTGTGAACCGAAACAGGTGGCGGGGGATATAGTCATTTTTTGGCAAACTTTTGTTTTATATTCTCGCATTCAAGTTTCATACCCCGCCACCGCAAACACTACTAACCAAAGCTAAATATGAATTGTCGGAGAAAACAAAAGAAAGTGGAAATGTGTTAAGACTCAAGGTGTCTTTGATGACTGGGAAAGAACAATATATGAAAAATGGCATGAATTTTCAAAGTCAAATTAAACATTAGTTGTGACACAAAAATATAATTTATGATATAGCAATGTATGTTTCACATAGAAATAAAACGATAAATTCCGACGAGTAAGCGTGCAATATAAATCGATATTTTCACGCAAACTTTGTTCCGGTCCGAGTTTCTTCGAATCCATTTTTCACATTGCACACTCTGTCACGTGACACTGGCGTCAAAATCATGGCTGAAGAATACGTTTTCTAAAAATGATATTGCTCTAGTACTTGTATCAATGTATAAGACCTAGTGCAATATTTGTGTTTTTAAGATAAAAATGGTATTTTTAGATGAAATACAAGTGGGAAGCAAATGAAACATATATATATATATATATATATATATATATATATATATATATATATATATATATATATATTGCTATATAAAAAAGGGTTATAGAACTGATATTGTGAAATATTGTTTTTCGTTGAATCGAGTCAACTCGAAACAATATTTCACAAAATCAGTTCAATTATCAGTTCAATAACCCAACAATATTGTATAACATGCATAGATTGCATCCAAATGATATTGCTCAACCGGTAGACACCTGAAAAAAAATCGTTTTCATAAACAACATATCCAGCAGCGAGAATCTCGCCAAATGCCACTATAGAAACATTTGGACATATCTTTTCAAAAAAAAATCTCTGAAAACAATCGTATGACGTCATAAACTATAATATGACGTAATAAACACGGTTGTTATGATATGATTGAAAAGTCAGAAAAAAATTGTTAGCAAAAATTGTGTCTTAGTATTTTTTTTGTTTTAATATATATATATATATATATATATATATATTATATTTATATATTTATATTTATATATATATGATTCAAATGAAATCGATATACGACTGAAATGTTAAAATTTTTTTTTTAAAATAAAAAAATAATAATTCATAATTCACTGTAAAATATTTAAGTAAAATCAAACGGTAAAACACAAAATGTTTTGTAACATCTGGCAATTTTCCACTCATAACCCTTTAAATATACATAATTTTCCTAGCTGATAGGCTATATTAATTTGAAGAAAAAGCAGCGTGTTGTTAATTACTATAATATGTACATGAACATACAAGCAAAAACTAGGTAGCACTACGTGAATTGATCGTGAGATAAGTTTTGTCCTTTTTCAGAGGTGAACCAGCTCTATGTTTCAGTTGTAAAGTGTCCACCTCAAAAGCAGGAGCTCGTGAGTTCGGACCCAAAACGGTTCGTACAAAGGACTTTAAATTTTGAGTTTCCTCTTTCCTCGAATGACGCACGATTAAAACAAGTAATAGAGTTACGACTTGTAAACTCGGTGCAAGAATAAGAATAATATGAATCGATGCATGATGTGCTTGTCTGCTGCAGTCTGAATCTTTAACTTGCGCATTAACAAAATATTCCATAGAACAAGGCAGACGATAATAGACACTCGCATCTCACCCACATATATACGAAAAATTGTTTATTTGACGTAAAACAACATTACAACTGACTAGCCAATCATTTTGAGAAAGAAACGTTTGCAGGTGACATTAGGTTTTGCCGATTGAAATAGATATCAAAAAGAACCTCGTGGCTCATTTTTTTTCAACTGAAACTAATTGCATGTAGATAGTAATTTATTTAATGCTTTGATTCACCTATTTATCAATTAAGCATAATTAACATTTTAATTTTCAAGTTCAATGTGACTTTTAAACTTTGACCCCTAATTTACCATTGTCGGTTAAAATATCTATTGTATGTTTATATTTCCTGTGAATCTATAATTTTAAACTGTTTGGCTAATGTTTTTTTATCTATCGGTCTTAGTGTCACTGATGAAGAATGAATTTAAGAAATGTGCACATCTGGCACATCAAAATTTAACTGGTATTTGTGCTATTTATTTACATCTCTGTATCAGTTATAATTGTCTAGAATTATTTAGCTCAAGTACAAAGTATGGTAAAGCCATTTTCTGAAACTTTTTTCAAATTTTATTGTACAAAATTCTCATTGTATGGCAGTTTGAAGTGAGCAACTAACTTAGCATATCGAATTAAACCGGAGTTGAAAATCTATTTATGTACAGTAGAACTTCGATGGCTCGAAGTCCACGGGACTTGGACTAAATATTCGAGCCATCGGGGGGTTCGAGCGATCGAACAAAGAGATATGATTGGAGGTTCACGTTCTCATGTTTACCGAAAATTAAAGAATATTTAAATTTGTTTTACATGTGAATAAATTAAGAGGTCAAATTATGAAAAGTCCGAATAAAAAATTTATTATTTATCACGAAATATTTAAAAAAAAAAAAAAAAAAAAAAAAAAAATCATGTCCCAATTAAAATACAAAATTCATTTCAAATTACATGTTGATCTGCAATCGGCCGTATGATGTTATATGGCTACGGGGTTGGAATATGACACTTTATTTTAATTTCGACAGGTAATGAAACAAAATAAACTTACTTTATTCTTTGTTGCACATGTAATACTTTCAAGAAAAACAATACAAAACACAATCATTACCGGTCGTTTTAATCACGGGAAATAACGATAATACACATTACTATACATATTCCAAGGTCATGTAAATTACAGAATCCTGATGTGCAATGAAAAGGCACGAGCGACTGAGGTGTTTTAAAAATAGCGATCAAACACTTCAGCGTATCGTAATCGGATTAAGAGATTAAAGAACTGAGCATATCGACATTCTCTTAGTAGGTTAATTAATAATTAATTAATTAATTTTAGGTAACTTTCTAGATTAATCATTTCGTTCCACTCTATTACTTTTGATGAAATCTGTAATATGGCTTTAGCTTGTGTTTTGTTTACAATGACCAGGAGCACATCTGGCAAAAACTGTATTCGAGCAAAAGAAGTTGAATTTTGACTAATTTTATACTTTTGAAAAATATTTATTGTTCGAGCGAGCGGGGGTATTCGAGTTAACAAAACTTGTTTTAAACAACATATGCATCTCAAGTTAGGTTTTACCACATGCAGAACATTTTGAAGACAAGTTTAACATTCCAAGTAAATTTAGTAAAAAAAAGTTAACTTGCAATTTGGTTTTAGGGATCTCTTGATTTATTTTCCCAGCATATACTAAAAGAGTCTTTGAGTTGGCTTAAATTCCAATACTCTGATCGAAATCTTAATATTAGGTAAATGATAATATTCTGCTTGATTGTTATCCCCTGCAATCGCGAATCCGAAGCGGGGATTATGGAAATACCATCCGTCCGTGCGTGCGTCCGACACACACTTTGTTCATCGATATCCTTCTACACGATTGAACTTATTATTTTTATCCCCAACTTTTTTTGTGTTGGTGTGTTTTATTTTTGGGAATTTTTTCTAATTTAAATTAAAGTATTAACATTGATCCTTTTGTCTTTATAAAGTGGCAAAGACCGGACAGAACATATATAGCAGTTAAATCTGAAAAAAAAAAATGAATGCTAGCCTATTTTCTAGAATGCTTTCCTCGTATGAGATACGAGTTTCGTGTATTTTCTTCATTGTGATTTGAATTATGGATTGATATTCTTGTTGTTTATTAAGACATATGACCCATCATATTAAAAGAAATTTAAAATGTCACTCCTCCACATTTCCCTGTCCAACGAAACAGATGGCGGGGGATGAAGCCAGTTAAATTTTGATGTGCCAGATTGCACATTTCGGAAAATTATTCCTCATCAGTGACACTAAGCGCCGAAAAGTTTGATGGATTAAAAAACATACGCCAAACAGATTGAAAATTAATTAATCTAAAGTCCCAAAAATATGTGAATCCAAATCAGGCAAGTTTCATTTTTTATCCCCTGCCACCGCGAATGCGGAGTGGGAGAAAGGAAATATCCTTCGTCTGTGTGTGGGTGCGTCTCTGCGTCTGTCACAAACCTTTTGCATCGAACCTCTCATACACGATTAAACTGATTCTTTTAAAACATTGCTGGCTTCTTCCTTATCACTTGCAGATAGTCCAATAATGTTTCCGTGTTGCTCTCATTATTTTTCGAAATTTTTGTATGTTTGTTTTTCATAAAGACATATGACACATCATATTACAAACAAATTTTATATGTCACCTCCTCCCCATTTACCTTTTGACCAAAACTGGTGGCGGGGGATATAGTCACTGTTAAAACAAGACATTGTGACCTCACAATCTCTCGCAATCAAATATTTTGGAAAACAAATTGATCTATCCCTACACACAGCCAAACACCATGAAGTGTGCGAAGGTTTTTGTCCATTTAGGAACATCTCACTTTTATCGAGTCGTCACCGGCTATAGGTAAAATGGCAGAAAGTTGACTTTTGCAGCGCGCTAAGGGCAATTCGCAGGGAGGATATTTTAGCTTGCCATGTCTGCCATGACATGGGGCATCGGTTTTAAAAGTCTCCCCCGACAAACCCCTAAATTCGAAGTGCTTGGCGAAAGAACAGCCGGTGTCTATTTCAAGTCTTGGTCAGACCCGGCCGGGGTTCAAACTACGACCTGTCACATACAAAGCATGCACTCTTCCAAGTGAACTACTGTTAGAAAAATTAGGATCATAGTCACAACTGCTTAATGAGTTTAGTTTATCATTTTTTAACAGTGAAGCAAACTAACAATATATTTTACCTGTGGTTTTGGTACATTTATATTTTACCTGTAGTTCTGATACATTTACATTTTAACTGTGGCTGTGGTATATTTATATTTTAGCTGTGGTTTTGATACATTTATAATTTACCTGTGGTTGTGAAATATTTATATTTTACCTGTGGTTTTGGTACATTTATATTTTTGCTGTGGTTTTGGTACATTTGTACTTTACCTGTGGTTTTGATACATTTATATTTTAGCTGTGGTTGTGGTATATTTATATTTAAGCTTAGGTTTTGATACATTTATATTTTAGCTGTGGTTTTGATACATTTATATTTTACCTGTGGTTTTGGTACATTTATATTTTAGCTGTGGTTTTGATACATTTATATTTTAGCTGTGATTTTGGTACATTTATATTTTAGCTGTTGTTGTGGTATATTTATATTTTAGCTGTGGTTTTGATAAATTTATATTTTACCTGTGGCTGTGATACATTTATATTTTAGCTGTCGTTGTGGTATATTTATATTTTAGCTGTGGTTTTGGTATATTTTTTAAATTTTAGCTGTGGTTTGGGTACATTTATATTTTAGCTGTGGATGTGATACATTTATATTTTACCTGTGGTTGTGGTAAATTTATATTTTACCTGTGGTTTTGATACATTTATATTTTACCTGTGGTTGTGGTATATTTATATTTTACCTGTGGTTTTGATACATTTATATTTTAGCTGTTGTTGTGGTACATTTATATTTTAGCTGTCGTTGTGGTATATTTATATTTTAGCTGTGGTTTTGGTATATTTTTTAAATTTTAGCTGTGGTTTGGGTACATTTATATTTTAGCTGTGGATGTGATACATTTATATTTTACCTGTGGTTGTGGTAAATTTATATTTTACCTGTGGTTTTGATACATTTATATTTTACCTGTGGTTGTGGTATATTTATATTTTACCTGTGGTTTTGATACATTTATATTTTAGCTGTTGTTGTGGTACATTTATATTTTAGCTGTGGTTGTGGTATATTTAAATTTAAGCTGTGGTTTGGGTACATTTATATTTTACCTGTGGTTTTGGTATATTTATATTTTAGCTGTGGTTTGGGTACATTTATATTTTACCTGTGGTTTTGATACATTTATATTTTAGCTGTGGTTTTGATAAACTGATATTTTACCTGTGGTTGTGGTATTTTTATATTTTACCTGTGGTTTTGATACATTTATATTTTAGCTGTTGTTGTGGTACATTTATATTTTAGCTGTGGTTGTGGTATATTTAAATTTAAGCTGTGGTTTGGGTACATTTATATTTTACCTGTGGTTGTGGTATATTTAAATTTAAGCTGTGGTTTGGGTACATTTATATTTTACCTGTGGTTTTGATACATTTATATTTTAGCTGTTGTTGTGGTACATTTATATTTTAGCTGTGGTTGTGGTATATTTAAATTTAAGCTGTGGTTTGGGTACATTTATATTTTACCTGTGGTTTTGGTATATTTATATTTTAGCTGTGGTTTGGGTACATTTATATTTTACCTGTGGTTTTGATACATTTATATTTTAGCTGTGGTTTTGATAAACTGATATTTTACCTGTGGTTGTGGTATTTTTATATTTTACCTGTGGTTTTGATACATTTATATTTTAGCTGTTGTTGTGGTACATTTATATTATAGCTGTGGTTGTGGTATATTTAAATTTAAGCTGTGGTTTGGGTACATTTATATTTTACCTGTGGTTGTGGTATATTTAAATTTAAGCTGTGGTTTGGGTACATTTATATTTTACCTGTGGTTTTGATACATTTATATTTTAGCTGTTGTTGTGGTACATTTATATTTTAGCTGTGGTTGTGGTATATTTAAATTTAAGCTGTGGTTTGGGTACATTTATATTTTACCTGTGGTTTTGGTATATTAATATTTTAGGTGTGGTTGTGGTACATTTATATTTTAGCTGTGGTTGTGGTACATTAATATTTTAGGTGTGGTTGTGGTACATTTATATTTTAGCTGTGGTTGTGGTATATTAATATTTTAGGTGTGGTTGTGGTACATTTATATTTTACCTGTGGTTTTGTTACATTTATATTTAAGCTGAGGCTGTGGTACATTTATATTTTAGCTGTGGTTTTGATACATTTATACTTTCGATATGGTTTTGATACATTTATATTTTAGATGTGGCTGTTGTATATTTATATTTTACCTGTGGTTTTGATACATTTATATTTTACCTGTGGTTGTGGTACATTTATATTTTAGCCTTGGTTTTGATACATTTATATTTTTGCTGTGGTTTTGATACATTTATATTTTGCCTGTGGTTTTGGTACATTTATATTTTACCTGTGGTTTTGATACATTAATATTTTACCTGTTGTTGTGGTACATTTATATTTTAGCCTTGGTTTTGGTACATTTATATTTTAGCTGTGATTTTGTACATTTATATTTTAGCTATAGTTGTGGTACATTTCTTTTTAAGCTGTGGTTGTGGTACATTTATATTTTACCTGTGATTTTGGTACATTTCTATTTTACCTGTGGTTGTGGTAAATTTATATTTTACCTGTGGCTGAGGTATATTTATATTTTAGCTGTGGTTTTAATACATTAATATATTACCTGTGGTTGTGGTATATTTATATTTTAGCTGTGGCTGAGTATATTTATGTTTTACCTATGGTTTTGATACATTTATATTTTACCTGTGGCTGTGATACATTTATATTTTAGCTGTCGTTGTGGTATATTATTATTTTAGCGTGGTTTTGGTATATTTATATTTTAGCTTTGGTTGTGGTATATTTATATTTTACCTGTGGTTTTGGTACATTTATATTTTAGCTGTGGCTGTGGTACATTTATATTTTACCTGTGGCTGTGATACATTTATATTTTAGCTGTGGTTTTGGTACATTTATATTTTAGCTGTCGTTGTGGTATATTTATATTTTAGCTGTGGTTCTGGTACATTTATATTTGAGCTGTCGTTGTGGTATATTTATATTTTAGCTGTGGTTCTGGTACATTTATATTTAAGCTGTGGTTTTGATATATTTATATTTTAACTGTGGTTTTGGGTACATTTATATTTTACCTGTGGTTTTGATACATTTATATTTTAGCTGTGGTTTTGGTACATTTATATTTTACCTGTGGTTGTGGTATATTTATATTTTACCTGTGGTTTTGATACATTTATATTTTACCTGTGGTTTTGGTATATTTATATTTTTGCTGTGGTTTTGGTATATTTATATTTTAGCTGTCGTTTTGATACATTTATATTTTAGCTGTGGTTGTGGTACATTTATTTTTTAGCTGTAGCTTTGGTACATTTATATTTTACCTGTGGTTTTGGTACATTTCCAGACTTTATTTTCACTCTTATGACTTGTACTTGATAGCGTGTACTTCTAATCGAAATAGAAAACTTAAAACAAATTATTTTTATTTTTGAATGCCAATACTTTATAGAGGATACCATTTGATATAACAACAACAAATAAGCCTGGGAAAACAAAATCAAGCATTAACTGTTTTACCAATATTAAATAATAAAATAGCAGGGACTTATATCAACAATTTTTTTTACTATTGGATTTGTCTCCAACTAAATGTTTGACTTTGTAGGTATTTATTTTTATTTGTGTTTTACTACTATAAAATTTATTTTTAAAAAATGTTTTTCAGATGTCAAACAATAATGATCCTACAACAGCTATTATGAGGTTAAACACTGAAAAAATGTCTGACAACGAAATACAGGAATGGTATGATGAATGGTGTCTCAACTACGATCATGTAAGTTATAAAACAGTAGATGTGTAGGAAAAAACTGTTCTGTAAAATACGTAATGCAAAAAAAAAGATGAAAAAAAACCCCAGTTTTTATAGACAACTACCGACCTTCGGACATTTTAAATAATCTTACACTTAAATCAGCCTGAGTTTGTTTCGAAGCTAGGCGCTGAATAGTGACATGATTTGTTAGCTAGTGTTCAAGACCTATGAACTAACAAAGTCGTCAATGATACCTGTAATGGTATAATATCTGGTTAACATTGTAAAGTTTTGGTTTTTTAAAACCTTTTTTATCAATCTCAAATGGTTATCCATTGTTTACGCTAAGTATTTATTGTTTATATATAAACAGCAAATGTCAGTTTATAAATTTAATATATTTTAAAGCATAGCGATAAAGTTGGGTACCAGGGTGCAAAAGAAACAGCAAAAGCGCTGAGTGAGTGCATTACTGAGGAAAGGGAAAACAAGGTCATAGTTGATATAGCAGCGGGGACAGGACTAGTAGCAAACGAGGTTTTACATTTAGCTTATATACTTATCAAAATTCCTCATAATGATGATTTTTGTCCTGATCTTTAAAAATGTTGTATACATATTTTATCATGATGTTTCATTAACAATATTTTTCTATGGTAATTAAACGATATTTAAACAATCTTTCATTTTGAATGTTATATAATATACTTACCTTAAAATGCAGTATCAATGTACATGCGAAAAAAGTAAAGTTTCAAGAATCGTTACAATTATATACTTAGATTTTCGTCGTTAAATGTCGGTTTCTTGTTTATCATATGATTACTATTTCTATTGTCATAGCCTTGATTAACAACAAATCATGCAATTGAATTTCCTTGCCTCTGGCAAATATTTTTTGTTCAGTTTAGTTTTTGATAATAATAATTTTTCACAAGTTTAAATAAAAGTTTAATTTGGGAACAATCCCAATTATTCATTTGTTAGGATATTTTTTTCTGTTTTCTTCCGGTAAAGCAATTACAGATGGGACATGTGCTTCCTTATGTTAATTACTTATTCTTTGCAGCTTTATCAATTTGGATTCAGAATTATAGACGCCGTAGATCCTTCAAAAAGTATGCTTGAAGTGGCTAGAAAGAAAAATATTTATAGAAACTACTATTACGAATATGTCACAGAGAAACCACTTAGTATTCCAGAGAGTAATTATACTTATGCATTTTTTTTTTTTGAACTACGAAGGCACAGATGTGACAGACCAAAAATAATAATTTTTGAACGGAGTGCTTAGCAAAAGTAATTGCGTGCTCACGAGAAACTCAAATTAGGCTTTCGTACAAGTTATTGCGTGGTTTTCCTTTCGAGAAACTACTGCCCGCTGACGTGGAAGTTATTGCGTGCTCACGCGAATTCTACCGCATGCTCACGTGATAGTTATTGCGTGAGCATGCAATATCCTTCACATGAGCATGCGAAAACTCTCAAGTGAGGACGCCATAACTGTTATTAGAGCACACAATAACTTTAACGGGAACAGACAAAAACTTTCACGTGAGAACAGACTAACTTTCGCGTTAACACGCCTTAGCTTTTTAGTATGCACTCGGTTTAAACCTCAGTAGACAGTACTTTGTGTTGTCAGAAAACATAAAATTAAGCAAAATTTTCAGCCGTCTTAATTTTTTAAATTTTATCTTAAACTAGGGTTTATTTCCTCGTGCAAACCATTCCTTAGCTGGATTTGAATTTATTTAATTTTGGAATATAAGATACCTTTTATTTTCAACTTTTCGGTCCCAAGTGTCACTTATGAAGAATAATTTTTCAAAAATGCACATCTAGCAGATCAGAACCGGTATTTACAAATATTTCTCGTGCAACATCTTTGCCGCCGTAATTGAACAAAAACTGCAATAAAAAATGTTACTTATATTGATACTTGTGGGTATTTTTTAAATTACTAAAATTTGAGAGAACATTTTAATTAATAAAACAATCTTTTTCTAAAATATGACTTGATTAATCAAGGGGTTTGGTGGATTTGATGTGAAATTTTTGAAGTACGCATTGCTCAAACCTACTTACAAAAAATAAAACAAACTTATAGAAATGTTTTTTATTTGAAATTAAAATGTGAATCATATGTTCTGAGGTTAGTTTTTGACCTGAAAGTTCGCTTTTTTCTCATGAGGACAACTTTTTAAAAGCTCATAAAGATTGCTTATTGCACAATTTTCATTTACAATAATAATGTTTCTCTGTGCGAAAAAATTTAAAGTTGATTGAAAACTGGAGCCCCTCTCTCTATTTTCATTTTTAGCATATGAGAGCATTTAGATTGAATCGTAAAGAAAATTGCCGATACAATTCACTGATGTTTAAACCAAACAATAAAAAAGTCTGCTACAGACTTACTATTTTATTTAATTACTACGCTATTTTGTTTATATTATAACGGGTAATAAAGGACATAGTCCCTCTAAATCTATCTGTTATATCACTTTCAATTGACTTCAACATTTCACAGAAAGACCTGTTTAATTTCAATATGTTTTAATGCACAAGTCGAAAATTCATTCCTAAGAGATGACACTAAGGGCCGAAAAACGTTTTAAAAGTTTAAACAAATTTCAAAATTAAGACGGCTAAACATGAGAAAATAATATGTTTAAAGTTTTAAAAAAATTGCAAATTGCTGTAATATTGATATTTGTCTTATTGTTCAGAATATATTTTCGATGGTCCTCTCTTGATTTTTGTATTCATTGTATCATAGTGTACCAGCGCTGCTAGTGGAGTAAAACTCCCCGAGAGTATCCATAACTCAGTTCGCAGTACTTTGTACTGTCAGAAAATGTACCATTTAGCAAAATTTTCAGCGTCTAAAATTTGAAATTTATTTAAAACTAAGATTTGTTTCTTCATGCAAAGCATTCCTGGGCTGGATTCGGATTTATATAATTTTGTAACTTTAGATTCATTGTTTTTCAACTGTTTGGCTTATGTTTTTTTTTATCTATAAAGTTTTAGGCCCCTAGTGTAACCTGATGAGGATTGATTTTCCGAAATGTGCACATATGGCACATCAAAATTTAACAGGTATGAGTGTTATATATTGATCTTGAGAAAAGAGAAAATAATGTATTGATGCATATAAAACAGTTCAATTTCTTTTAGATACATATGATGGTTTAACAATGTCAGGCGCATTGCTGTATGGACATTTCAATTGTTCTGCCTTACCAGAATTGATTAGACTGGTAAAGCCAGGTACGTAAACTGATGTTTTCTTTGTTCGTAAATAAAGGATAGAATTCTGATTTGATTCTATAATAAATAAATGCTTTTAACAAATGACAAAATTAATTTTTTGTATAAACATTTTTTTTCTCCATTTTGTATATTTTATACGAAAGCCGCATCGTGCCAGTTTAAAAAATAAAAAATATTTAATTTCACGTAATTACGAGAAAAATTCACGTTATAACGAGTAAGTTTCATGTAATTACTAGAAAAATTCACGTTATTACGAGAAAAATTCATGTAATTACGAGAAAGTTTGATGTAATTACGAGAAAAATTCACGTTATTACGAGAAAAATTCATGTTATAACGAGAAAAACTCACGTTATTACAAGAAAAATTGATGTAATTACGATAAAAATTCATGTTATTACGAGAAAAATTCACGTTATTACGAGAAAAATTCAGGTTATTACGAGAAAATTCACGTTATTATGAGAAAAATTCATGTTATTACGCGAAAAATTCATGTTATTACGAGAAAAATTCACGTGATCACAAGAAAACGAAATAAATTCTTGTTATTACGAGAAAAATTCACGTTATTATTATTTTATTACGAGAAATTTTTTAATGCTTTGAAAGATGTTTATTTTGTCTCGGTTCAATGCACACACTTACAATCTCAGTAGTAGGGCAGACGACTATTGGAAGTTTTAGAAAACCTCGTAGATGGTTTATGATATATTGCCATACATTTTGTTATTGTTGTTGATTTATTTTTTTGCTTACTGGTAATTTATATTTATAATTATTTACTCAGTATACCCTTTCGTCTGTCTTAATGCAATTTTATTTTCATTCTATGAACTTTTTAAACTTCACGGGGTAAAACGTGGTATCCAGGTTTATAGTACTAAATACGAGTTCTAATTTTACAACCGTTTGTATAAAAGTTCTATTCTTGTGTTCAGATGCTACTTAACTCTCATATATATTTCAAAAATCAATAAAAATTGAATAAACGTTTTCAAAAGAGACGGGGAGGTCGGGTTTGAACCCAAGACCTGGTTTGATCAAGACTAAAAAATAGATGGCAACCGTTTTTCTTAAAGCACCCGACATTTAGAAATTAAAGAAACACGGGTCTTTAAGGATAAGACGTTAATATTCTTTACTGGGACTAAAACTCTTTAAATCAAATCAATCCATAGAGAAATACATACGCATTTTATTTCATTTTCTAAATTGGTTACATTCGTTCCTTCGATGGAAATTCGTAGATGCATTATAATTATACACTCATTTATCCAAACGCCTGTTGGTTCGGCGTTTGCAGTGTTTGAGGCGTTAATGTTTAGTTCCAAGTCATTTGACCACACGTGGTTGGCCATTTTGTTCCAGTTGATGTCAATAATAGACAACCGAGTTGTGTGTAATGTGAATCTTAGTGTAATCAAATGTGCTAGCGCTAAAAAAGTCGCCACTAGTGAGCTCAAGTAGAAAGTGGATCAAACACATTATTACATCACACAATATAAGGACTTATGTAAATCGCTTACTCCTAGATATTAACTTGAACTCTTCTCAAATGGCTGCAATACTAATGACGCGACGTAAAACTCTAGCAAACAATCAAATTCACCTGCTCATCCATCCATTCTTAACAAACTGTTTTTATGAGACTTGTCTTCTGTAATTGTGTCTCTGCTCGTTTTGAGTTTTGGGTGTCATTTGACGTGAAATATTTTATATTTGTGACGATATCTTGTTCTATTGTATGTAGATCACGTAGATCATGTGGTTTTTGTTGGGAAACCTAAAATGAAGCCAATGGGCCTTAATGCTCACCTGAAAATGTGTTCCATATTTCGAATACTTAGTACTAAACTTATTTTTTAAACTTCAGCACATTTTAAAGCGCAATTGAAAAAAACATTAAAACTCAAAATACTCCTAAAATCTCAGAGTCTAGATAGAGCAATTAAAAGCTTATTTCTTAAGCCATTTCATTCCCCTTTTTTGTCTTTAGATCCATGCAGGAAAAGTGCTAAAACGATGAAAATTAAAAAATCTCCATTATATATCATCAAATAATTTTATGGTAGTATCAAAAGCACAAAGGTCAATAAATCTATTAAGATTGAATTTCAAAAAACAAAAATAGGGCTGAAAGAATTGGATGTGCTCGTTTTATTTAAATTAGTATGATCCTCAAGTCTATTGATTCAAACCTGCTATTGACCCAATTTCTCTTCTCAAATTGATGTACAATAAAACCTGCTATAGAGTCCACCTTTCTAAAACTACCGGTCTGAAGGATCCACAATGAATTTTACTATAAAATGAATCTCTATATAAGTCCACCTATCTAATGTTAAGAAAGCCCCCCCCCCTCTTTTCAGTCCCGAAATGACTCCTGAACATGCCTATAAATTCCACTTTTAAAAAATCTTTCATACAATTTTATAATTTTCGAAAAGTTTATGCAATAATAATCAGCCGAGTTTCTTTTAAATTTATATCAAAATTATTTATTCCAATATATACATTAGTATGAAAAGTGCGCAAAAATTTTTGACATACATGTAAATCTTTGATCTACTTATATACAATGTATTAACTTAAAATGTTTTACATGCTAATATAGTAAACGGTATAGGTTTGGCTGATAATGAGTAAAATATATATATATATATATATATATATATATATATATATATATAAAGCCATTCTTATTATGTCAGCAAATGAAGCCATCAGATCTGAAGATAATACTAGTATCTTTTCTGTTTTATGTATACTTTTAAATTAAAATACTTTTCAGAATTTTTGATTAATAAAATTAAAACAGTGTAATAGATATATATCAAATAAGTATTTTACAAGGTTCTAAATATCGTTCTCTCCCTTTTTGATAGAAACAATATAAGTTTTATAGAATATATAGATGACCTTCTATATAGAGCCCACCTGTCTAATAAGTCCACTTTTGTTCAGTTTCATGGGTGTTCTTTATACACAGATATATCACGTCCCGGTCAAGAATATTTTACTTATAACGAGACATCACTAGCTATAGATGTAGTGGAAGAAATTTTTACCTTTGCAGTGCACTTGGGGTAATGTGCAGGAAGCGTTCTTCAACATGCCATGACAAGGGGCATCGGTTTTTAATTCCTCACCCATAGAACCCCGTGTTTCTTTCATTTCTAAATGCCGAGTGCTATGACAAAAAGCGGACACCACATATTTTCAAGTCTTGGTTATTCGGGCCGGGGTTAGTTCCCGACCTCCCCGCCTCTTTTGAAAAAGTTAATTCAATTTTTATTGATTTTTAAAATACAGTATAACCTGTGTATAAAGTCCACCTAAGGGACTGAGCAAGAGTGGACTTAATAGACAGGTGGTCTTTATATAGAGGGTTCCCTATATGTACGAGTAAACATACAGTGTTTAAAATAGTTAAAATAGTGAAAATATGCAGCACCTATTAAAAACTTATTAATATATACATTTATAAAGTTATTTTCATTTTATTTTTTAAAAACTGATTATTCAGAAATAATTATTTTAAAAAAAAACCAAACTGTTTAAATTTGATAAACTGTACATCAGAGAAGTTTACTTGGTTAAACTCTACTTATTATATACCTATTATATACACTTGACTGTTAGTGTCTTAGTTGTTATAAGTAGCAGCAAAGGTGTCACAAATTAAACAATTATATATAAAACATAATAGATAACAATGGGTATTTCTACCTTTATATCTGATGGCTTCAGTTGTTGACATGATAAGTAAGACTTTATATATTTTTCTTCAAAAAATTTTTGCTTTATATCAGTCGATACTGTAGTTTTTACTACAGAAATTTTTTAACTTTGTAAGTTACTACATTGTAATCAGTGTGATCAATATTTTATATTAAAATTATTTATTGCCAATCTTCATACATCACAGTATCAAAGAAATGTGGCTGGTATTTACTGCAAAAAATTTGGGAAATAATAAAATTTAATAAAAAATTGTATTAAAGAAGTGGACTTTATAGACAGGTTCTGGAGTCATTTGGGACTGAAAAGGGTGGACTTTATTCACATTAGACAGGTGGACTTTAAATAGAGGTTCATTATATAGTAAAATCCATTTGGGATACTTCAGACTGGTTGCTATAGACAGGTGGACTTTATATACAGGTGGACTCTACAGCAGGTTATACTGTATATATGAGAGGAAAGCAGCATAAAACTATAAACCTGGGTAACACGTTTTCCCCGTGAATGTAAAAAGTTCATAAAATGAAAATAAAATTGCATTAAGACAGACGAACGGGTATACTGAGTAAATAATTGAAAGTATAAAATGCCAGCAAGCAAACATGAATCATCAACAATAACAAAATGTATGGTAATATATCATAAACCATCTACGAGGTTTTCTAAAACTTCCAATAGTCGTCTTCCCTACTGCTGAGATTGTAAATATGTGCATTGTACCGAGACAAAATAAACACCTTTCAAAGCATCAAAATTTCTCGTCATAACATGAATCTTTCTCGTAATAACGTGAATTTTTCTCGTAATAACGTGAATTTTTCTCGTAATTACATGAATTTTTCTCGTAATAACGTGAATTTTTATTCATAATTACATGAATTTTCTCGTAATAAGGTGAATTTTTCTCGTAATTACATGAATTTTTCTCGTATTACATGAAACTTTCTCGTAATAACGTGAATTTTTCTGGTAATAACGTGAATCTTTCTCGTAATTACATGAAACGTTCTCGTAATAACGTGATTTTATCTCGTAATAACATTAAACTTTCTCGTAATTACGTGAAATTTAATATTTTTTATTTTTTTAAACTGGCACGATTCGGCTTTCGTAATTTTAAGAGTTACAGAAAATTACAATTCTTAAAAATAAATAAGGTGTAGATCATGAATGCAAGTCAGTTGTTGTAGCTAAAGTAAGTATTAATCTGGGGATATTTTACTAGTGGTCCAAGAATGTTTTAGTTCGGATCTGGCTGTTTTATTATTAATTTCTATTATTAAAGTTATCAGGTTGTTGCATGGTACACGGAATCGTAGAACCTGTCGACAAGTAAAATATATTTGTCATTCGGAGTGGTACTATTTTTTTGAAATGTGATTACGTTTTCTTTGTTAATTGCGAAACTTGACGCCATATTGTAATCGGACAACCAAAGTTTTGTTCAAAAATATAAGAGATACTCATCCTTTACCGCTAAAACCCACGTTTGTTAATGCAGCCAGGGTAGATTTATGAACTTAGATAAAAATATCTTGACAAATTTACTAATCGCAATTGCACCGAATTTCCTTGATGGGTGAAAATTTGACTACTCCATAAAACTGGAACCAAGGCAACAACCTTGGGCTACCTGAAGGAAAATCCTTTCTCTCCAGCATTTTAGATCTATATTGTGTACATATTACATAGTCAAGTAAAAAGATAATAATGTTCTCAGGTCGTTTACACAGAAATAAATTTTATCATTAAACATGTACTTGTTTTCATTCAAAGCAGCCTAGGATATTTAATTGATCAGTTATCATCCGTCTCCTATTTTAAATTAAAAAGGAATAAAATCCTTATTGAATTTTTTTATTTACAACACCAATTTTCTAGAAACACACGTAAAAGTTTTAACAAATAACGCTCTGTAGAATTCGATTATAAAATAATGCGTTTCTATACATAATAAACATATTTTACGTCTGCAGGTGGATTTGTTGTAATGGTTACGAAATATGCTAATTTGGAAACCGTTGAAGAATATAAGGATCGGTTCGTAGTAAAAATGAATGAATTGGAAATGGAAGGCCTATGGAAAAAAGTGAAAATTGAAAGTTTGATAATTACCATCTAGGAAAGGAAGGTGTTGTTATCGTTTACCAAAAATGTTAACATTTATTGGTAGTCCAGTCAATCTATCGAAAAAAAAACGTCGAGCCGGGAACTAATTGCGACAGAATTTATTTTGTTCTTTTTTTCAAATTCATAGATATGTACTTAATGTCATATTAAAAGACCCAAACATCCTGGAGGAACACTGGAAATTTTCAATTCAAACATAGCCACTGTTTTGGGATTCTCGTAAAATCAAATAACAGGATAATATTTAAAATATAATAAACAAAGTTTTATTTTGATGTGCCAGATGTGCACATTTCGGAAATTTATTCATCATTTATTCCACTCTGTAAAAAATTTATTTTATTACGATCAATATTTTTTTTGTGTGACTAATTTTTCCCTATAGCACATGTAAGTGCTGTTTGCCTTTTTTTGGTGGTAAGCTAGCTTTAAATATATATATATATATATATATATACTTAAACTTGCAAATGTGTTGGGTCTCGCATATAAGACCTAAATATTGGGACCACACAGAAATACTGTAGTTAGATGGTAATTAAGTTCAAAAACTAGCTATCTTATGATGCAACAACACATGTATAGCTATGTATAAAAGTTTTTTCTAGTGCTTATTTGACTACCAGTCATGTCTTTTTAAACCTAATTTTTGGGTCGAACCCAATAAATTTATCGAAATTTATTGGGCCATGTAAGAGAAGGCCCAATAAAGTATACACCATATACAATATAGTTGGGACCCCATATACAATATAGTTGGGACCCCTTTGTTAAAGACCCAATATTTTATATAACATCATCCAATTAAAAATATCATGTGTAGGACAAAAATGGCATGTATTACACAAAAAAATGGAATTTACATTAATGTCTTCAATTATATATAAATATTTTTTTCAGAGAATTTACAAAATATTACACCTCATTTGAATATATATGGGATCCCATATACAATATAGTTGGGACCCCCTTGTTAAAGACCCAATATTTTATATAACATCATCCAATTAAAAATATCATGTGTAGGACAAAAATGGCATGTATTACACAAAAAAATGGAATTTACATTAATGTCTTCAATTATATATAAATATTTTTTTCAGAGAATTTACAAAATATTACACCTCATTTGAATATATATGGGACCCCATATACAATATAGTTGGGACCCCCTTGTTAAAGACCCAATATTTTATATAACATCATCCAATTAAAAATATCATGTGTAGGACAAAAATGGCATGTATTACACAAAAAAATGGAATTTACATTAATGTCTTCAATTATATATAAATATTTTTTTCAGAGAATTTACAAAATATTACACCTCATTTGAATATATCGCGAAAATTGGTTATAATATATGTTTAATGACTGGCTATCTTCTTTCAGAATTTCAAATTTGAACAAAATTATCTGATAATAGAGTCCACAATGGTCATTTATACATTTTTTTGTTTACAGTAAAAGTGACCATCAGATGTTGGGTCGGATGACCTGGTACAAACTTTAGTCTACCCCACCTAGGGACCTTTCACACCATATTTGTTATTTGTTATATATTTCCTATAGGCCAAGTGGTTTCAGAGGTGATGATTACAGTTTATGCACAGATGCATGTTTCACTACGCCATAAGCTCATCTGGCTTTAGCCAGTTGATCTAAAAAGAAACTTTTTAATTCTTGTGTCATGATTTGTCCATATGCAAAAGATGACATCATTAAAACTACTATTCAGCAACACCACAAATATGGTTTTTGGCACAAAGTTACAGAACAACTAGACTGGCAATCCCTTGGTATTCAAGATAGGTTTATTGCAAGTTATCAGTGTGCTTTAAAACTGCACAATTCCTGCAACAAGCACTTCAATTGTGTGCATTGCCACAATTTCTGCAACTTCACCTATAGCTCGTGACCTCTCGATACAAGGAAATACTCTTGATTAGGACGTTAAAACCAATTTTATCTATTGATCAACACTTCACAGATATTGGCTTTTTGTTACATAAAAAGATGTAGATATTTGGATAATCATGCTTTTCTTCCAAGTAAAAGTTTTGCTGCTGCTGTGAAAGTACAAACACACCTGTCAATATCGGCAAATTTATACCAAGGAAACAACCATTCTAATCAAACATGGCAGGATCACTTTGTTTACCAAGTCATGTGATACAATTAAGATACTAGTATATCCAGATAAGGTAGAAGGAGATGAACCTACAGAACGATGTATCATAATCATGGTTTATTCTAGCCTAGCAGAACAATATTCTAGTATTCCTTTTGGGAAAAACCTATCAAGCTTTATATTAGCACAATGTAATTTTAAGTGAATACCAGTAGTCAAGATGAAACATGTTTGATAATTCAATATTTTCAGTTTTATAGACTGGATACAGATGAAAACTCCAATACAGAATGAAGAAAGCTCTTGGCATTTTTAAACAAACATCTGTCACCAGTAAATTCATTTTTTAAATGTGACATGTTCAAGTCCATCACTAGCTGATCCAAACATTTAAAAATCTGGTGTTATTGATTCAGTTATGAGGAAACATGCATGTTATTGCAGTGCTATGTACAGAAACTAGAATGTTAATAATATATTTTGTATGGGAAAATGCCCATTACTTGTTTTCTGTGAGTGCAAGATTTTCTGGAAAAAATCTCACACAAAATACCATATCCAGTATACAATCTTTCCACAAAAATTGAAATAATAAAAAAAATATCCAGATATGACAAAAAATTTATTCAACAATTACAAACTAGGTAATTTGGAAATTTAACATAATGAACTACAATCTTTGAACACAATCAACTTCATAAACATACAAAATAAAAAATAATTCCTTTAAGTGACACTATAATTTTGGAAAAACATAGCTGGTCTATTTTATGTTTTTAGTAAAGTAACTTTCTGTCTCTTTCAAATTCATTGAACACCTGATCACAGATAATTATCAACATAATGTAGGAACATTACGATTATGTAATTTCTTTTTTTTTAAAGTATTTAATCAGTATTATCACATTTTCTCAAAATTCTTCCAAATTTCAACATTTTAACCCCAACAAGATATGTTTGTGACAAATAGCCACAGTTCAACATTTTAACCCTAACAAGATATGTTTGTGACAAATAGCCACAGTGGCAAAGTCTGTATTGAATCTGACTGTCATGTGTGACCTAACATCATTTACACAGCAATGATGTTGTGCATTAAGATTTGTTCTTATGTTCTTAATTTCAACAGTTGTGTCAAGTTATTAGGCAATCACTTCATGCACTGCGTAGAAAAATAACTAAAATAAAAATAATAAAAAAACAAAGAGGCCCAATAGGGCCTGTATTGCTCACCTGAAACAACTTTTTTTTTTTTGCATTTTTTTTTAAAAATATATCCAATCAGTAAAACATAAACAAACACATTTCTATTATTTCCAGCAATATTTATCATAAATTTCCTTTCAATGGTTATGTACTTTCAGAGAAAAAATTAGGCTTAAATAGACCTTACTTGCATATTACATAATTATTGTACAAACAAATAATTGTACAGAAAAACCAACTACATATGTTCAATTTTCCTGAAATCTTTTTTCTTTGTGTCAAATTTAAAATTGTTTAAAATTGGTACATAAAGGAACCCATAATGACCATTTATATGATTTTGCTATTTTTAGTAATGGCAGCCATCTTGGATTTCAGACAGACATAAATGTAGCAGTCATAATTTTTAATCAAAACCACCCAAGGACCTTTCACACTAAATTTCCTTTCAATTGGCAATGTACTTTCAGAGATTTTCAAAGATTTAGGCTAAAAATAGACTTTTTTGCATATAACGTACTTATTGCACAAACGAAAAATTGTACAGAAAAACATGTTATATATGTTTTATCCCCCGACATCTATTTTCATGTTTCAAATTTCAACAAAATCAGTAAATAAATAAACTCGTAATGGCCATTTATAGGTTTTTTCTATTTATGTTAATGAAAGAAGCCATCTTGGATCTAGGATTACATGTCGGAAACAATTTTAATCTATAGTTACTAAGGACCTTCCACACCAAATTTCATTTGAATTGGCCAATTAGTTTCAGAGGAGAAGATTAAAGTATATGGATACCAGCATGCATGGACTCAAGCACACTTTACCAAACCATAAGCTCATCATAGCTTTGCCAGGTGAGCTAATAATAATAATAATAATAATAAAGAAAAAAGTCTTTTTAAGTTTTAAGTTGTTATAATTATACAGAATAAAAGATGGAACAAAAAACAATATGTCACTAAAACTTCCGTACAAGTCAATAAAATCACAAACCAAATTTAAACATGACTTCAATTTATACATTCTATAGCAAATATATCACCAAAACTTCACTTTTTGTGAACAATGCTATTTAAAGATTTGCTCAGATTTATTAATCTAATTTCCCCCAAGACAAAAATGATTTTGTAAGAGCATCAATCCATTTAAAATTTAAAACTAAGGACTCTATATTTCATTCACTATAGAAAACTTTAAAACAAGTCCATCATTATAGCACACTATAAAAATAGGCCAATTAAATCATGTAGATGTTCAATCTTTAATGATTATCAAACATTTAATAAGAAAATAAAATCGAAGTAAAGATAAACAATTTAATGAAAAATTATGAAATCATAATTCTCAAAGATTAAAATTTTTAATGGCACCACAAAATAAATGCTCCTAAAAATTTGAAAAATATCACCTTTCAAAGAGAGAGCCACACAATAAATAATTTTTCCCATTATAGAAAAATGATGAATTTTTAAAAAGAATTTTTTAAGTATTTCACCAATGATGCCTTACTGGCTCCGCAGTTGTAACAAAAAATAGTAATATTTTCAAAGTTACCCGCAAAAAAAATTTGTCACAAAGAAAATATTGTTATTTTTACAGAACCATTCATAACAAAATCAAGTCAAGAACTGTATCACTAATATATAAATTTGCAGCACAAAATTTTCATATGCTGTTTGCTCTGTTACAAATCAACTTTTTAATTCGGTATTAAATCAAAAATAACACAAAGTTATTATATATAAGGATGAATATTAAATTTTTTGGTATAAATTTTTATGTCAGTTTAATGTAATGTTATAATATGTGTGTTACAATAATTTCTAAAAATTTGCACTAAATTAGTAAAATATTTAAGTGCGCAAAAGCACAAAGCCAACATTTAACCTTGAAAACAAACTTCAAAAAATATTTTTATACAGATCAATATTGGAAAGGTTTCAATAGAAAAATTCATAGAACAAATGTACAAAAGTGAATCATTATGACCTTTAATGCTCACTTGCTCATGTTTCTTTTTTTCAAACAAAAGTCAAGATTTGTTTTTGTGAGTTATTTTAAAATGTCATGTGAATTCAAATAATAATAATAATAAAAAAATCATTAAATTAACCTGTAATTAAATTTTCCTAGGAAAACACCACCATTTTTAGCCTAACATTGGCTGTCATCAGTTTGTATGGAAATACATTCTAAATAAAAACAAGAATCCTATGGAATTAGATGTTTCACTTGGTTATTTTTTGATCAAGAAGAAAATACATTTTTTAGATTCAGTATTGACACAATGAGGTATGCATAATTAAACTATGATGATATTTATTTTTTGCATTTAAAAACCAAGATTTATCCCAAAATTGAATAAGTTGTCAACAGATATTGTATATAATTTAGAAACTACTCAAACAACATATTCAATCAAATTCACCAAGATTTAGATGTAATTTTACATTTTCTTAAAATATGTAGTTTTTATCAGAAAAACCAACAAAAAGGTCAATGTTTCCAAATTATTGTAAAATATATGTAAGTTCCATCTTGGTGCATGATAAATTCAAAATTTAAAAACAAAACATTGAAAAATGGGTCAGTAGGAGCATTTCTCAAAATTCCTTTCTTTCCCTTTAAAACTTCATGTTTTTACCCCAAAATTAGTTGTAACATCAGTCTTATATAATACTCATGTAATCATAATTAAACTGCACGATTGAACTGTGTTTCAAATTTCTCTCTAATAACAGTGTAAATTTAAGACATATGGACTTTAACATACAACTTGCACATTTTGACAAGTCGCTGACACCGGGAAAGTAAAACCTTAGTCTCGCCTTCTGAGGACCAAAGTCACCAGTCCAGACAACAAACAGTGTACCATACCTTGTAAAACAATCAGCTATTCATCATTTGGATGGAAGTGTTACAAAATCACTGTGATTTCCAATGTTTCATGTTGTTTAATTTTTTATCTTATATGAGGCAAAGTTTGTGAAGTTAAGAATGGTTACCTTTTTACTTTCAACAAATCAGTGTTATGAATACTTTTTTCACTATTCAAGTAAGGCTTGAAATTTTCTTCAAAGCAGTTCTGTTTCTTCTTCTGTCCGTCGTCTCTTAGTACTTTTCCTATGTACTGGAAGTAAATTATAAACATTTGACCTTGAGGGTGTGGCATGATAAAATATCCCATTACACAATGCTAAAACATCCAACTGCACAATGCAATCATTACATATCACAAGTAATAACTTGAATGTTAAACTCCCATTCTTGTGATCTTAAGTGTACTGGTATTAATTTCACTGTCACTTTCCTCAGCTTTTGGCAAATCTAAAACAGAAAACATTATAAAGATTATTCAGGATGAATCTGGATGATATATAACATTATAAAGATTATTCCGGACAATACACATACAAATTCCAACTATAAAGTATAAAATATACATGTAGTTTAAATGCATGAACATCTTGTTTTGCTAGAAACACATATAATACAACAGCAAACAAGTACCTGATAAAACAAGGAAGCAACAATATGCAGCTAAATACAAGAAGTTAACACATTAAATGTGTAAAGACATGTATAATATGGGTGAACAGATACAGTGTAAAACAAAAGATCACAGTTCATCTCATAACAAAGACTAAACTTCAGTAGAACATGCAAAACCAACATAAAGATGTGTTTGTGAAACATCTATGCCCCTAGTAGCAGCTGTTTATAGAGTTGTACTCTGTGTAGTCAAAATTAAACTTTTAGTAAAGTCGCAAATGGTCTTGTATAATAAAGCTAAATGCAATCAGTGCATATATAGCACATGTGAAAACTTGGATATATCTCTTTGGGTGCTAAGTAATGAATTATCTCCCCTTAGACTCAACCAGAAGTAATATTTTGAAGAAAATCAGAAACTGTAATAATTATTTTTGAAAAACCATTATTTTTTGTCTTACGATGTACATCATTGAAATTTTTCCTATCTGTTGTAATATTATTGATGATTATAAAATAACAATCATTTTAATGAATTTTGTACATTGTATAAATCAAATTCATGAAATAAAATTTAATTGTGTAGCAAATGATTTCTCATCAAAATATCTTACTCAGTGAAAAAGTAATGCATAATATGCCAAAAGTAAGCCATGTCATCAATTCCAAGAGTCAACATCTTAAGTCATGAAATCGAGAAATTACATTAAGGAAATCCACGACAATGTTTGGAGCAACAGAAGAAAATGTAATATCATTAACTTGGTATTCAGAACAGTCTCTTGTGTGTTTTCTTTATATCTAAAATAGTAGTAAAAGCAAAAAGGAAAAAAATACCTGTAGGTTATTAGCTTGAACCTTTTACTTTGACAACATTTTAAAGTCCATTTTGAAGAAAATGCCAAAAATGAAAACCCTATGTCACTATATGCTCATATAGTAGAGTTATAACATTTTAAATCCATTTAATAAAAATTGCATAACCAATTTTTTGACTGACTTCTATGAAATAAACAAACTTTAGACTAAACACTGAGTTTTTTTCACAGATATTTTCAGTCCAGGTCACCTTGACCTAGTTTATGTAGCCACAGCAACAAAATGAACAAACTTGAAATTTAGTATAAAGATATGGGCTTAATCATTTCATTGCATGGCCATACATGTACATGTAAACATATATGTACATGTAAACATATATGAGCATGTACATGTGTACATCATTCCCTTTCCATCATTTGCAAAATAGGTAAACATAACACAATATAGTATGAATTTCATACCTGCTACTGAAATATCTGACACACTCATTCCTTTATAAGTAAGCACATCCCCTTTCTCCACTGCAATCAAAAGCTGCAACACCTTAAAAAAGGAAATAAAAGTAGAAGAATTACATGTATGTTGCAATAAAACACAGCTTTAAGTTTTAACTTCAAAAACATTCAAATACAAATTAACTTTTTTTATTCATAGTTTTACACTTCATGACCAGTTTAACTCAACCAAGGGCTTCTTTCAATCTTGAACTTTGTAACATTTGGCAACTAATTTTAAATGACACAACAAGAGATGAAATGAGTTATTGGGTGCCTTTTTATCATGTAAAGTTATGGCTGTTATAAAAGTGTTATAACTTAAAATACTGTGCTTCAAGAATAAATTAGCAAAGTTCAGTGGTTTTCCTTGCATATCCAATTCACTTAACTGTTTGAGCATATTGTAAGCTTTTTTAAAAATTCAAAATCTGATCATATTTTGACTTGTTATGATGATGCTATGACACAGCTTGAATAAAAAAGTTCCAGTTTTTATTATCAGAAAGTATATAGGAATACTTCTGTGCATACAGATAATGGCAAATCTGGTACTCTGATTTAAATTTGTTACCTGCCCCACCTCTACTAATCATATATCATGTACCCCAAACATGATACAGTGGGTACCTTTTTTTATAAACAAGTTAATGCTTTATACCAGTAGGGAAAGAATTTAGTTAATATTTTAGCAAATCAAAAGACTAATGCTCAAATACACAAAGGAAGCTGTTTTATGATTTACCAAGAAAAAAAATGTTTATAAACATACCACAGACATTTTTCATGTTGAATCGGATAATCTTTAATTCTCTTTGTGGGTTTTGACACCATGACCCAAATATGTTGCCAGCATTTCTTTTTCATTCTCATTCATATCTAATATCTATAAAACATAAAGAGTGAGTGAATAAGATATTGTTTAAAATCACATCAGCATTATTACAGCTTTTCTCATCTAGAAAATTTAAAGATACAAGAGTATCAAAAACATTCATGTCATAATAAAAAGAATAAAAGAGTATCAAAATAATACTTAACAGATAAAAACCAGTGATAGTTTTAAATAAATTGTTGAATGATAAAAAATTATTGCATGTCAAGTTTATTCCCTGAAGAACATCCAAAACTGATGTCCACTAACATTGTTAAAAGGATCTTGCATCGATGATGCTAAATAAAACGTATCCCTTTGTAAGTACAAACTAAAAAGTAAATAATGTCCAGCAAAATGTGTTGGATATATTGTTGACCTTGACAGATTAAGGAGATTGTTCTCTCTTTAAACAAAGAAAGTTGTAAAATGACTGTGGGCAATTCAACAGCATCTAGGTACAATACCATCATGCCTATTGTACTGAAAAAATGGTGTTAATCTAAAACAAGGCTGAATCGAGCATAACTTATCATGTTCTTGGCTATTCCAATGATTTCACTATTGATGGCTGATATATCTGATATAATAAGACATTAACTAATAACTAACCCCTGCCTGCATGCCTGCATGATCAAATTAATAGCGAAGTTCAACATGGTTGCAACTTGACTAAAAATGTAGACAACCGGTTTGGAACAAACAATAGTAAAATTGATAATATAGAGCTGCTAAGTATTAGGGTTTATCCACTACACCATTGATTGGTATATACAAGGTACATATGGGCTTATAAATCACAATTGACGACCTATGATCAGTGCGAATAAAATTCGAATTCTACACCTAAATGCTATGTCTTTACTTATGTAAATTGTTATGAAAAATTAGAAGAAAAGTGCCCTAAGTCACCTTTATTTCTAAACAAAAATGTCCAAAAGCACATTTCATAACCTTTGTGTATATGTCTTAAATTTTCAAAACTGAACACTATCATGAACACTAACCTGAAATACCTTGATTTTATTTGTTCTGGGTAATTGATTCCTGGGCACATAGTAACAATTTCTTTAAGCTCTGTGTTTACATTCCATGGAGAGACAGCATTTAGCCTTGCAAATATGTATGGATTTGTGACTGGAATGCCAACCTCATTTCTGAATTTTATAAATACATCTATTGCTCTCTTTCCATCTTGAGATAAAGAAACAAATGCCTCAATGTTTTTCCTAGACTATAGGCTAAAGGCTGCAGCAATAACCATATCCATTCTGAAATATTGAAAACTGAAATTTGAACATAGAAAATGTTGATTTTAAAATGTATCTCATTCTAGTCATCATTTAACAATTATGTACCTGTGGCAGTATACAGGTAGCTCTGAAAGTATGCCAGAACAAGAGATATTATGCTTGATTAATTACTTATGATTACTGCTTACAATACACATCTGAAATATCTGATTTTACCATTAATACAAATACCAAAACATCTTTAACACTACAACCTTTCAAAATTCACACAGCCACTTTTGTTAAGTCCTGAATATGAAACTGTATATATATCATACATAGTGGTTCTTACATTGGGCACTTACATAGTTTTAAATTTTGTTCCAGTACACAATTTTGGCTAAGTTATGTCTTGAACTTACAAATAGCTTCTTCAGGCTTTTACAAACAAATCCAGTAACTAATATTTTAAGGAAATTTAAAGTCCATTTCCCATAATTTTGTTCAAAATCAGTGAACCAGAATCAAACTCTGTAACTTATTTTTGTAGACTTGCATACCAAATTTGAATTCAATATCTGCAAATTTTTAAAAACAAGAGGCCCAAGATGTCCCTAATATGCTCACCTGAGTTTAAATGTAACTGGTATGTCTTGATAATACCTAGTTAAGTCATAACATGTTGCCTCAATAGAAGTAGTTTCAGATAACATTATTTTTATTATGTTGGGTTTTAGCTATATAGGTCACTGTGACCTACTTTTGGTAGCCAAAGCGACCAGAAACACAAATGAGAATGGCAATGGTCTAAAGGTGCTTTTGACTAATATGAATGAAATGTGACCAGTAGTGTCTGAGAAGAAGTCTTTTGATGGATGTATTATGGATGGATGGCAGAGTTCTTATCCATAACAAAAGCTCACATGAGCAATTTTCAGATCCGGATTTAAGACTTTACAGATTTGACAAGAAATTAAAATATTTAAAAAAAATTTGTAAAATTCAACTGCAAATTATTTTTAAAAAATTGTTCAATTAATTTAAATAATGTCACATAACAATGATTTTGTAAAACAAAAAAAAAAAAAAAAAAAAAAAAAAAAAAAAATCATCAAGGTTTTAGCTAAATCTACATATCAGTATCACATGTATTTCAAAAATAATAATTCACTAAAAAGTAAAAATTCATAACATCTCTTCCATGCACCATTGTAAGTCATAAAATTCAGAAATTAAAAAAAAAAAAAATAACAATAATAAAGTGGCCTCACTGGGATTTGAACCCTCGACCCTTGGGTTGCAGTATCACATGTATTTAAAAAAAAAAAAACACTAAAAAGTAAAAATTCATAAAATCTCTTCCATGCACCATTGTAAGTCAAAAAATTCAGAAAATAAAAAAAAATTTAAAAATTAAAAAAAAAAATTGCCCCACTGGGATTTGAACCCTCGACCCTTAGGTTGCTAGAATTGAAAATGAAAAAGGTCGAAAAAGTGACTTGTATTTTACAGAATTTCATGAAAATTGTCAAACATATGTTTCTTCACATAAGAAAATGATTGGAAAAAGAGTTCACCTAAATTTATTCATAATTTTAATTATGAAATGAAATTCACAAACTTGGTATATAAGATGCTGCAGATGCCAAATATCACATCAGATTTTATCTCAGTGAAGTGGTTTTGGAGAAGAAGATTTTTTTAGGTTTTTAACTATGTAGGTTATTGTGACCCACATTTGGTAGCCATGGCAACCAAAAACATATATCTGAAAGGAAATGTTCTATAGATGCTTTTGACCAAGTTTAAACAAAATGTGACCAGAAGTTTCTGAGAAGAAGTCGTTTGAAGCAATTGTTGACGGACAGACGGACGGACGGACGACGGAGGGTCTGCCTCTATTGATACCAATAGCTCACTTGAGCACTTTGTGCTCAGGTGAGCTAACAATAAATCCATAAAACTAATGTTTTAAGGAAATTTTTTTAAGTCTAACTCCAATAATTTTATCTAAAATCAGTGAACTGGAACTAAAACTCAAACTTGATCTGTAACTAATGAAGGCCTTACATACTAAATCTAAAATTCAAAAATTTATGTGTAAATGAAACAAAGCTTGAATCTGTTTGTTTTTATCATATCACATGGTATTCTAGTCTTATAAATGCTTGGAACTTCAAAAAAAAAATCCTCATGTTATTAAGAAGGGGAGGTTCTGGGTTTGAACCCCGACCAGGTGTGACCTAAGACTTGAAAGTGTGAAGTGACTGTTCTTTTGCCAAGCACTCAGCATTACGAAATTATAGTCACAGTTCTCTAAGATGGGAACTTAAAATAGACGAGGTCCTGGGTCACGGAAGATGTGGTACGATGAAGAACCCTGCTGTATAATGCCATCAGCACAACGCACAGGCAAAATTCTGCACTTTCACCTATAGCTGGGGACGTCTTGATATAAGTGAAATATTCTTGACTGGGACATAAAACACCATTACTCAACTCAACTCAACTCATGTTAAAGAGATGTTGTAAACAGCCAGTGCTCATATCAACAGAGTGCACTTTTATACAATGAAACATAATGACTAGTTAGCAGTCCATCGATAATTCCATGGAGATTTCTCCTCTCCTTACATGGCCATACAAGGCAAAGTGGTACTGTCACTGGCTTTCAAAGTCATTGGTTGTGGGTTCAAATCTCTCTCAGGACTGTAATTAATCATTTACCTGGTATAGCTCGATGAACGTATTCCATCATTAGCATTTTTCTTATTCTAGAAGACATCAACCACAACAGGCAAAAGTTTAGAAAATTGATGTCAAATTCATGCTTTTCTGAGTTTTAAAGCATGTGACATTCAAACATTTTTTCGATTGAGAATTTTATTTTTAAGGTGATACTAAAACCAAAACTAGACAATCTGACATCTGTTCCCGGAATTTTAACTGGTTTGTCAAGCATTTTTATCCGCCATGTCAGAGGTCAGACAAAGTTTGGGGAAGCCTGACAATTTGTGCTATACACTGCAACCTCTAATTTTAAAACTCCTGATTTTGTATGGGCACCAGATATAATAATGTTACAGTGCCTTAAGTTCTATACTAACAATCTCACATATAACCAGTGTCCAAACAAATTTATAATATGAATATATATTATTTACTATCTGGAATACACAAATGACAACCAACTTGAATTGATATTTAAGACAAAAGTTGCACCTATGCATACCCAGGTTTAAAACAAATATGAATTGTAAACTGCAGTCCTGGAAAGTGTACTACATTCAAGGTTACATAACGAACTTCTTAAAAAAATATAGAGAAACAAGCACAATATTTGTGGTTTTGATGGTGTGGTTATAATCCTGTCGACTCTAGCTGGGCCTAGTTTGTGCAGTTAATACCAACCAGTAAGTTAAATGGTTAATGAAGCTAATTTGATTCTGTTGAAAGTATCAATATATTTCACTTTTTCCTTTTTCGAATAGTTGTTGTTTAATATTTTTCACAATTATTATATCATTATGCAGAGATTTTACAGGTCAACCTTAACTGTTTTTATGGATAAAGAATTTTTAAATTTTAACTACTTGCAAAGCTATTGAAGCATTACAGTAAGAATACAAATAATAGTAAATTTCTATCTGATCCAGGGCTGTAAAATAGCCACTGCAACTGATCTTATGTCTTGTACAATTAAATCACACTCTTTTTGACAACAAGCCACTGCGGTAGCTCAGTTGGTAGAGTGCTTGCTCCGTAAGTGGAAGGTCGTGGGTTCGAACCCCGGCCGGGTCTGACCCAAGACTTGAAAGTGGGTAGTGACTGTTCTTTCGCCAAGCACTCGGCATTACGAAATGAAAGTCAGGGTTATTTCGGATGGGAACTTAAAATAAACGAGGTCCCATGTCATGGCAGGCATGGCACGATAAAGAACCCTGCTGTATAATGCCATCAGCGCAACGCACAGGCAAAATTTCTGCACTTTCGCCTATAGCTGGCGACGTCTCGATATAAGTGAAATATTCTTGACTGGGACGTTAAACACCATTACTCAACTTAACTCAACTTAACTTTTTGACAACAGACCCAGGGGACTATGGATCAGAAAAATAAGTATTGGTTTTTGCTATTGGGAGGGAAATATAGTAAATATAGAACTGTAATAGATACAATTTTGTACTTATTGGAATCTGCCAGTGGTACCACATGATCAATATCCATTAATACATGTATTTGTGCGAGACATTTTGGAAAATGGGCACAGAGCAAAATCCAGGAACAACATCGTTTTTATGCAAAAACTTCAACTAATTCGATTCCATATCCGATGAAAATAATTATTCTGCACAAACTTCAGTAGACATCACACAGTACACAGCAGACCCCTTTTATTTAAGTTAGGAATATTTACCAAGAGAAAAATCACAGGGGCTTGATGTCAAGAATTTTGTGTTTTTGTTTTAAAATTATTGTGATTTCATTACAAGCGTGGTTACAAATTCATACATATCGATAACTTTGCATGAAATTCTGAAAATTGACACTAAGAAATGCAGCCCCTTTGTGAAAAATATAAATTTTAGATTCTGTGAATTGGACGCAAATTAAGCAGATTAACAGTGCTTTCGTAACTTTTAAAAAATTTAATTCTTAGACTAAAATGGAAGATTTTATCGTATTTGAATTATCCGTTTAGATTATTGTGCCAAACCTGTCAATAGTTCCAAAGACGTTGCCATTGTACGGCACATTGATAGTGATGTCTGATTCTATAGACATGATAGAGAGCGTCCATCGGATATTCGGCGGGCCCCGCGCAAAATCAAGAAGTTTCTGTATTTTGCCTTTTAAAATTTGCCTATACGAGAATAATTTAGTTTTGAATCGCTACAAAGACAACACTTACCACAATTTTCAGTCAAAAGGAAAGCCGCCATTTTCTTTTTGTACATCGTTTGTTTCCGTCTCTTTTCGTCATAGGTCGTATATCGGAAGCTGCTGATTGGCTGAATTTATACATTTATACATCTCTGGAAAGGTCTAACTATGTTGAGCTAACGGTGTCGTATACATAGCCGATTTTCGGGTCCCAATAATTCGGTTTTAGACGAGACGTTATTTTAAGTTTATTTGAAAGAAATATCAAATTGACCACAAGACTTTTGGAGACCCAACAATATTAATGGGTCATGTCCCAATTAATGGAAAATGACTCAATAGTTAGATGAAGACCCAATATTTCGAGTATGAAAATCACGAACGTCCCAATACTTATGCAAGTTTAAAACTATATATATATATATATATATATATATATATATATATATATATATATATAAAATTCCTTGATTCAGTTGTTCAAAGTAAGATTTATTTAAAGCCGTTCATCAGATTTGCTAGTTTTAAAATCTGGTTCATTTCTTGATAACCCAGGAAAAAATGACAGTCAATTCTTATATTTATAATATTTTTCATAACATTCTTTTTACAAACTTCTCGAATGCGTCATACAAATAAGAAAGAAAAGCCGGTATATAGCGAATCTGTCGGCATTGTAAACATTCTGGGAACAACCAATATGTCAATCAAAATAATTCCCGCCTTCTCACTGATTTTGTGACGTAATAGACGGCTTAAAAAATGGTACGCTGGAAACAAAAGTACATTTCAAACAATTTTATTCGAATAGACAAACAAAGTTACAAATTCATATTGATTGTTAAATTACAGCTATTAAACGTTGAATTTGTCAAAAATCCCAATTGTATGGATGACAGGGTATTGGAAACACCAATGCGCGACGTTTTGTTGGACTGGGTTGTGCACAGGTCCGAGCATGGAACCATCACGTGATTAACAGTTGCTGGTAGAGAAGAAGAAGCATGGTAAGATGCAGAGGGAATTACGGCAGAAGTATTACCAGTTACAGTTGATGAAAGAAGCGTCGCTGCGAACTTAAAGCATGTTTTTGCATGGTCTTACAGTCGCGAGAGTAGCTCCTGACAGAAGCCTCATTACGACGACCGCTCTTAAACATTATCTGTCTGGTCTCAACACCGGCATCACTCATAGCTTGTATGGTAGTGGCCCGCAAGTAGTGTGCCGTGTAGCGTTTAGAACACCCTGACGATGGAAATATTTTTAAGTATACAATAAAAATCGAAACAAATATTTTATTTATTTATTTATTTAAAATTCAGTATTTTTTCTTTCATTTTCAATGTATATTTTAGTAAATAACACTATAAAATGTGATGGCTTGAATGTTAAAAATAGATTGATAAAGTAGGTCACGGGAATTGCCTAATGTTCTAGATTTTCTACAATGAGTTCATCATAGGAATTCAATAGGTATTGTAAATATTTTTTATTTTTGAAAAAATATTTATTTTGCTATAACGTGAAAAAAACTTGAAAAAAAGAAGGAAATATCGAAGTTTGTACGTGGTTTTGTGAGATAAAAACAGATAGCTAAAAATAGGTCAGTTAGGGAAAAACCAGAATTGGTATTCATGCGCGATGTGAAAAACCGATGTTTATGCGAATAATGAAAACAAAAATCAAACTGGGTTCAACGTAGATATTGTAAATATTTATAAAAACAATTTAATAAGAAGTTTTGTTTCTGATTGGTGCTTTTGAAATCGTTGTTATTGTTTCCTTTTATTTGATTTTTTTTTAATTTTTATATATTTTTATATACTATTATAAATATTCAATGATTGACACAGAAACTAAATATTCATAACTTAACTTCTCATATTCAAACTAAAAGTTTTAAGCCATATGCGTAATGTTTGGTCTTTTTACTTTTTAGTTTCGACATTTTCAGCATTAATTTTACAACTGATTTTAGATAAAACAAAATTCAAATTAAATGGTAAAACCAGGCAGGCTTTGGACACCTGACAAAGGGTGTTATAGGAATATAATTTTAGCTTATATTTATTCAGAAAACAAGACACAGAATAAAATCAAAGTGTAATTCTGACACATAATGTTTAAAACATGTTTGAAATCAAATTTGTCCCATTAGTAGACAGACTAGAGAAAACTCTTTCACCTCTGTAGTTATAATTGGAAGATCCTATGATTTATAAATAAATATGCAGAGTGATTTTTATATCCCCCGTAACTTTAATTTCGGAAAGTTTGTTTTTGACCCGTCTGCCAATCGGTCAGAAAACAAAAAATAGTATCAATAAGTAATTTATCTTCATCAGCATCATCATCATATATATAAGATGCGTTCGCACAAGATGCACCACGGCATCCTCCACATGCAAATGAGCAGGATAGTCCACTTTTTTTGGCAACGGCATCGCCTATTTTTACAGTTCTTACAATTGCATTTAATGATCTTCCGGAGCAGGAGGCTTATCTGATTTTATCGGGTTTAAAATCCTGTTATTTAGCATCAAACCCCAAATCTTTCGGGTTAAGATTATTACCAAGCCACTGTTGAATCTGCTTATTCATGTGAAGGCCGTGATATTTAGCAGCTGAAGGAGTTGATGGTTAGTTGTAAACTTGCACAAATTTTCTATATCGTCCAAACCCTCTCCATAGATATCATGGACTCTTCTCAAGCATAGACAACCTTCTACTTTGCAGAATCTTTGTTAAAGACCTCGGCCTGCAGTTGAAAATGTTGATCCTGCATCAGTTTTTTAGTGATGTCGTCTTGTCGATCACAATAACACGAAAAGTGGTATCACAACCGGTAAGCAATAAACATTATCTCCCTCCATACATTAAGCCCTAGAACTGTTTTAGTGCGTAATATATCACATATCGTTTTCTTTGATCCGTGTTGCTTGGACTTAAAGTAGATTTGTTTTCCATTTGGATCTGCATGATAACAAAAAGGAAAGGAAAGTCAGTGTCCTCACCTAACAAAACGGTATCTTGTTTGTGCTGATTCTACTGTGGTATTCACAATCAAATAACAAACATCTGCTTTTGCATGGTTGTTTGATTACTAATATTTCGAAATTTTTCACTAAACATATTAATATATTTTTGTTTGTTGTCAACATTGGCTAAAATTTTATCTTGGTTTTAAAAAGAGTACCATAATTAAACTTCGCTACTGTTCCGCTCAACCCCTTAGTACGCCGCATATGAGTTACATCTTTGGTTGAAGGGTCCGAGAAATAACCACCAAACACAACAATGAAGAAAATTTGTCGTATGACTGACCTAGTTAAGTCCCCCTGAATACATGGGGCGTACGTATCGATCCGATCCTTGGTACGCCATTGTTAGATTGTGATCAACAAGTTTTATTTAATCTTGACTTTAAACTACAATCTATGGACCTTCCTACATTAAAGGAAGAACTGAAAAAAAAAAAAAACGTGGTGCGACAGTTTCTGGTCGCAAATCAGAGTTAGATGAGAGGTACACATTTAACAATTTGCGGTTTTTCTCACGGGCACTGTATACATACCGATCCGTATGCATCAAAATAAAATCCCAAAAGTAAAAGCTTTTAAAACGGGGAAAATAAGTAAATACATGATCTTACAGCATTGAAGTAAGACCGGTTATTTAGCTATCTTAAACATACCAATCTATTTGATCAGAATCACAGTCCCAAAAACTACTTAATCCTATGGCTATCTAGACATGAGATAAATGGCTCCGAACGGCTTTTATATAATACTGATGTTGCCGTTTTGTATTATTTATAGAAACCGTTTGGGGGCCATGTATTTCAAATCTAATGCCTTTTCAGTCAACACGATTATAATATCGGAAACACGGGTGCGTGTGACCCCTATTTTACGTATTACGACGTGTGTGTTGCATAGAAATCGTTGGTTTTATGCTTCATTACATAAAAATTAATAACAAAAGTTATAGTTTTAAGATCAGTTGTTCGTCTACCAAGCAAGTTATCATTGCACTTTGCCCTGAGCTGCTGAGTACACCTTTTCTGATACTTAACAACAGCTATGTAACATAGATCAAAATGAAAATGTGCATTTTTTAAATATTCACGATAAGATAGTGTATTTGGTGAATAAAGTCTCATAAACAAAACAATAACATACTACTTGAAGTTTGATAATTAAAACAATGAAAAAAAAAATGAAATAAAATAAATAAATAAATAAACATACTTATAGAAATATAATGTTCCTTTCCTTCTATATCTAGTAAAACCTGGAAATGTCTTGAAAAAGAAAATTTTGTTTTCATTTGTGGACGAAATAATATATATATATATATGTAACAAAAAAAAAACATTTGCAAAAAATTAACTACTTTCATTAATATCTCTAATAAATGCACGTGAAACAAATACAATGTAATCATCTTAGTAAAACTCTTGGGTTCTGTTTTAGGCTAAAAGCTTATGACAGAAATAAAGATTTTGGTAGGGAAATTTTGGCAGAAGAATACAGTATGGTTGTTCCAGATTCAAAGAGTTTGAAAAATTTGAATGAAGACTCTGTTGATATGAAATATTTTGCCATTGACTCTTATTTAAATCTTCATGATAAATTCATTGATAATGATGTTAATTATAACATATTGTTAAATTGGTAAGGTTGTGTTATGATAACAACATGTTTTATGTACAATCACAATGCCGTGCAAAAATGAAAAAGAAAATTTTATATAACATTGATATTTCTATAGAGAAATCTGGTTGTATAAATGAAGTTCAACGCGAGTGTGGAGTAGACATGGGTCCTTATGCTCACTGCAAACATGTATGTGCAGTTTTGTTATGTTTATATAAATTTTGTTCTTCGAGTGAAACCCTTACAGAAGAGACCTGTACACAAAGACTGCAAACATTTCACCAAGTAAAACCCCATACTGGAAGTCCAATCAAGGCAGCAAATCTTCCACTTTCAAATGATAAAATTAATGTAATTTTTGATCGACGGCCAGAATAGTACCCGAAATTCTGCTCTTTACTTGGATTTGTTTAGAAATACATGTGATAATTATCCCTCAGTCAATAGCATGCCAATATCACAGCTTTTCTCTCCAGCAAATCCTAATGCATTAGATTTAGACCACGACTATTTCCAAGATAAACTTTCATAAAAATGGCTTAGGGTTAATTTGAATTACGAAATTTCATACAGACATTGAAGATATACAGGTGGCTAAAAAGGACGAAGTAAAAATAATAAGTGGTTTTCTGATTGATGTAAACGATTACAGTCCTCCAAGTTTGGCAAAATTTGAAGGCAACTGACCGGACGGACTTTAGTAACTTGGCAAATTCCCTTACAACTGTCTGCAAATTAACAACCCCGCCACTTATTGGTCATGGAAGAAAATATGAGTGAGTTGCCTTTGATCAGTGATAAACTAAACCAGATAAGTTACAGAATCTTGCGGCATTTTTGTTAACAGAACACATCCTTTTATTGCTGCTACTCCTGATGCTTTGGTAAAAAATACTGACAAACTTGTGGAAGTTGAATGCCCTTATTGTTCTAAGAATAGTAGTGTTCCTTATCTTAAACAATATAGGTGAAGATCTTCAGCTTAATTCAATCCATGATTATTACTCTCAGATCCAGGGTCAGCTTTTTTGTACTACTAAAACTGAATGTGACTTGATTATATACACTTTTAATGATCTTAAAATTGTCAACATTCAAAGAAATGAGCCTTTTATAACTGAGATAACATATGGACAAGGACTGGTATGTTTGTTTTAATTATATATAGTATAAAAACTCACAGAAATTTAAGAAAAATATTTTAAAATGCTGTATTGGAGAATATATATTTTTGAGGTAGTGGGAAGTTCTATCTGAATACAGTTATAGATTATCGTACTTTGCAAACAGTTTTAGGCATATCCTTAGGTGAGCGTTAAGTCCTATGGACCTCATGTTTTGTTTTATTAACTATTCTATAAAAATGATAAAATATTGGTAAATTAATTTGACCAAAATGATTATTGCCAATTTGTCATTGCAGATTGTCCATATAAACTACCTTTAATTTGTTATTATTATTTACCGAGTAAATGTAAAATTGCAAAGTCTATTTGACTTGTTACACTGTACATAATTGTGTACCGCATCCTTTTTATACACTTATTTATTAAATGAATTTCAAATAGACTGCAAAAAATACGATGTCTTTTTGTTTTCCAGCAATCTTTCTCTGTAGGCAGCCGATTTGTATTTCGGATTTCTGAGTGTATTTTAGTTTTGTTTTTGTTTTCGACCCATTCATGGTGCCATTTAAATTTAATAGCAAGGATTGTTGCCTTTCATAATATTTTCATTATTTCCTTATGTGATCACGCATTTTAAGTGCTAGATATTTTTATGTTTTTACACATTTAAATGTGTTTTTGTCAATATGATGAAAGTTTTTTTCTCATTAATGTGTATTGAATTCGTGCTGGCAAAAATATTGCATGTCAGCATTTTGCTCGTTCGAATTTTTATAAAATCAAAAATCAAAAAATCAACCAGAGTAAGTAAAATAGAACTAGCCCTCGTGTCTCACTCCTTGAGGGGACCCGGCCGGTAAGAAAAGATCGCAAACACCTCTTGCTTTTCGTAAAAGGTGATTAAAATAAAGCCTTCTTTTTGCCGTAGATTACGATCCTTAATGTTGGAAGACGGAATTCTAGTGATTGAAGATTATGTGGGTTGCGGTTTACTTTGGACCAAAACATCACTTTGACCCTTTACACCATGCGTAGTGGTGTCCATCCAGTACTGGTTGGTGGGATAATAGGTAACCTAGATGCAATTTTTTCTTTAGTTTTGCACAAAAGCAATATATCTTATTGAAGATTATGTCCAAAATGCATGCAGCTATTTTTCGATAAAACCAATTACCTAAGGCTCTCAAACCGTGTGGCATTACCAGTTAATTTGCACTGTCTTACGATGAATTTATAATATTATTCCAATCTTAAATGATTAAAATGAATGAAATAACAATAAAAAATAATTAACAACAAAAATATGTAAATAATGTTATGTCATTTGTGGACTTGACAAAAAAAGTTATTTGTTTTCCAATTTTTATTACACATCAGTTATTTTGTCTTGTTAAACAGTGTAACCTACCTTAATGTTGAGTCTTACCTTAATCAAAAAAAAAAAAAAACTTGCAGGGACATTTAATTATGGGCATTCGATTATAGAAAAGTGGAGTATGTTTGAAACACTCCTTAAAAAAACGAAATCAATTCTAAGGAATACATGTTTACTTTTTCAGAAAAAAACTTTTGCTTCAGTTACCGAAAGCTCACTTAACTAATTCTTTCGGTTTCATGTAGACGATGTAGTAATCAACTTTTAATTGCAATTTAATTTTAGTAAACCTTAAAATTGAAATCTGATAAGTTGAACCAACTTAATCACACGCACACATAGCAACCACTACGTCAGTGTCCGATTAAAAACTGTCCTTCCTCTGTTCAAAATCTGGGACAACATCTTAGTTTTGTTCATGAAATTGGATTTTTTCAGAGAAAGGAACTTCTTATATTAGACATTTTAGTTCAGATGAATGTGAGGATGAAATGGAAGTCGATTTTCCCTGCCTAAAAGAATGAATGCACCCTCTATCCATGAGAAACAACAAATGACCAGTAATCCATTTGGTTTTGGTTTATTTCGTGGTCTAAGTATCCAAACAAAGCAGTTCAATAACCACTCCAGTCTGTACAGCAGTCCAACAAATTCCAGTCTCTATACCTGATTCAACGACTTCTGTTCCGATCTCTGTCTCAAGGGATAGCACTAACTTTCCATCGGAAAACAGTTTAACACCCACTACAGTCTGTACAACAGTCCAGCAAATGCTAGTCTATAAACCTGAATTAGCTACTTCTGTCTCAAATGATCACATAACAAAAGCTCACTTAACTAATTCTTTCGGTTTCATGTAGACGATGTAGTAATCAACTTTTAATTGCAATTTAATTATTCTAGTAAACCTTAAAATTGAAACCTAAGCTAGTTAAACCAACTAAATCACACACACACACACACACACACACACACACACACACACACACACACTGTGTTTTAAAAATGCATCTCTTTCCTTCGTTCATCCTGTTTGATTTTTCATAGAGATTTCAAACCAACAATGGATAATCAATCAATGGTCAAATACATGAAGAAACCGGGAACACAATAGTTACATTCTGTTCAGCTTTATCTAGTATTTACGCTTTTGTGTCAGTATGGTAGACATAAATGTGCTGTCAGTTGTAGAATCTGTCATAGTTTTTTTTATCTATTCATTGATTATAAAGGGAGAGTTAGTCCCTTGTCAAGGTGAACAATCTTTTTAGTATATTTTGCTAATTGAGTTAAACTTGCATCAGCATTATTCAGCATAATTGATACTTAAGTTGTGTCCATGGACTTTAACTTTTAAACTTCCTCGGGAAATCCATTTGTTCAATAAAATATATTTTTTGTCATTTTTTATCCAGTCTTTTATTTATAACTCTCTTTGTAATATTACTGGTTTTAATCAGTCAAGATATATATTTTTAAATCTTCTGTTCCATTAAGTTTTACATCTGTTTAATATTTATACTGTTACATTTTTAACGTAACTTACACCGCAAACGAATGATATGCTTAAGCAGTTGTGAATTTATCCGAATTTCTTCTATCCCTAACATTAGCTCAGTTGGTAGAGTGCTCCCTTTGTATGTGAGAGGGTTCAAACCCGAGCCGTTCTGACCAAGACTTGACAATGGGCAGTGACTGTTCTTTTGCCAAGCACTCGGGATTATGAAAAAAACACTAGGTCCGTAGGAGAACTTAAAAACTATGTCCGGTTTCAAGGCATGCTAAAAGACACTCCTTGTACGTCGTCGTTAGTTCAATGCAAATATAAATATTTTTGTCACTTTACCTATAGCCAGTGACGTCTCGATATTATATGAATATTCTTGATTAACCGTAAAGTTCCAAAATTATATGAATCCAAATCAAGCTAAGGAATACTTTGCGTGAGGTAACTAACCTTAGTGTTAACTAAATTTTAAAAATTAATTTTTAAAAAAAATGGCACAGTGGATGGTCCACATAAAAACAGATATAAATACTTAGCAACATCAACATCCTTATTATGTAAATAAAAGCAAAATAAAAATTAATTAATGATGCAAAATAAAATAATCAATTTTTTTATGTTTTCTCAACTACCATTGAACTGTCGATCTAGAAATTTACTTGGACGTAAAAATCTATTACAAAACACCTTTCTCTCGCTCTTATATATATATATATATATATATATATATATATATAAATATATACAGTGAAACCTGTCTCTAAAGGCCACTCAAAGGATGCGGCCAAAGTGGCCTTTATAGACAAGTTCTCTGTTCAAGGATCATCAAAAATTATTATCTGAACCTTCTTTTTTATTCATTTTAGTACCCAAATTAAACTGAATAGCTAACCATGAAATTGTTTCTTTTACAACTTGAGATTAACCAAGAAAAAAATTTTAACATCAATTTATTCAACATTTTCAGAAATCCTGTGCACCACACCGGCCTGGTAACATTAATATGTTTAAATGATCTATTCTCTCCCTCTTTTTTTGCTAGGTATAGGGGTTTTGCATAGTGAAGTATTATTCTTATCACGCTTTCTTACACCTATACAAACATAATTAGGTCACTTCAGACCCATATCACACTCATGCTAATTCAGACTTCAAAGGAAGTTGATCCATAAAGAATTACACGGTTTAGTGATCAGAGCAGTGATTATCTGTGTCATTTATAACTGTCAAATTTACTGTTTACATATCTTTATTAAAAATAACTATTAATTTTTAATAAAAAAAATCGTACACAAACATAAAATAAATAATAAAATACAATGTATTTTTTTCTGGTGCCGAATTTAATCGTAGTCGATGCCGAATTGAATTTAAATTGGTGCCAAAAATATATCGTTGCCGAAATGACTTTTTACACTGGTGTCGAGATGACTTGATATCGCATCGTGGTACGATTTCCAAACTAACGAAATTAATGTCCGTTAGCGGTAGAACGGCACATACGGTTTATTTCCCAAGATACATTTGCTTCATAGTCTGATAACACAGCTTTGATTTGGGTTCGTCCAACACCATAACTTTCGCGAGTTTCCTAGTACTTAATTTCTCCTTTTCAGATTTATTAACCAATTCTACTCGCTGTTCTAAAGTCAATACATTCATTTTACTATGACATAAAGAAAAAAAATTCATATATTACGGCATGTTATAAAATTATAAAAATGTCAATGTCTTATCTAGATGTAAGCTTTACCCATTATGGCCGCTTAGATACATATAAACAGAGTTGCATTATGGGATTTTTTGTTTGATGTCGACTGGTTCCGGAAATTTCCGGAAACTGACGAAGTTTCGTAAACATTGCAAATGGCCGCTATAGACAGTTCTGTTGAAGCTTTGGGTCGGAAAAATGGTGGCCACTCTCCGCTTAAGACAGTGACCGCTATATAGAGGAGAAATAAAGAACAAAATTTATCGGGGGGAATAAGATATGGCCGTTATAGACAAGTTGCCGCTCTACACAAGTGGCCGCTACCTCAAGTTAGAATATATATATATATATATGTATGTATACAGGTGAGTTCGGTGATTCTGCGCGTCCGGTGATTGTGCGCATCCGTATTTCCGCCGTATCTAGACTATGAAGATGGTGCCAAAATAATTCAGATTTTGCTTTTCCACATTATATAATGTATTTTTGAAAGAAACCCAGGGATATTACAGAAAAACACAGGTAATTTACAATTTCATTAATTCTGTCGATAATTTGTAGCGTATACCGTAGTCAATACGCAAATTAGCCATGTGTTTGTTTATGTCATCTCATTAATATTCATGAGTGTAACCTACATTCACATTCGGTATTTGACCCGCTTTCGATTGAATTGAGTAAAATATTAAGGTTTTCAAATATACACAAGTTGGTATTATTTTCAAAAAAACTATTTTAAATGCATTCATGCAAGACATACCAAAAAAATAACAAAATAAAACCCATGAGCGTCACCTCTTGCAGAAGACAGTTAGTGTTTACCTGCTGCCCTCCGAAAGCATAAATAAGAGCATAGTACTGCCGGGGCGTGAATTCCTTATCAGGATTTTTTTCTATGGAAGCTCAGAACAGTCACACATTTAAATAAATAAATATATATAACCCTCTAAAAATAATGCAAATATCGATGGTTTGGGACAAAATGTCGTTTTAAAAATTAGTAGAATATTCATTGAAAAATTTATGATTGTAAATTACGTAAAAGTTTTGATTTTTCTAATTATTTTATTTTTATTTACACAGAACCTATGCTGTTTTAAAGACAACTTCTAAAATAATAATAATAATAGAAAATAAAAATAAAATAAAATACATTGTTTAAAAGTTCATTAAATTTCACAATGAATCAATCAAATTTATTGATTTTATTTTATCTTTTCAGGCAGTCAACATGTATTCGAGGAAACAAAATAAAAAGTACACATATGCTAGACTGAAGAAAGCTTATAGTGATGTGATACAGAAGAATTTTAAAATCAGAACAGCTGCAAAATTACACGGAGTACCAGAATCTACATTAAGACTGAGACTAGCAAGTTCTAATGACAGTGATATCAGAAGAGGTGGACCCACTATATTCCCAACAAATCAAGAACAACAACTGGCTGAACACTGTATTTCCATGGCACATCTTGGTTATGGGTTTGCACGATGGCAGATATTAGACATGGCAAAAAACATGTGTGAAATCACTGGCAAAAATGTGGAACAAACTAAACATTGGTTTTATGGGTTTATGAGCAGATTTCCAGACATTAGCATGACTTAACCAAAAAAGAGAGAGAGGGAAAGAGATGCGGCAGTAACTGATGAAGTACTTACTTCTTATTTTCAGGAACTAAAAATTGTTCTTGAAAAGTACAACATCATGAACAAAGCAGAACAAATCTGGAATGTGGATGAAACGGGCATTTCCCTAGACCATAATCCTCCAAAGATTTTGGCAAAAGCAGGAAGTAATCCCAATTCTGTTACTTATGGAAGGTCACCTACCACAACAGTAATCGCTGCAGGAAGTGCACTTGGAGAAACCATTCCACCTTACATCATTTACAAAGGCGAACGTCTTACCAAGGAATTAACCTCAAATGGTTTACAAGGCACACAATACAGAACATCCCCAACTGGCTGGTCGAATTCAGCGTTATTCTTAGACTTTTTCCAGAACCACTTTTTACATCACATTACTACAAGACCTTGCTTACTTTTCTATGATGGTCACTCAACACATGTAACTATTGATGTTATTGAAACAGCTAGAAACAATGATGTTCATTTATTTGTTCTCCCACCTCACACCAGTCACTGCCTGCAGCCTCTTGATGTTTCAGTTTTTAGTTCTTTCAAACACAGCCTGAATACAGAATTCCATAAATACCTTCATGCACATCCTAACAGTATCATTCTGAGGGAAGAGTTGCCACGTATGATTGCATCAGCATACAGGAGTTCTTTGACTGTTGCCATTATAATGTCAGGATTTCGAAAAACCGGAATTTTCCCATTTTGCCCATCTGCTCCTTCAGTTACTCCCCCAACAATTGACAAGAAAATAGAAACGAGACCAACATCAAGGAAGGAAAGGAAAGATAATCGGACTGTCAAAATCTTGTTTCAAGAGAAGGCTACAGAATTTAAAGAAATGAAAGAGAACAGCCAACCAAAGAAACGCAGAAAAACTTTTGTTCCCCCTTATGGTGCTGCAATTACAGAAGAATTCTATTTTCAAGAAAAGAAACAACAGTATGAGGAAAAACAGGCCAGCCAAGCTCGGAAAAGAAAGCTGTTTTCTCCGCCTTTCGCGAACAAAGGAAAAGAAAATGTAAAATCTAAAGAAAATAATGAGGATCCAAAGACACAGGAAAAAGAACAGCAGAGAAAGGGAAAAGGACCACACCCAAATTCCAGAAAGGGGAAGGGCCCTTGTAAGAAAAGACCTCTTGTTGAAAAGAATGTAAATGTGGAAACTGATGACGAAGTTGATGATGAAGTTTGTATTGTGTGTGGTAAATGGCAACCAGATGACTTTAGGTTTGATCGTAGTATTCGGTTCGTGAATTGGGGTCAATGTGTCAATTGTAGCAAATGGGTACATCTGAAATTTTGCACGGATATAGAAAGTCTTACTGAACATGATGACTTTACTTGTCCAAAATGAAGCAGTGAGCCATAATCAGTCATTTTCAGAAGTGTGAAGTGTAAATATTTTACTGTTTCAGTTATTTTCTGTGATGTTAATGAACTTATTTTCTGTCCATTAGAAAACTTTGTTATTTTTGTGCACAAGATACTATTTTTCCGTCCATTTGACAATGTTTTTATTTTTTGGTGTGTAACATATTGATAATTTAATATATTGGAACGGAGGAACAGTCACGTCGTTATTGTAGCATCTTTGGGCCACCGTAGAAAAAGTCAAACCAAGAAAATCACTACTGCGCAGAATCACCGGACATTGTTTACGTTTGTGGAGCATGGGGGGTGAGTGCATTCTGTATATTTTATTAGTATAAAATCGTATAGAAAGATTGAAATTTTTAAATGACAACAACTATATTGAGTTGATCTTTCGATCAAAACAAAGTTTTTGTAATCATTTATGTTGTTTGGTCGTAACACGAGAGAATGATCCTTAGGTGCGCAGAATCACCGGACAGCATCGTATATATATATATATATATATATATATATATATATATATATATATATATATATATATATATATATATATAGTATGGTATAAATTATTTTTAAGCACTCTTTCAAGCGAGTATATATCTTCTAAATAAAGTTCTAAATTTTAATCTGATGTTAAAGTAATTCTACTTGTTTTACAATATAACTTAAAATCGCCTCATACCAATTTTATAATATGTTATAACTTATTAACTGCTGTTTAAAGAATAAAAAAGTTAAAAATATGATCACACCCTAATCCGTGTAATTTTGAACTCAATTTATCTATTTCATGTGCATTTTAGTTTAAAATTGATTTTTATTGTTGGTTGCCTGGCAGTGTTGGTATCAAAAGCAACTTGAGTCCGATTTAGCTGCGAAAGAAGCATTATCAAAATCAACGACCACTTGTTTTGGTGTCTATACTGATTAAAATTGACTGATACATGTATACAATTAAGTATATTATGTAAATGATAAATGTTCGAATAATTTGAATAGCCAAAATACAAAATTCTATATTCAGTTTTGCCCTGTTCAAGATTTATACTTTTATCAAAACAGGCTAGAGGGTATTGTTCGTAAGTTCTGTAGAATAGGCTACAGTCATAAGTCGCATTTTTTTTTATTGTTTTGTTCTGTTTCTTCTTTTTCTTTCGCCTTTCGAAGCCCAAAGTTTGTCCTAAACTTTTCTCAGCAATGGAAAGTCACATTAACTTTAAACTTTCTGCACATAACTAACCTCATCAAAAACGGTGTTAACTGTCCTTTTTTTCACCATTCGCAAACAAAAGCTATATTTGTCAGAGTTAATTGCACTCTCCAACAACGCATTTTTCATGAAATAGTTTGTTATCTCTTAAAACTTGACAGATCATGATGCATCTTGGTAGGTACGTAATACAACAAATATTTTAGTGTTTCCATTAAACAAGAGCTATATTTATCGGAGGTTAACGGCCCCCAGAAACATATTTTTTTCTTTTATAAGCAATTTCAAACTTTCTGCACATAACTAGCATCATCTAAAGGTGTGTTAGCAGTTTAATTAAGGAAGAACAACTTTCCCATTGAGTTTCTTGTCAAGGTAAATATATAACAAATAAACAATGTATCCAGCACATGTTACAACCAGAGAAGTTTTTGTTTAGCTTAATCAAAGCAAGACCTTCTTACAGAAGTAGGTTGATACAAAATTTTAAACATATTAATAAACATAATTTATTAAATTTAATCGTTTAATTATCTTTTTTCAGTGTAAAAAAATGTACATTATTTTTTTATTGATACGATTGTTATATATTTCTAGAGGCGAATACTGTAAAATTGCTGATGCGGCTTAAAACAGCAATTCACTCACTCACTCATTTTTAAATAATGCAAAAAGCTTTTCACCCTCTTTTACTGAAAACGCGATTAAATAACTGCTTTAAGCAATTATTTCACTTTTACTTTCTTGACGTAAGAGAAAAATAAATATTTAACAAAAATCCCTGATTAATATGTCATATGTGCACATTGCGGAAACTTATTTCTCATCAATGGCACTAGGGGCAGAAAAGAGTTGATAAATAAAAAGATTATCAAAACATTTGAAATTAATGAATCCAAATTTCCAAAAATTAAATGAGTCCAAATAATGTCTACTGAGTTATGGATACCCCCAGGAAGTTTAAAATAAAAAAGACTTCCAAAATATTAGAATGTGAGTTTTTAAAAGACATGTGGATTCATTTTGAGAATGGAATAACAAACAGGCTTAATAATACCCAAGAAATTCATTCTAAATCTCAATTAAAAGTAGTGTTGAACAATCGGAAAATTTTCATAATCGATCATCGGAAAATAATCGATAGACTAAAACCGATTGATCATTGATTAATCGGAACTTAAAATTTTCTAAATCATTATCTGTTTGTAGTTTAACCCTTGAGCAAAAGAGCACATGCCAAATAGATTTCTATATTACGAAATATAGTAGACGGTTATTTGTTGCCTGGTACGCCTCATGACTTTTAGCCACGGGTGCCGCCATTTAGTGCGATTACTTTCTGTAGTTTCTTCGTATTGTTTGGTAGTTCTTTCTACTACCGGAGCACCTTTTTAGGTAGCGCTTTCTGTTTGGCGAATATCAATTCGGCCAACTGTAAATCGATTATCGACATCGTTCAGCTTTTGGCGACGATTTTTCGATTGTCGCCGATAATCGTTTCAACACTAATTAAAAGACATGCTTAAAAATATAAATATATAAAAGAAGAGAAATTTTGTTTGCAAATCTTCTTAAATGTTATGAAAAAGCAAAGCTAATATTATCAGCAAAATTATTTGCAAAATAAGTGAAACTTGAGTTGATTTAATAAATGAAGGAGAATACATCAATAACTTAAAATTCCACAGATCAAAGTAATATAACAAACAAGGCAATGTCACAGACAATATATTTTCAACCGATGTGAAGGGCTCTGATTTAATTTGTATAGAAGAAAAATGGAAAGAAAAAAGCACTTATCTGTTACCCAATAAAATCTATTTGAAGTTTGTCTATACAATACTATAGGAAACTTGAAATAGACCGGAAACGAAACTCAGACGCACGGACGGATAACAATAACCACTATTCCGCTTAGCTTAAATTAAAACAAAAATGAATACTACTATAGTAATACTACGAATACTACAATATACATATCGGTTTAACTATCAGGGGCATAAATCTAGAGATAAATTATCGGACGGTGTAAGATATACACTTTCCTCTTGGCAATAAAGTTTCCCGCAAAGTTTCATCGAAATCGCACCAGTGGTTTTTGATATATAGCCCCAAACCAAAATTTACTCTTAATACATAGTGTATAACTCCTAAGTTAGTAGATTCAACCGAGTAAAGCGGACAATATGCTAATCCCCTCTTGGTAACTAGAGATCTGCCAGAAGGGTCCCGCTAGGAGTCTTAGTCTTTATTTCTTTTAAAGAATATGGGAAAAGTTTAAGACTTTTATGCTAATAGTTTTATTTTAAACTACAATTTCTGTTCGTGTTGTAATGCTAGAAAGTGTGTGCATACACTATTAAAACAAATAAAAGTCCAATATCTGGTTAAAATGGGAAAAATTCACTGACCTCGTTCAGAAAGTCACATGCACGTCTTCAATGTTTATATGGCAGACAGACGAACAGTCAATGTTATTACTATTCAGTCGATGCGGGGCCCTAATGAAGCTTTTTACAAAGTTACTTTGGAATTTAGTTAAACATTTTCAAAAAATAGTCCGAAAAGAAATATTACTCTATGTTAATTGTTTAAAGTAATCAGGAGCAATAACTCTGGGTTTAATGGTCGAACTGGGTAATCCCAATGATTTGCGAATCCCCTTTTGGTACTAAAACTTTAGTGAAATTGAGATAATTGTTTAAGGGAAAGAAAACAAATTTATCCTAGATACATAGGGCATAACTAATCAGAAATGTGTACATATGGCACATCAAAATTTAGCCGGCATTTGTTATATATTGAAATATTACACAAATGCATGTAATAATAAAACTCAAATATACCAGTCCTATCCAAATCACAATCCCAAAAACACAAATATACCAGTACTATCCAAATCACAATCCCAAAAACACAAATATACCAGTACTATCCAAATCACAATCCCAAAAAATCAAAGATACCAGTCCTATCCAAATCACAATCCAAAAAACACAAATATACCAGTCCTATCCAAATCACAATCCCAAAAACACAAATATACTAGTCCATGTCCAAATCACAATCCCAAAAACACAAATATACCTGTACTATCCAAATCACAATCCCAAAAAATCAAAGATACCAGTCCTATCCAAATCACAATCCAAAAAACACAAATATACCAGTCCTATCCAAATCACAATCCCAAAAACACAAAGATACCAGTCCTATCCAAATCACAATCCCAAAAACACAACGATACCAGTCCTATCCAAATCACAATCCCAACAACACAAACATACCAGTCCATGTCCAAATCACAATCCAAAAACACAAATATACAAGTCCTATCCAAATCACAATCCCAAAAAAATCAAAGATACCAGTCCTATCCAAATCACAATCTAAAAAACACAAAGATACCAGTCCTATCCAAATCACAATGCCAAAAACACAAATATACCAGTCCATGTCCAAATCACAATACCAAAAAAACAAAGATACCAGTCCTATCCAAATCACAATCCCAAAAACACAAATATACCAGTCCTATCCAAATCACAATCCAAAACAAACAAACATACCAGTCCATGTCCAAATCACAATCCCAAAAACACAAATATACCAGTGCTATCCAAACACAATCCCAAAAACACAAATATACCAGTACTATCCAAATCACAATCCCCAAAACACAAAGATACCAGTCCATGTCCAAATCACAATCCCAAAAACACAAATATACCAGTCCTATCCAAATCACAATCCCAAACACACAAACACACCAGTCCATGTCCAAATCACAATCCCAAAAACACAAATATACCAGTACTATCCAAATCACAATCCCAAAAAATCAAAGATACCAGTCCTATCCAAATCACAATCCAAAAAACACAAATATAACAGTCCTATCCAAATCACAATCCCAAAAACACAAATATACCAGTCCATGTCCAAATCACAATCCCAAAAACACAAAGATACCAGTCCTATCCAAATCACAATCCCAAAAACACAAATAAACCAGTCCTATCCAAATCACAATCCCAAAAACACAAATATACCAGTACTATCCAAATCACAATCCCAAACAAACAAACATACCAGTCCATGTCCAAATCACAATCCCAAAAACACAAATATACCAGTCTTATCCAAATCACAACCCCAAAAACACAAAGATACCAGTCCTATCCAAATCACAATCCCAAACACACAAACAAACCAGTCCATGTCCAAATCACAATCCCAAAAACACAAATATACCAGTACTATCCAAATCACAATCCCAAAAAATCAAAGATACCAGTCCTATCCAAATCACAATCCAAAAAACACAAATATACCAGTCCTATCCAAATCACAATCCAAAAAAAAACAAATATACCAGTCCTATCCAAATCACAATCCCAAAAACACAAATATACCAGTCCTATCCAAATCACAATCCCAAAAACACAAAGATACCAGTCCATGTCCAAATCACAATCCCAAAAACACAAACATACCAGTCCATGTCCAAATGACAATCCCAAAAACACAAATATACCAGTACTATCCAAATCACAATCCCAAAAAATCAAAGATACCAGTCCTATCCAAATCACAATCCCAAACACACAACAAAACCAGTCCATGTCCAAATCACAATCCCAAAAACACAAATATACCAGTACTATCCAAATCACAATCCCAAAAAATCAAAGATACCAGTCCTATCCAAATCACAATCCAAAAACACAAATATACCAGTCCTATCCAAATCACAATCCAAAAAAAAAAAACAAATATACCAGTCCTATCCAAATCACAATCCCAAAATCACAAATATACCAGTCCTATCCAAATCACAATCCCAAAACACAAAGATACCAGTCCATGTCCAAATCACAATCCCAAAAACACAAAACATACCAGTCCATGTCCAAATGACAATCCCAAAAACACAAATATACCAGTACTATCCAAATCACAATCCCAAAAAATCAAAGATACCAGTCCTATCCAAATCACAATCCAAAAAACACAAATATACCAGTCCTATCCAAATCACAATCCAAAAAACACAAATATACCAGTCCTATCCAAATCACAATCCAAAAAACACAAATATACCAGTCCTATCCAAATCACAATCCCAAAAACACAAAGATACCAGTCGTATCCAAATCACAATCCCAAAAACACAAACATACCAGTCCATGTCCAAATCACAATCCCAAAAACACAAATATACCAGTCCTATCCAAATCACAATCCCAAAAACACAAAGATACCAGTCCTATTCAAATCACAATCCCAAAAACACAAAGATACCAGTACTATCCAAATCACAATCCCAAAAAGAAACAAAGTAAATACATTCAAAACTGGCAAATTCAGTTATAAACTTGATTTTTTATGAAGGAAGTTAGCTCGTGTGCTCTGGAAACTTTAAACTACGCAACCATAGCAACGCTAAACATGGATGGCGTGGTATATATCTCGTTCCATTTCATTGACATTGTTCTCGTTCGCGGTGGAGAGCCATTTTACTAAGAATTGGCATTTCTTGTGTATTGAAATGGCATTTTCCATCAACTTTTAAAGTACACTATAGAATAACATACCATGGTAACATACAGACTAAATGTATCGTCATTTATTATATTATTTTAATGTGTACCATAAATATATTCTACCAATACATACGAAAATACATTCCTTATAATCTATTCAGCATAGATGCACAAGCGAGACATTTAAGAAATGCTTCAGATATTAGAATGAAAAAAAAAACTTATGCAAATGAGAAGTCTGACTGTGAAAAGGAAAGTAAAGATTTCCTTTCAAATTAAATATTAATGATGAATAAGTTATTTACCTCAGGGAAGAGGAATCGGGTGCACTGGTACTATTGATTTCGTCCCATAGGTCACGCTCTATAATTTCAGTTCCTTGAGTTAAAAATATTTTAAAATTTTTCTAATGTTTAAGTCTCAACTTTTCCATATTTTTTAGAAAAAAATAGAAACATTTATTCAATCGTTAGATTTGTTAATCACACAAAATTCTGCATACAAAATCTTAAAATTAAATATTAATGAAAATGGGTAAGTAAATTTATTTTATGCGAAAACAATATTAAGTAATGAAGTTTGTATATATATAATAATGATCAGAATACATATCATAAAAACTTTGTTATATATTTATTAATGATTATAGACAAGTAAAACGAACAACAAGCATGCGCATTGGTCCTTTTTTAACTTGCTTTGTGAGGGAATACTTAAACAGTTACATGTATTTTATTACTCTTTCACGTGGCTCTTATCGATATTTTCAGATAACTGTATTCCTCAAAATCGAATTTAATCAAATTCGAGAGCAATCAATTTTACTATCTAAATAACAAATAACTGAAAACAGTTTTCTCTTTTAATTAAAATACGTAATTTGTCTGATGAATAATCTAGAAAATAATAATCTACAAAATCATACAAGTTTTAAAATTTATAACAAAGTGGGATTCAGAAATGCGACGACAGCTTCTTGATTGTACTAAGGATATTAATATATATATATATATATATATATATATATATATATATATATATATATATATATATACATATATATATATACATATATATACCCTGTTAACATAGAATATTAAAAAATTAATGTTCTTTTATTGTGTATAAATATATTCATTTTGCTTCAAGGAGGAAACTTGTTTTTAATAAAACCTACAAACAGTCCTTAATGATCTTGAAAAACTAAGTGATTTTAATTTTACTTTGCTTAGTTTAACAGGTTTGCTTTAATGAGGCTAACCAGACATCCTTGGAAAAGTTTTAGGCTACAATCACCTTGTCCGACCTAAACAGACTACCAGCCCGTGTCAACATAGGCCAAAATAAAGCAACTTTGAACAAATATAGTGTATTTTAAGTCACGATTATCTTAAAATGAAACACAAATATACCTGTCAATGTATCGTGTAGATGATTTACATCTGTTTACATTTGTTATCAATACTTTATCGTAAAAAATATTTAAAAAAAAAACTGAAAAGCGCGCAAAAAAACAGGGACATGATACAAATTCAAAATAATCAGAAAATATTCGCAGCTTAAAAGGATTTCCGGGATAGCTTTTATTGCACTGAAGAACATATTACTGTTATAAGTGTATAGATGAGCTATGTGAATATAAATGTGAATATTTGCCCATAGTTGGGGAATGGGATAGTAAAATCTAAAAATGATTAACATCCAGAACGTTCGATTCAAATTGTGCCTTAAAATAATTCTGAAAACTCTTACTTTGTAAATGGTTTTGTTGGCAAACATGACGTAATAGCTATTAAATCGCAAGTTTAAAGTTCAAAGTATACCTTGGGTGTGGTAACTTCAGATAGATGGGAGCCTTTAGAACAAGATGTATCCATTGCGCAAAGAATTACGTATTATTCCGGCGATTTTGTTCTTTTTGGTCATCCTTATTTCGGTTACACTTGATTTTGAATTAAACATGGACGAAAATTTAATAATCGGGCAAGACGAAGTGAATTTTCTCGATTTCTCGTAGATGATGCAGTAAGCAACAGGAATTTTCGTACATTTTCGAATAACATATATACGCATGAAACAATCTAATTTAATATTGAAAATTAATACTTAACGTATTTAAACATATTTTGTCAATATCTGTCCTTGTCGACCTTGTTTTTCTGTGTACTTTAGTCGATAAATGATATATCTTCCTTACACATCTCAGTGCGAAACAAAACAAGTAAAGTAAACGTACTGTTAATGACTAAAAATATAATATCCTTTTCTCAAGTTTACATTTTTTTTCTTATTTATTTTCCGAAAATCAAATTCTCACAAAAATCTCGATAGGCTTAGGTAATTAAAATATGTACCTCTAAGTTGAGATGACTTGGTCATAACATAACTTAAAATAACGTAATTTGAGGTTAAAATGACGTTATATTATGATGGCACACATAAACTTGCGAAGGACGATATCAATTTTATTTTTGTTATTAAATACAGAAAATACAGAGACAAATATCAGTATTTACAGATATTTTGTAGAGTTACCAAATCATAATGTCACATCAAGGACTCGTTATACGACCGGGTAGATCACGTGGTGGATGACCTTCGGTTTCTATATTTTACTTTTTTATAGTACAGTTAAGATTTTCAATTGTTCAAAATTTTTAATCAATTTCATAATAACTGTGTTTTTATTGTTTGCTTAAAACTAAAAGATGTTCTTATTGTTGTATGAAGACAACGGTTGCAATATATATAACTTCCAAGGTGGCCAAATGGTCTAAGGCGCGCGCTTACGGATCACAGCGCCTCTTACCGCCTGATCCTAGTGTGAAAAAGTTTGTCAGTTCGCTTGCCGAAGGTAGGTGGTTTTCTCTGGGCACTCCGGTTTCCTCCACTATCCCAGAACTGACCGCCTCGAAATAAGTGAAATATTCTTAACTGGGGCGTTAAACACTATTACTCCACTCCACTCCAATCCAAAGTGTTCAGCCGCAGTCGTACATGCTTTTGCATCCTACATGTATATATTCTGTTTCAGTTAATGCTTATATTTGCTACAAGAATATTTTCCTGGCTCAAAGAAAACTGAGCCATTACAAGTTACAAAAGCATATTATAATGAGTTTGGTAGAAAATTACAGGAGAAATGCCCGAAGACGCATTGTTCAAGCCCTGGCTACATATAATATGCGACACCTTATCGACCATGTCCCCGACAAGGGAAGAAAAAGATACGTTGTATAGACATAATTGCGGAGTTGTACTTTGCATTCGGAATTGTTTCAAGGACTATGATTTAGCTTTAGGAGAATAATGATTTGCTTTTAGTCAATACGAAACAGTAAACTTATTCATGTTCTGTCTATTTTTTTTTACTTTTTAAAAAATAGTTTTTGTCGGAATATTTTTACTTAAAAATTTCTGTACTTAATTGTTATTTATGTATCGGGATGAGAAAGTCTGTTTGGTACAGTTGGTATGTATATGTATAAACAATCCGTGAGCTGTTTTATTGTTGAATATCTTAAAATGAAAAATATCATTTTTATTTAGATTTCACCATGCAGGTTTAGGGCAGAATAAAACCACTTAAGACAGATACTATCAAATTTTATTCTGACTGAAAATTTCATATATTTCAGTTCAGTAATAAATTAAGTGTATTATTTTGAAATTAATCAATGAAATCGTGAGTATGGTTTTCGGTTTCATTAAAATCCATGTGCACACTGGAATACGACGTCATAATACTGTGGGATATGACGTAATGTTTCTGTCGTTGTTTGGTTTTGTGCAGTATATTTCTAAACGTCTGGGAGTGATGGGTTTAATTAAGAATTGACTGTCATTTTTTCCTGGGTTACCAAGGAATGAACCAGATTTTAAAACTAGCAAATCTAAAATGAACTGCTTTTTAGAGTTTTAAAATCTGGTTCATTCCTTGATAACCCAGGAAAAAATGACAGTCAATTCTTATGTTTATAATATTTTTCATAACATTCTTCTTACAAACTTCTCGAATGCGTCATACAAATAAGAAAGAAAAACCGGTATATACCGAATCTGTCGGCATTGTAAACATTCTGGGAACAGCCAATATGTCAATCAAAATAATTCCCGCCTTCTCACTGATTGTGTGACGTAATAGACGGCTTAAAAAATAGTACGCTGGAAACAAAAGAACATTTCATACAATTTTATTCGAATAGACAAACAAAGTTACAAAATCATATTAATTGTTAAATTACAGCTATTAAACGTTGAATTTGTCAAAAATCCCGATTGTATGGATGACAGGGTATTGGAAACACCAATGCGCGACGTTTTGTTGGACTGGGTTGTGCACAGGTCCGAGCATGGAACCATCACGTGATTATCAGTTGCTGGTAGAGAAAAAGAAGCATGGTCAGATGCAGAGGGAATTACGGCAAAAGTATTACCAGTGCCAGTTGATGAAAGAAGCGTCGCTGCAAACTTAAAGCATGTTTTTGCATGATCGAACAGTCGCGAGAGTAGCTCCTGACAGAAGCCTCATTACGACGACCGCTCATAAATATCTGTCTGGTCTCAACACCGGCATCGCTCATAGCTTGTATGGTAGTGGCCCGCAAGCAGTGTGCCGTGTAGCGTTTAGAACACCCTGACGATGGAAATATTTTTAAGTATACAATAAAAATCGAAACAAATATTTTATTTATTTATTTATTTATTTATTTAAAATTCAATATTTTTTCTTTCATTTTCAATGTATATTTAATTAAATAACACTATAAAATGTGATGGCTTGAATGTTAAAAATAGACTGATAAAAGTAGGTCACGAGAATTGCCTAATGTTCTAGATGTTCTACAATGAGTTAATCATAGGAATTCAATAGGTATTGTAAATATTTCTTATTTTTTGAAAAAATATTTATTTTGCTATAACGTGAAAAAACTTGAAAAAAGAAGGAAATATCGAAGTATGTACGTGGTTTTGTGAGATAAAAACAGATAGCTAAAAATAGGTCAGTTAGGGAAAAACCGGAATTGGTATTCATGCGCGATGTGAAAAACCGATGTTTATGCGAATAATAAAACCAAAAATCAAACTGGGTTCAACGTAGATATTGTAAATATTTATAAAAACAATTTAATAAGAAGTTTTGTTTCTGGTTGGTGCTTTTGAAATCGTTGTTATTGTTTCCTTTTATTTGATTTTTTTTAAAATTTATATATTTTTATTGTATATATATATATATATATATATATATATATATATATATATATATATATATATATATATATATATACATGTATACTATATTTAAACCCACATTTATTTAAACCGCCTGATGTTTTATTTCGAAATGGTAAGTTCTCGCATATGTCGTGTTTTACGTTTTAATAATAAAACAAGGTGTGGAATTACTAAGGTCATAACAACATATTAATTTGAAGTTCGTCGTAAAAAATAAAAAATAAAATTAATCAATTTTCAAATCGTTTTCGCCTGTCTAAAATTTCCGGTAAAAATCTTGCATCCATTTTCTGCAAAATCTTTGGATTCAATCGGTGATAATTTAACAATATCAGGACAACATTTGTCCAGTTTAACTTCTTTACAGTTCTTGTTTGGTTTTTTAATATTAATTGCATGGGAATTTGCCGGAACAGCATTTCCTATGCTTTTATCAGCAATTTTCTTTTTTTTTTTTTTTTTTGCCTTTTTTTTTGCAATGATTATCCTTTTGTGCATTTTTAACTCGCTTACGAGGTTCAAATTTTGTTCACCTAAAGAAAATTTTTTTTTTAAATCCATTTAATTTTTAATCGCTCGCTCGCCTCTATTGTTTTCCAAAACAAAATCTGTAGAACTAAAAATTAATTTTGTGTGGCCTCTGAAACACTATTTATTAGATTTTGGCTACACATTTGACGGGGGATGCCTTACATAGCATTTATGAAATGAAGAAAATGAAAGTGACATGATTCAATTAATTTTACTTACGTTTTAAAAATAAAAAGAATTAAAGGTAGAAAAAATTTAAACATTTTAATATAATAAGCATAATAATCAGGAATGTTGAATAAGGTAATAATTCTGTTCATTCTAAAATAATTTAAAAATGTATACTGCATTTGTCTTTTTTGCCAAAAAATGTTGTAATAATAATTAAAACGTTAACATTTATATGGAAATTATGATAATACAGAAAATTCTACATTCTCCTCACGGTTAGTGTGACAGTTAGAAAGAATATTATTTAAATATCTAGAGGGCAGAACATGTTACATAGTCTGTAAAGAATTCATACCTGGAAAGTCAAATTTAGCGGTGGTCAATTCTTGATGATGTCTGCGCATCACTGGAAAATGACCATCCGTGATTGGTTGCTATTGACGACACTTTTGTTGCAGATTCATTTTGGAAATTTTAGTGCTTCTCCAAAACCAATAAACAACGGCAAAAAGATTAAGAAGCCAGTGGATTACAATTATGATCGATTTTCACCAAAAGGTAACGCTTATAGAAGAATCTCGGTAACTTTTGTAAAGTCGAACAACTTTATTAACACATGTATACAAAAATCTTCTTGATAAACACCCTTTAATCGCTTTTTGCCAACAATGTCCATCTCGATTCACAAATGTAAAATAATCATGATTTGGCGTGTTTTACTTGTTTTTCAATAATCACTGCAAGACTCCATATTATTTTCAATTATTCTCAAGGACATCAAATTCGGAAGGGGTTTTCTTGTTATAATTATTTGTTAATGTTGATAATCTGCTACAGGCGAACCATCTTTAATGACACGTGTATGTACATAAAAACTTCAGTAAATCGTTATTTGACAACTTTGTCCACCTTGATATAGAAATGTAAAATAATTTTGATTCTTCTTACTTTTTTATTTCTCTACTTCATTGCAAAACTCCAAATTATCAAAATCGGAGAGCTGTATTTTTATAATTATAAACTCAGAATCTGCTGAAGCAAAGAAATTTGTCAAAATTATTTACGTACACAAAAAAATCCCTCAAAAACAATGATATTTAATCATTCTTCTGCCTTATAACTTGTGTCTTTGCAAAACTTCAAGAAGACCTGGTCTCATTTTTGAAACACTAAAACTGGCTTATTTGATATAGAAATGTAAAAAAATCTTAGTGAATTTGCGATTGTGAAACTTCTGCTATAGTGCATGCGTCCTTTAGCTGAATATTAGTTATTTTCGCGCAATAAATAACAAAAATACCTGTTAAATTTTGATGTGCAATATGTACACATTTCGTAACATCATTTCCCATCAGTGACACCAGGGGCCGAAAAAGTGATAGATAAAAAACATAAACCAAACAGTTAAAAATTAATGAATCCGAAATTCTAATATTTTATGAATCCAAATCTAAGATTTTAAAGTTTTTAATTAATTTTTCAATTAGACAAATAATTTTACAATTTTTTAGTTTATAGATTAATGTATTCATATACCTTACAGCATCTAAATCCAAGATATCTAGCAGTAGTCGTATACAAATAATGGTTGTGTCTAAAATATGAACGAGTTTTATAAAAATTTATTTGTACTTCACTTTCTAAACAGAAGACAGTTTATCTAGAGTACACATTTAACGGGTTATTTTGAGAAACATTTAGTTTTAACACTGTGCTGACAGGTTGTTTTCAGAAATATTTTGGTTTACACTTTCACCCTTTATCTGTCAAGTTGTTTCAGTGTAAGAAAATTACGCAAGAAAATGTCATACCAACAACATTTTAATAAACATGCAAAAATCTCACTAGTTTTTATCAGACAATATTACCATGAGCATATTTTGAAACTGTTATAATAAATAATTTGCTGAAAATATTGTTATACCGCTGGTAAATACGATTTACTCTGTCTGCCTGTCTCTCTCTGCAGATTCGTGTCCGGATCATAAGTTCTTTGTTGGTTGACATTTACATAACATAATAAACACACAGGTATATCACCGCGAGACGAGACGATGTATATTCAGGACCTCTATATAATATTGACCCCCTCGTAATTTTAAATTATAGTTTTTCAAACATTGATTTTGTCTGACCCATAACTTTTTTTATTTGACATAAGCATACGTATCATATTTGTAACTTTATTTATTACCATGAAACGTCGTGTTACGCATTGGTGACCTAGATATAACCTTGACTCTTTACTTCTCGGTGAAAATTATAGTATTTTAGCGTGGATGAATGTTTCAGCATACCATATTTGCCACATGGGTGCATCAGCATGGCGCAATGTGTTGCATACACCCATGACCTTGACCCTCGATCAAGATCAAAATTAAGTGTGTTCAAATCTGTTAAAAAACAACACAAACAGATGAACCGATAGATCACTGCTGCACTAATATTTATTTCGATAATATCACTCTTTTCAATGCCAGTATACTACCATGATCATCATTTCTGCACACAGCAATTCCTTTAAAATTATTCAACTAAAGATAGATGTTATTTTTATAAGAAATTTTGTTTAAATTCTATGGGTTTCATCAATATATTCTGAATTAACACACAAGGGATGACATATACAGCAATTCATTTAATATTTAAAATTTATCCAGAAAAGACAGATATATTTTATAAGAAATAGCTATTTTTATATGAAACGACATGATTTTATTTAGTTGCCATTATACTATGGTTTTCTTATAGTGTGTGGATATTCCAAATCATGCCGTAGAAGCATACATATTCGTGGGGTTAAATTTGGTGATTTTAAAAAAAATTGGTTGAGACATAATTTCAACCCAAATTTGTTTTCTGAAATACATGGACATCCTTTTGGTATCCCCGTTCATTGAATTCGAAATTACGTTAAATTCTCGTTGTATTTTTTACCTACAAAAATAGTGAAATTTAATCAACCACCGAAATGTTTGATTTACAGTAATCATACATACATTTACATCACAAACTTTTACATAAAACATATAACACAGGTGCTAGTTCAATTTTGATGTGCTATATATGCACTTTTCGGAAAATCATTCCTCATCATTGACAATAGGGGCATGAAAAGTTTTATGGATAAAAAAGCATAAGCCAAAGAGTTGAAAATTAATGAATCTAAAGTGCCAAAATAATTTTCTGAATCCTAGTAATGATTTCTTTAGTTTTGAATAACGAACAAAACTATGGTGAGAATCCAACGGCTTAGGTTCTTATGTGGAGATTTCTACATTTTTACTTTTGCTTCAATACGGCGTTTCTCGGATACAGTGTTCCGGACGAAGTGTCACTTGACTTTCATCACCACTTGACTGAATTTAGGGCACTTTTTACCGCCTTGTTTATAAACATAATACAACGAACTGCTAGGTCTCGTTTTTGATGATAAATTGAAAAAATTTCCACCAAAAGTGTCATTTTAGATTCTTTTACGGTTTTCAATCATATAGATGGTTAAAAAACATTATAAATTTATTTTAATCAATTAAAAATCGCCGGAAACATCGCAGTTGTGATGACTGCACAGTGAATCTGCGTGACCGAAACTCAAGATTTTCATCATTTATAAGATCAATTTTTGTATATTTCGTTTTGTATAAGATAAAATAATTCAAATAAAATTAAAATCAGGCAGACTAAAGATAGCTTAAGACGTATATTCTATTTCACGTTTCCGACACTAAGCCCGAAAAGTTTGATAGATAAAAAACATAAGCCAAACAGTTGAACAATAATGAATCTAAGTTCCAAAATTATATGAATCCAAATCCAGCTAAGGAATGCTTTGCATGAGGGAACAGACCTTATTTTTAAATAAATTAAAAAAGTTAAGACGGCTGAAAAAATTTTGCTAAATGGTACATATTCTGACCGCACAAAGTACTGCCTACTGAGTTATAGATGCCCTCAGGGAGTTCATGCTAAAATGCAACATTACCATTCTAATGCAAGCATTTAGTAAACAGAATTTTATCAACTTCGACTGCATTGAAATCCCTGTTTTGCGGTCGGGGTTAACATACTGCTTGCTATCAACGTAACAATTACGCAATGTTTTCCTACCCGCCGGTAGATGTGCTTTTGTTTACTAACCATTCTGACGGATTCGGATAATTTATTGTTTAAAGAATTTCCCCTTTTATAATGTATTACAGAACAATTCAATTGGTTTTAGTTTTTGAATGAAAGCAATGGATTGCAATTATTGACAAGAGCTGACCTAAACACTGTAGCAAATACATGTACATGTTGCTTTTCAACGCATCGTCGCCAGGTAGGAAGGCCTCCGTTTTCGACAGTAAAATCCAAGTTTTGCGTTCGAGACTCTTTACATGCTAGACAGTAATCTCGCAGTCGAGACATTTTACATGCAGAACAGTGATCTCGTGGTCGAGACTCTTTACATGCTAGACAGTTACATGTATCTCTCAGTCGAGTCTCTTTACAAGCCATTATCTCGCAGTCAGTCGAGATTCTTTACATGCTAGACAGTTATCTCGCAGTCAAGACTCTTAACATGCTAGACAGTTATCTCGCAGTCGAGACTCTTTACATGCTTGACAGTTATCTCGCAGTCGAGACATTTTACATGCTAGACAGTTATCTGGTGGTCGAGACATTTTACATGCTAGACAGTGATCTGGTGGTCGAGACTGTTAACATGCTAGACAGTTATCTTGCAGTCGAGACATTTTACATGCAAGACAGTGATCTGGTGGTCGAGACATTTTACATGCTAGACAGTGATCTGGTGGCCGAGACTCTTTACATGCTAGACAGTTATCTCGCAGTCGAGACTCTTTACATGCTAGACAGTTATCTTGCAGTCGAGACATTTTACATGCAAGACAGTTATCTGGTAGTCGAGACATTTTACATGCTAGACAGTGATCTGGTGGTCGAGACTGTTAACATGCTAGACAGTTATCTTGCAGTCGAGACATTTTACATGCAAGACAGTGATCTGGTGGTCGAGACATTTTACATGCTAGACAGTGATCTGGTGGCCGAGACTCTTTACATGCTAGACAGTTATCTCGCAGTCGAGACTCTTTACATGCTAGACAGTTATCTTGCAGTCGAGACATTTTACATGCAAGACAGTTATCTCGCAGTCGAGACCTTTGACATGCTAGACAGTTATCTCCCAGTCGAGACTCTTTACTTGCTAGACAGTTATCTTGCAGTCGAGAAATTTTACATGCAAGACAGTGATCTGGTGGTCGAGACATTTTACATGCTAGACAGTGATCTGGTGGTCGAGACATTTTACATGCTAGACAGTGATCTGGTGGCCGAGACTCTTTACATGCTAGACAGTTATCTCGCAGTCGACACTCTTTACATGCTAGACAGTTACATGTATCTCTCAGTAGTCTCTTTACAAGCCATTATCTCGCAGTCAGTCGAGATTCTTTACATGCTAGACATTTATCTCACAGTCGACACAATTTACATGCTAGATAGTTATCTCGCAGTCGAGACTCTTTACATGCTAGCCAGTTATCTCGCAGTCTTGACTCTTTTCATGCTAGACAGTTATCTCACAGTTGACACAATTAACATGCTAGACAGTTATCTCGCAGTCGACAAAATTAACATGATCTCGTAGTCGAGACTCTTTACATGCAAGACAGTTATCTCAGTGTCGGAACTATTTACAAGCAAGACAGTTTTCTCACGGTAGGAACTCTTTACAAGCAAGACAGTTTTCTCACCGTTTGAACTCTTTACGATCAAGACAGTTATCTCACTGTTGGAACTCTTTACAAGCAAGACAGTTTTTCTCACGGTAGGAACTCTTTTCAAGCAAGACAGTTTTCTCACGGTTGGAACTCTTTAAATGCAAGACAGTTATCTCACGGTTGGAACTCTTTACAAGCAAGACAGTTATCTCCCGGTTGGAACTCTTTACATGCAAGACAGTTATCTCACGGTTAGAACTCTTTACAAGCAAGACAGTTTTCTCACGGTTGGAACTCTTTACAAGCAAGACAGTTTTCTCACGGTAGGAACTCTTTACATGCAAGACAGTTTTCTCACGGTTGGAACTTTTTCCATGGAAGACAGTTTTCTTACGGTTGGAACTCTTTACAAGCAAGACAGTTATCTCACGGTTGGGACTCTTTACAAGCAAGACAGTTTTCTCACGGTTGGAACTCTTTACAAGCAAGACAGTTATCTCACGGTTGGAACTCTTTACATGCAAGACAGTTATCTCACAGTTGGAACTCTTTACAAGCAAGACAGTTATCTCACGGTTGGAACTCTTTACATGCAAGACAGTTATCTCACGGTTGGAACTCTTTACAAGCAAGACAGTTTTCTCACGGTTGGAACTCTTTACAAGCAAGACAGTTATCTCACGGTTGGAACTCTTTACATGCAAGACAGTTTATCTCACGGTTGGAACTCTTTACAAGCAAGACAGTTTTCTCCCGGTTGGAACTCTTTACATGCAAGACAGTTTTCTCACGGTTGGAACTTTTTCCATGCAAGACAGTTTTCTCACGGTTGGAACTCTTTACATGCAAGACAGTTATCTCACGGTTGGAACTCTTTACAAGCAAGACAGTTATCTCACGGTTGGAACTTTTTACAAGCAAGACAGTTTTCTCACGGTTGGAACTCTTTACAAGCAAGACAGTTATCTCACGGTTGGAACTCTTTACATGCAAGACAGTTATCTCACGGTTGGAACTCTTTACAAGCAAGACAGTTTTCTCACGGTTGGAACTCTTTACAAGCAAGACAGTTATCTCACGGTAGGAACTCTTTACATGCAAGACAATTATCTCACGGTTGGAACTCTTTACAAGCAAGACAGTTATCTCACAGTTGGAACTCTTTACAAGCAAGACAGTTATCTCACGGTTGGAACTCTTTACAAGCAAGACAGTTATCTCACGGTTGGAATTCTTTACAAGCAAGACAGTTATCTCACGGTTGGATCTCTTTACATGCAAGACAGTTATCTCACGGTTGGATCTCTTTACATGTTAGACATTAATCTCACGGTAGGAACTCTTTGCAAGCAAGACAGTTATCTCACGGTTGGAACTCTTTACATGCAAGACAGTTGTCTCACGGTTGGAACTCTTTACAAGCAAGAGAGTTATCTCACGGTTGGAACTCTTTACAAGCAAGACAGTTATCTCACGGTTGGATCTCTTTACAAGCAAGACAGTTATCTCACGGTTGGATCTCTTTACGAGCAAGACATTCATCTCACGGTAGGAACTCTTTACAAGCAAGACAGTTATCTCACGGTTGGAACTCTTTACAAGCAAGACAGTTATCTCACGGTTGGAACTCTTTACAAGCAAGACAGTTATCTCACGGTTGGATCTCTTAACATGCAAGACAGTTATCTCACGGTTGGATCTCTTTACATGTTAGACATTAATCTCACGGTAGGAACTCTTTGCAAGCAAGACAGTTATCTCACGGTTGGAACTCTTCACATGCAAGACAGTTGTCTCACGGTTGGAACTCTTTACAAGCAAGAGAGTTATCTCACGGTTGGAACTCTTTACAAGCAAGACAGTTATCTCACGGTTGGATCTCTTTACAAGCAAGACAGTTATCTCACGGTTGGATCTCTTTACGAGCAAGACATTCATCTCACGGTAGGAACTCTTTACAAGCAAGACAGTTATCTCACGGTTGGAACTCTTTACATGCAAGACAGTTATCTCACGGTAGGAACGCTTTACATGCAAGACAGTTATCTCACGGTTGGAACTCTTTACAAGCAAGACAGTTATCTCACGGTTGGAACTCTTTACAAGCAAGACAGTTATCTCACGGTTGGAACTCTTTACAAGCAAGACAGTTATCTCACGGTTGGAACTCTTTACAAGCAAGACAGTTATCTCACGGTTGGATCTCTTTACATGCAAGACAGTTATCTCACGGTTGGATCTCTTTACATGTTAGACATTAATCTCACGGTAGGAACTCTTTACATGCAAGACAGTTATCTCACCATGCAAGACAGTTATCTCACGGTTGGAACTCTTTACAAGCAAGACAGTTATCTCACGGTTGGAACTCTTAACAAGCAAGACAGTTATCTCACGGTTGGCTCTCTTTACAAGCAAGACAGTTATCTCACGGTTGGATCTCTTTACATGCAAGACAGTTATCTCACGGTTGGAACTCTTTACGAGCAAGACATTTTCTCACGGTAGGAACTCTTTACATATAAGACAGTTATCTACTAATTTTGTTTTGAGTGATAGAAGTGATTATACATCATGAAGAACAAGACAGGATGCATAAAACTTCACCGAAACTGCTCCGTAGGTCATCAACGTTTCATGTTAAACAAAAACTTCTCAGCACTTTTGTGTGTTCCCGTTACGGAAACTGTCACTAAACATACTTTAGACGTTTAAGCTAGATGGCATTCTTTATAAATTATGTGATATAATGTTAGAGGGGATCTAAGTTTAGTTGTCATTTTTATTTATCTTCAAGGTTTATAAACATGCTTTTTTTCTGTGCTCTGTGTTTTTTTCAACTAACTTGTATTTTGCTAAATTTATTTTGCTATAACCAATAACTATTAGTTGTATTTGAGCAACAAAGGTTTTTTTCTTGCAGTTTAATATTTATGTTGTTGTCGTTGTTTTTGAGATTCCAAAGTTCCTTAAGTACGAATAAACTTGACTAAAAATATTCTTGTATGAAAAAGAAAAATTAGGATAACATAACATCGCAGTGTTATAAAGAATATCAGTTTTCTTACGACAGAAATCGTATATATATGTGAGTATATATGAGTATGTAAATGAAAAATAATGTATGAATTATATACATAAATGACGATGATTAATTTACATTACACACATTATTGTGTATATTATTATTTATACAATAAATATACATATATACAATACACTTATGAATGGAATACTGTAATATTGCAAATTCAAAAATGTAAAAAAAATAAAATGAAATAATAATAATAATAATTAATAAATATAATAAATAAATAAATAAACATAAAAAGTATGGAATAAAAAATTAAATTAATAAATAAAAGTAAATCAATAAATTTGAAATTAATAGTGATTGAATGAGTAAATAAATAAATTTTGATGAATATTGTCGATAAGATTCGTCAATCATTTTGATTTGCATAACATTTTTGCTTGCAAGTCAGAAACAGAAATATTTAATATACAGATATGGATTTAAACAGAGATAGTTTGATATTAAAAGAGAAGCCCCAAGATAAAAGTGATTCATGCAAGAAGGGATTTCAGCTAAAGCAATTTTGAAACATAAAAATATTATTGTTTTTCATACTAGTCATAAACGAGTATTTGACACGTAGTGGAGAAAATTAGAAGTATCAAAGAAAATACTCATTGATAAAAAAACAAAAACAAAAACAAAAAGCTCAAACTGTCTGGTTTCTTCATCGTCACTATTGTTTTCATATTGTTCATCACATCATTTTGAATGAATTTGTGAGAACCAAAGGAGATAATCAGTGGTAAAAAATCCCTCATTGTCAGGTTTGACCAAAAACTGACAATGACTTTCCTGTAAGGTTAAAGAGAATTATTTTATAATATGTAGGTTAACAGCTAAGTTTAATTATAATTAACATAAAACATTTATATAACTGTTATGGTAACAGATTTATTTGCATAAAAATTCACCTAAAATTTCCTCTTTCATAAATAAGGCATTATATGGGATGACAAGAAGACTGGAATGGTATTTTCTATTTATAGAATTATTTTGGTCATTTTGACATTTATATATAAAACATCTGCATATGATACAAAATGGACACTAATTTATGTACATATACTTAAAAAATTTACATGCAATTTTGCACCCATCCTTGATAATAATATACACAATTATTAAAAAAAAGTAAACACATATATTTTTAAGTAAAACGTTTGAAAAATCATATTTTAATGCCACCTTCCAAAAATGCAAAATTATAATTATCAATAAAATAAATAATTAATACAAAATATGTTAATTATTTTTGTACCAAATTTTTAGCCGTCTTAACTTTTGAAAATTTATTTAAAACTAAGATTTGTTCCGTCATGCAAACCCTTCCCTAGCTAGATTAATTCATATGTTTCATTAATTTTTAAATGTTTGGATTTTTTATGTATCAACTTTTTCGGCCCCTGCTGTCACTGATGAAGAAACGAATTTCAAAAATGTGCTCATATGGCACATCAAAATTTAACTGGTATTTTTGTGATAAATATTGATTTAAGATATCTTGTCGTTAAAAAAAATTCATCTTACGCATACATTTAAACAGCAATCTTTTAAACATTATTCAATTAATTTTTCATTCTTAAGTAAATCATATTCTAAATGATCCAAATATTTTGACGAAAATATTTTACCTTTTGTCTATTTTTTGTTATTGTGGCATTTACTTTCTCATTTAACCATCTAAGAGATTTCTTATAAAAATCCAAAATATCAAAAATAGGAAATCAACCTTATTCTTGTGAAATCCGGATGACTCTTGTTCCGTAGAAAAAATCGGGTTTCACGGGATCCGATATACCGAAAGAGTTTTTACCTTGGATATAAGAATTGGTACGGAAACCAAGTAAAAAAATGAAAATATGTGTAAACGTTTGTTTGAATTCATTAAGTAAAATAAATCATGTTTTCGAAAAGAAGTTTATGAATTTAGTTTTGATGTAAGCAATAAGAGATTATATCTGAATTTACATGTTCCATGAAATATTCATTTATTTTAAACAAGATTCTGATTTTTAAATAATAAATAAAACTGTCTGTTTCCCCATGGCTTCTAGGTTCTCACTAAAACAACGAATGAAAAGTTCCTGTTTCTTACTCTAATGACAAGTACGGATTTTTGCCAAACAAAATTAATTGTTAAAAAAGGTTGCAGTTACAATACTTGTAATCTTTATTACTAATACATAAAAAACATTACAGTTCAAATTCAGTTGTTTGAAAATATATCTTTCCTTCCTCAGCTTTTAACGTTCGATTTCAAAAAGTCCAAAAATTTGTCGCGTTATATTTATTGATAGACCCGAAAACACAAACGTCAGTAAAGTTTTTCTTGAACGTTGTGAAGTTACAACTGAAAGTTGAAATCTTTTTCAATATACGAAAATGCTTTACAATATCCAGATACTAAGGCCTTTTAAAGTTGAATGGTTTGTAAGATAAAAAGCGACAATTATCTATCAATTTGATTTGATAAATAAGGTTATGATTTGGCAATGAAAATATTATTAAAATGAAACAAAAAATAACGATTTATTGTTTCACCGTATCGACTCTTTTTTTGGAAATTTTCATAGCTGGTCCGCTTCTATTGTTCAGAAAACTTTTATTTAGCACTAACGGCAGTTTGTTTTAGGTCCACCGAGCTGGAAGAAAGTATTCTCCCATTGTGGACTTTTGAACCAATCACCAATAGATATACAGATGCAGACTGTTCACGGCGGAAGCGGAAATTCAATTACCTACAACAACGTTAAAAAGATGACGGGTGAACTTCTGAATAATGGTAATGTTCTACAAATGTATATACATACACTGTACTCTTGTAAAGATATTTGTTTATGTCTGTTTGTGGCAACCATAAACGTTTTGCGCCCTACAAAATTTAGAATGGTGATCAAGAATTCGAAAGCCCTATTTCATTAAAATATGAAAATAATGGATCATTAAAAAAAATTGAAGGATAACCTCCTTGAGGAGTCTTAACGGACGAGTGGTCGAAGTTGTGCAATGTCTGATTACAGTGTCGGTGTCTTGGGATTGGAATCCCACCCTTGCATATCCTGGTGTTAGAAATCTTGAAAATTAACCGAATCCTGTGGTCTTCTTTGTGCATTTCGATATTCTCGGCCATCCAAAAACTATCCAGTAACAGAATATTGACTGGGTCATGAAAAACCATCACTCCTATACACTCCATGCAGTTAGTACTGTTGTTCTTACATTTTGGTGTCTCTATGGTTTCTGTTCCGTCGTGTTTTATATTTTGTTAGTTCATCCCTTGTTACCTGTTATTAATTGTGCGCCTTTTACTTTCTTGTATATATCTGTAACCATAAGTACCACTACGGAAGCTAGTGTATGTGGGAACTCTGAGTTGGTAGTGACTGTTCTTTAGTCAAGCAGTAGGCATTTCGAAAGTCGAGGGATCCTTCGGAAGAGACAATAAAAACCGATGCCCTGTGTCACGACAAGCGTGGCACGTTAGAGAACCCTCCCTGCATATTGCCCTTAGTGCTTGTAAAGGTCAAAATTTTTGCCTCTTCACCTATAGCTGGTGACGCCTCGACATAAGTGAAATATTCCTGACTGAGACGTAAAGCCCCATAACATTAATCAATCAATAAATATAATCATAAGCGTCTTAAAAGGTTATTTCAAAAATAGTTATAAAAACGTGATGGTAAAGTTTTTTTTAAACAGGTGCTCTTTTCTCAAGTTAGTTACAAATTATCCATAATAAAATGAATGACATTTCATATATGTTCATAAAATGAGTATTGTTTCTATTAAGGTTTCATGCCGGTATTTTATGTCAGACCTAGAAGTAAAGTCCTACACGGTGTGCCGGGTTCTGGTGAAGAGAGTATGTATTATCTGGACAATTTTCACATACATTTTGGCAGCACATATGACTTTGAATCTGGATCAGAACACAGTGTGGACTCCAAGAAATACGCAGCAGAAGTAAGGATTATTAAGCTACACAGCACGTATTTTGATTCCTGTATTGTTCCAGGCGAACAAGTTGTGGTCTGCCATACTTTTTGACGTTTTGTTTGACAGCGGATAACTTCAATTAACCATTAAAGGCTGTTATTAATAGCCATCACATATAGATTCATCTATTTGTATATTTAGAGAAATACTTTATTAATTTTTTTTACTATTTCGGGTAACTCATAATTAAAACGGAAATCTAAAAGTTGTTTTTTCCAGAGTGGAATTATACTCTACTTTGTACATCAAAAAGCGTAACTTCTTTAACTTGATTGGAGATGTACATCTAGTCAGTTAATATATATAATATCTTAAAACATCTTCGTGCGAAAAAAATAGTAATTATTAATTAACAACATGTGTTATTGATACAATACGTAAAATCTGTCACGCTAATAAATTCACAAAACTGGGCCAATTTGAGATAAACCGGACATGTTTGTTCTAGAGAAGGCATGCTCGAGGTTTTGTATCATGACATAAGTTAGTATGAAATGATGACAAAAATTGAAGATTCTGACATAGAAAACATTTTCATGGATATCGACACCGATAAAAATCAACACTTGCCACAAAATAACAGATTTGTTGATGTAACAATCGATAGTGACAAATTTCTTTTTCTTTTTTTTATTCTTAATGTTTAAAATGTTTATCAATAAAATTAATGAAAAGGCCAGTATGACACATCGAGACCAAATAACTGGGTCAATATGAAAATACATGATTAATAATATAATATTATAAATAAAGAAATAAATGATTAAATTAATTTAATTTATTTTTAAAAAATAATAAGGGCATAAGCGGGAAATGGAAAATACGGCTTTCGCCAACACACATTAGTAGCTGACCAAAATGAAATAATAAAAATAATAATAAGACCTGTAAATTGTAGTTAATCAGCGGATTCCTCTTATTTTAAAGTGTCTGGACGAAAAGTTGTTATAATTTTTGGCTACAATTTTTTTTGTTATGAATTTTGTGTGGTCTGATAAGGTACAGGTGCAGACAAGCTACAAGACTTTCCATTTATTTTTAGATTCATTTAGAACATTATTTGGCAGATTTTCCCAACTACGAATCTGCGGCTGGAAGATTAGGAGGTACAGTTACCGTGTCTATTTTTGCAGAAGTAAGTATAACACCTCATACTAACCAAATAATGTTTCATTATGTTTCAATTTATTTACTTTTGTTTTTGATGTATAAAAATTTCTTTCTGACAGTTGTATTTAAATTAGCTATTTTTACTATTGATCACGTGTACTTTTTTTATGACTCAAATAAACGTGTGACGTTTTTTATTGGCTGTTTTAGTGATTTGACATATATTTCATAAGCGATAATTTTAGTGATTAATTTTAAAAAATTACATTAAAAATGTAAAATGTAAAAACCATTGAACTGTATGGTCATTCCGTTCATAGTGCTAAAACTTCAATTGCTAAATAAATAACACACATACCTGTTAAATTTTGATGTTAACGAATGTTTTCGGTATGCTTTACATGGCAATGGAAGTTACAGCTTACTATAAACGACATTACCAAACAGTATAATGGTTCTAGACACTTCGACTGTTAAATAAAAAACGTCTTTAGAAATCATTTTGTGTTTTATTTTATTTAAATGTCAGACTTTATATATGTTTTTTTTTTTCAAATCTGCTTAATCTTGCGTCAGGTTGATATTATTAGCACCTTACAATATCAAAACAATAGATAAAGGATAAGTCAGAATGATGCTTTAACTTATATTGATGACGGTATCAAAATGTGATGTCCAAAAAAGCAATATTAGGTAAAAAAAATTAGGCGATTTTTATGTCATGCATTTTAAGATTTAAGCTTTAAAAAGATTAAAAAATGTTTTTACTTTGTACGGTTTTTGTTTTATTGTACATTAATTATCGGGGTTATTAATTACAGGTTAATTATGACAGGGGATATAACTCTTACCTTGACCTTTTTGTACTGAGAGCTGTCAGTCATATTCTGTTTCCTTCTAGTAAGTACTCAGTCAATATCCATATATAAGTAATATCTACATCGTCTTACAGTTGGTTGTGTCATAACCATGCTATAAGAATTTGAACATTGGTAAGTTTGATGATAAAAGTAACTTGCAAATTTTAATATGCCAGGCCCCAGTTCCACAATCATTACTTAACCAATATTTAACTTTACTTAAATTTGACAAATTTTGGCAATCTCTTTTTGAATTAAAAACAAACATTTTTGATGAAACTAAATACAGATATTACAAGTTTGAAGTGACCTTCAAAATGACATCTCAAGTTCCAAAAAATCTAAACAAGTGACTAAATTATTAAGATTTTCAAATTTGCCAGATTTAAGTTAAGGAAAAATCTTTTTAAGGAATGATTGTGAAACTGGGACAAGGTCACTTGCTGAAGTTCGTTGGTTTTCTCAGTCACTTTGGTTTCCTCCATCATTCCAGAACTGAACGCCTCGATGAAACCTTGACTGGGACGTTAAACACTCGATAAACTTGGTAAAATAATTATATATATTTAGTTTAAATAATTAATAAGAATAAACATAACATACTTATGTTAACTAAACATGTAGTCATGACAACAAGAAACTTAGTAAGTTGAGTTGAGTAATTGTGTTTAACGTCCCTGTCAAGAATATTTCACTTATATCGAGATGTCGCCAGCTATAGGTGAAAGTGCAGAACTTTTCCTGTGCGTTGGGTTCTTTATCGTGACACGGGACCTCAATTATTTTAAGTTCCCATCCGAAAGAACCGTGACTTTCATTTCGTAATGCCGAGTGCTTGGCGAAAGAACAGACACTACCCACTTTCAAGTCCTAGGTTAGACCCGGTTGGGACTCGAACCCATGACCTTTCCACTTACGGAGCGAGCACTCTACCAACTGAGCTACCGCAGTGGTAATCTAGTAAGGTAAACGTTTGAAAAATGAATATTTGTGCACTTTTTCAGGCAATCCTTTATTAAAAGTAACTTAACAAAGTAACGACATTTTATATTTGCTGTAACATATAACTTGCTAACCAGATACCGTAACTAAGTGAAGTTAAAAATATCGACGAGGATGGGATTCGAACCCACGCGGGGAGACCCCAATGGATTAGCAGTCCATCGCCTTAACCACTCGGCCACCTCGTCTTTCAGTAATAAAGGCAACATGTTACTTATCAGTTGTAATATTATTAATATCGCATAGATGAGCATTTTTTGAGCTAGTATCGACGGTAACAAGTTATATTGATCTTTACGCTATAATTTACATTGTATATAAAACAAGTTCTTGTACACGCGAGTTTGTATTCTTGTCTGCTTTGTACTAGCACAATCAGGTCGACTTTTCGTTAATGTACTTATTTAGTACGTCTAGGGCAAATATATCAAAATCTCCCGGCAGTCACGTTTTCCTAAAAGCGAGTGAACCCGAACTTTAAGTTATACCCCCAAAGCCCAATTTCTATATGAAATTTTAAAAGACACGTGGATGTTCAAACATTCTTAATTCTGTTATTTTAGGGCTATTTCATTTATAAATGAAACCTTTACTGATAAGCTCAATCAGTGCTTCAAAATCAGAAGGGAAGATGCTTCAAGAAAATATGAATTTGACTAATTACGTCAAAAAAATAGGAAAAGACGCATTTAGATCCTTAACCAAAAACAGATTTCATACAGTTATAAAAATATTTATTTATTTATTTATTTATTTATTTTGCAGATAAGGGTCACAATACGTCATTATTTCTATCTGACATTCTACCATCAACAGGGAGTTTTTACAATTATGTCGGATCATCATCAGTTCCTCCATGTAAACCAAACAATATTTGGATAGTTATGGAACGTCCAATACAGATATCACCAGCTGTAATAAACTCTCTCTCTCTCTCTCTCTCTCTCTCTCTCTCTCTCTCTCTCTCTCTCTCTCTCAGTATATTAGTTCAGTTCTATGACAGCTTTCTCTTATACTTTCAGAAACTCTGTTTAGTTTTAGGAAATTTTAGTTATGACAAAACAACTTAAATAAGTTGAAACCAAAATTGTGTTTCCTTATCACTAATTCTTTTTTTTTTTTTTTTTTTTTTTTTTTAAATTAGTTATGCTGTGGTGAGTTCCAAGTAGTTCTGCCTGAGAGCACTTTTATATTTGTTCAATTTACATAGACCTAAGAAAATGTTTCATTAAATTTTCTCATATCGTGACAAGAGTTTATCTTAATTATAACCAAAACTCGTAATGAGACCAGCTCAAATGATTTTCGTGAACATTCACGTGATTAGAAACCGGCTCAAATGACGTCATGGAATACGGAACACGGAGCACAACTGCAATAATTTTTTTCTTTAACGTGGAACGACGGTTTCTAATTTTATTCTATTTTAGGCGATGTACACCTTATATATGCTTCGAGGATTTGATGGCAAGCCGATATCTGAACATGGAAACATTCGTCCAACTCAACCCAGAGGGATCAGGCCGGTGGAGTCGAATTTCTTTATCAAGATGTATGTGTGATTTTTCTGAAACAATTTAATGTTGTCGGACATGGCGACATTAGCGCAGGTCAATTTAAAGTGTTAGGACAGTGTAGTCCAACTTTTTCATAAAAGTGTGGTTGCGATGATATATGATATATTGATGATATTTAGTGTTGTCCAAGAACAACAATCAAGACAATACTAAGATTGTGTACATTAAATAAATATTAACTTGTTCTATAAGTATCAATTTTATATATATTCCTACAATTCATTATACCATATATATATATATATATATATATATATATATATATATATATATATATATATATATATATATATATATATATATATATATATATATGTATATATATATATAGGATATTTAACAGTGAAGTATGAATATGAAATTTATTTTTTCGAGTGGAGTGAGAAAATCAATATTTTCACGAGACGGCGCAGCCTTTAACAGTGAAGTATGAGTTACTCCCCTACTTCACTGTTAAATGTTCTATTTATTTTATATCACTGTTTAAATTGTTTTATATCTGACATGTTTGGTTAATTAAAACAATCCCGGGATTGCGCCGTCGACGTACAGATGTGAGCGTTGTTGACGATTATAAACAACATTGACAAGGTACACTGTTATTCGCTCGTGTAATGGTTGACGCAATTCGGAAAAACCTGCGGCACCGACGTGTGACGAGAAACAAGTACAGGGCACCCGTTCGCAATATAAAAAGGGGAGTAACTCTAATTAAAAAACCCTCTAAATTGCACGTGAAGGAATTCGGAGTGAAATACATATATTTTCACCGGTGAAAATATATGTATTTCACTACTGTGAAAATATGTGATTTATCAGTTAAATATTTTCCGTTATTTCATTAGTGATATAAAATAAATAGAGGATATTTAACAGTGAAGTATGAATATGAATTTTATTTTGTCTCGTGAAGTGAGAAAATCAATATTTTCACGAGACGGCGCAGCCTTTAACAGTGAAGTAGGGGAGTAACTCATACTTCACTGTTAAATGTTCTATTTATTTTATATCACTGTTTGAATTTTTTTTATATCTGACATGTTTGGTTAATTAAAACAATCCCGGGATTGTGCCGTCGACGTACAGATGTGACCGTTGTTGACGATAATAAACAACATTGACAAGGTACACTGTTATTCGCTCGTGTAATGGTTGACGCAATTCGGAAAAAACTGCGGGACCTATGTGTGACGAGGAACAAGTACAGGGCACCCGTTCGCAATAATAAAAAGGGGAGTAACTCTAATTAAAAACCCCTCTAAATTGCACGTGTAGGAATTCGGAGTGAAATACATATATTTTCACCGGTGAAAATATATGTATTTCACTGCTGTGAAAATATGTGATTTATCAGTTAATTACTTTCCATTATTTCATTATTGATATAAAATAGATATATATATATATATGGTTGATGTAAATGATATAGATTCGCTTGTTATAATATAAATCAGTTCTATCAATCAACTCGTTGGTGTGTTGACGGGTTGTTAAGCCTGATATTTTGTTTTACAAATTTATATATATATATATATATATATATATATATATATATATATATATATATATATATATATATATATTATATATACTTTCAGTTGTTCTCGCCACACTGATATTAAATAAATACCTGCACCGCTCTCATGAAATATAGTAATTTCCCACTTCAAAATAAGTTACACAATACATGTTCTTTGTTAATTATCTTCAAATTTTTCTTTATTTGTAAATAAATACAATGTAAAATATTTTTGTTATGCCTTTTTTTGTATGTATTATGATTTGTTTTTCAAGTCATATTTCCGGAAGTGTTAAAAAATGGAAAACTAAAAATAAAGAAGGCGAAACATAACGTTGTTGCTTCTTCTTGCTATTTCTGATAAGTGATATCACTAAATATTTTATGATATTACTAATTTATTAAGTGATATAACTTATTCGATTTAGTCATATAATTAATTCGATTTAGTGATATCACCAATTAAATTAATGGTATCCCAAAATACTGAATAAGTAGTAAAACGGCACCCCATAATGTATGCTTGTTAAAAGCAGTTTGCGTCTTGATTTGAATGAAAAAAAATATTGAAATAATAATAATGATAATAATAATACAAACAACAACAACAATAATAATAATAATAGAATTCCTCTTTTTTAATAGAGATATCTGATTTTCAATTGCGAACTCTAGATTCGTCTAGGGCATGACGTTTTGGTATAAATAATGAGACTGAATAACCTGTAGACGCATCCTGAAGAATTCAAGTTCACTGAGTTAAAAGTAATATCACGTCATCATATCAAATTGTCTTTTTGCTTTAAAATCAAACAAAAACATATACCGGTCGACTTAATAGAGGGAGAGAGAGAGAGAGAGAGAGTATCTTATCAGAGTGGCTTAAATGTTTCCTTAGACAAACACAACCACAGTAATGAAATGGTTGAATAAACCATATCTACAAATCAGCAGTCAACAACTACCTTTAAAGTTTTTGTAAAATTTTGACTCTCTAAATCTCAAAATCTACATTTTTTAAAATTGAATAATATTGTATTTAATGTTTATTTTAAAAATATTGGTACAAAATAAACAACAACAATAATAACAATAATAATAACAACAACAACAACAACAATAATAATAATAATAATAATAATAATAATAATAATAATGATGATGATGATGATGATGATGACAACAACAACAACAACAACAACAACAACAACAATAATAATAATAGAAATAATAATAATAATAATAATAATATATTACATTTAAAATTATTCATTTACATTAAAAGCAACAATTAAAAAAAAAAAAACCCGTCAGCATCTCAGTGAAAAACAAAAAAAAACTGACTGAATTATTTTTAAAGAACATGTGAAGTGTCGTCGGAATTATACCACCCACACAAACGATGTTTTACTCTCTGAAAAAGACATTGAACTTAAACGTTTTTACGCCATTACTTAAAACAATTATTATTATTTTTTATTTTTTCTTTATTTTGCATGAATAAGTACCCCTGTTAATTGAACGATCTGTAAGGAAGCCGTTTAGTGCCACTAATAATTACTAGTATTAATCAATTAATAATTATTAAGCCGTCGTTTTGTCATATGGAATAACTTCGTCATTAACTACCTAGATCGTTTTTTTTAGAGATGTAATTAAACTATCATGTATAATACATTTATCATCACCATTGTTTCGTACAAATCATCTGCTAATGATTTTATATTATAACTGGAATTGGTACATCTAATCGCTCATATAACATTCCGTATTTCTTACGATCATTATCATTTATTACTGAAAACATGCGTTAATGCCGCAGGGTAATGTAGAAAATGAACTCATTTCAGGAAAATGTCCTAAGGTCCATCGGTTACAATGGAAACATAAAACATATATGTCTGTACAATAAAACATATAGTTACGCTGTTGACAACAAATTGAAGGTCTCTAGAATTCAAGAAATGTATCATCATAATTTCATGACCATTCCAAATTTAAACCAACACAAACATACAGCTATGAAGACTTGCAAATTGAGTTAAACACGTAACATTCTACATGGAAAGTGAGGCCGGGTGTTCCGAAAGAGGTTTACCTTCTGTCTGTCAAGCTACATCCGCCACAAAGACTAAGTATTGAAATACAGGTATTTGTGTTATATATTTACATCTGAATGAAACATGAATATACAGACTAGCTAAGTTGCCTCTCGTTGTCTGCTAGGGAACTTAGTAAATATATGTGCTTTGGAGAATTCAGGCACATTTTCCATTTTGACACGCGTACGCGTGTATTTATAGACCAGTGGTAGAAAAGTAAGCGGGGGTTGTTGTGAGCCTATAAATAGTTCTATAACTAGCAAACCTAGACATTAATTCCAGTGTCCGTGCAAAGTCAGGGGTTTTATAATCAGCAAATCAAATACATGTTTGTCTTTTGTTTGTATTGTCATGTGGTTGTTTTATCGTAAACTTGTTTCGTAGTTGCGTTGTCTTTTAACAATTCAAGTACGTTTCTTTTCAGTTTCAAATTGTCTTTTGTTCGTTGTAACAAAACATAAAGTTAGATCAATAGTGAAAGATCACGCCTCAAAAGTTAGATTAATAGTGAAAGATCACGCCTCAAAAGTTAGATTAATAGTGAAAGATCACGCCTCAAAAGTTAGATTAATAGTGAAAGATCAAGTTTATTATCCAAATCTAATTGAAATTTACACATAATATATGAAGCAACGATCTAGTTATCCGTTTATTTTTGATTTCCGATTAAGTTTATTATCCAAATCCAATTGAAATTTACACATAATATATGAAGCAACGATCTAGTTATCCGTTTATTTTTGATTATATCATTTAAAAAGATCAGTTTGTTTTTCCGAATTTGTTCATTATCAAAATTTCTAATTAAAGTTGAAGGTTTAAAAACAATAACCTTATCGGCCTCCAGTTTCCAAAAACCAATTGTTAAGAATAATGGCATTCCGTTGTGTCTAACTATAAGAAAGCCATTTGAAAGTCATCTAAAACTCTCAAACTTTAGATAAATAAACTGTACGACTATCAAGAACTATGGAATAATTGTCAGATTCAATGCGATTTTTCTTAATTCTTTTAATACTCTAATATGTTAGAGTTACGCCTCTTGTGGAAAACGTGAACTAAAACACAAATGTTTGACAAATATAATCCATGAGATCGTTCATTAAACTTTCGTTGGTGAATATTAAATTCGAACACGATTTCGCATTTCGCGCATATTAAAAAAACTTTCTTTCAAATAATTGATTATTAGAAACACGTCATATTTAAACTAAACATTGATTACGATATGTACTAAGTGTCGACAAGGATATTATGTAAGCGCATTGTTTTACATTTTTCATATATATATATATATATATATATATATATATATATATATATATATATATATATATATATATATATATATAGAGAGAGAGAGAGAGAGAGAGAGAGAGAGAGAGAGAGAGAGAGAGAGAGAGAGAGAGAGAGAGAGAGAGAGAGAGAAAGAGTTGAGTTGAATAATGGTGTTTAACGTCCCAGTCAAGAATATTTCACTTATATCGAGACGTCGCCAGCTATAGGCGAAAGTACAGAAATTTTGCCTGTGCGTTGAGGTGATGGCAATATACAGCAGGGTTCTTTATCGTGCCATCCGTAGGAACCGTGATTTTCATTTCGTAATGCCAAGTGCTTGGCGAAATAACAAAGCAATTTTTGGTGCATGAAGTTTTGTCACTTTGTATAGTTTATTCATTTTTTCATTTGATTTTTTTCCTAGAACTTATATTCTCAAAATAAATGAAAACGATTTATTTTGATTGGTATGTTAAATCTTTCACTCTATTTTCTCTATCTCCGTCTCTCTTAGCTTCTTCATTCGACTAGTGGTTCATCTATTAAATTCAAGTAAATAAAATTTATATTTAAATTAAATTTTTAAAATCAGATAATTTGTCACGTGTGCACTTTAGAATTTAAAAATGTACATACAAAAAACAACCCCACATGTCCAACAGGTTATTTCAAATTAACCTTAAATAAGGTAAGTGGGATTTCCTTATTTATTACACGAATCGGAAAAACACGTTTTTATACAAAATATTCTTGTTTGCGTAGATGTGAATGTCATATGTATATCATAAATGTATTTGAACGTCAATAAATGACATGATATTCTAACACTCTTCCCACTTTCTAATTAGTGCATAGTGTTGACAATTGGTATTTAAAGTGACGTTGTTGTGTATCTTAACGTTGGGGAAAATATCCCAAGTGTTAATGTTTTAGTTTTCGGTAGATCTACACAGACGAGTGACGTCATTTAATTTGTGACGATTAAATGTTGACAAATTATAGAGGCGAAAAAATGTTAAAGAATGATATTAACGACAAAATGTTGACGAACAATAATGACAAAAATAAATGTTGTTAAATAGTAATGACGACGAAATGTTGACGAATAATCATGACGTCTAAATGTTGTTGAAAAATAATGACGACAAAATGTTGTTGAATAACAATGACGACAAAATATTGTTGAACAATAATGACGACAAAATGTTGACGAATTATTATGACGACAAAATGTTGTTGAATAGTTATGACGACAAAATGATGACGAATAATGATGACGAAAAATTTTGTTGAATAATAATGACGACAAAATGTTGACGAATAATAATGACGACAAAATGTTGACAATAATAGCGATATTATCTCTGTACAATTCAATGAGTGCTAAAGTGCAGGTAAATTCTAATCCATTTTAGCCTAAAGATATCTGCAATTTTTAGCACTTTTTTGCACTATATTTCATTAGTTACGTAATTTTTTTTAAATATTTGATGCATATCGCTTAAACATTATGGTTACGCTTCGGTGACAGAGTGGTCTAAAGCGCGGACTTACGGTTTACAGCGCTTCTCACAAATAGGTTCGAATTTAACTCGGCAAATATTTGTGTGGAAAAGTTAAGCAGTTCGTTTGGCAAAGGTTGGTTGTTTTTCCTGTAAATTCGATATTTGCACCAGAATCAGAGTTCAAAATTAAAATAAAACTCTAATTGGGGTAATCATCAAGTCAGTCAGTCGTAATAGAGTTTTCAATATGGTACAAGATAGCCTTCAGAACAAGTAATTATACGCTTTCTAGCAGTGCAGTTTAAGTCATATTGTACACTGAGTTTAGAATCTGAACAAAAAGTCCCATGTAAGATAGAAACCATTTTGAAGAACCCGGCTGCATACGATCTACGGCTAGTTTGAAATCGGATGGCTTAACATGGCCGAGTGGAACTGTCACTGGCTTTCGAAGTCAGGGATTGTGGGTTCAAACCTCACTCAGGACTTGGAAATTTTCTTAGATGATTTTCATCTTCTGCCTATACTAGAGCCGTAAAAACCTCGTTACCAGATAGTCTTTCTGATGAGACTCGAAACCGAGGTCCCCTGTCTCAGTACACGCTAGTAGGCTACCTGTGGCCGCTACAGAGGACGCTTACAACTAGAAGAGAATGAAACAGACTGTGCAAGATAAGAAGTTAGAGATTCATTGGTAGATACAGCTTTAATGAGACGTTCATTGGTCAAGATTCATAACTATTTCGTAGAATAAGCTTTACTTTTTTCTTATTTTTTGACAAGATGCTATCTTTTATATAGAGCAATGTCTGTGCAATAAACGTGATGGTTGAGAGCCTTTGGTTAATGCTCTTATCCAACCACTTAAAATTGATTCAATAAAATTTTGTTATGCCATGTTCTTTATTTTCAAGAACATGTACAGGTTTTAAAAGAAAATTTTTAAAAAGAATTATTCTTTTCATATTTTCAAAGAAGTTTTGTTTGATTGTATATAAAGGTGTTAATTAATGATAAAAGGTATAGAGTCAATTTATTCCCGATAAAGTTGTCGGATTTGCAAAAACAATTTTGGCTTTCTTGTCAAGTTGTTCATTTCACTTTGACTTGTAGAACCAGTGTTGACGTGCTACTAGTATTTCCTACATAGTTGTACATTTCACTTTGACTTGTAGAACCAGTGTTGACGTGCTACTAGTATTTCCTACATAGTTGTTCATTTCACTTTGACTTGTAGAACCAGTGTTGGCGTGCTACAAGTGTTTCCTACATAGTTGTACATTTCACTTTGACTTGTAGAACCAGTGTTGGCGTGCTACTAGTATTTCCTACATAGTTGTTCATTTCACTTTGACTTGTAGAACCAGTGTTGGCGTGCTACAAGTGTTTCCTACATAGTTGTACATTTCACTTTGACTTGTAGAACCAGTGTTGGCGTGCTACAAGTGTTTCCTATATAGTTGTACATTTCACTTTGACTTGTAGAACCAGTGTTGGCGTGCTACAAGTGTTTCCTACATAGTTGTACATTTCACTCAATCCTACCAACCTTAAAAATAAACAAAACAACCCCGTTAATAGGGAATCCGTACTATCAACTTTTAAACTGATAAAAACATATATACATTGATAATATTATAAAAATCATAAATAATTTATACATCGTATCAACCTATAGATTGTAAAATTCTAACTATACGATGTGGTTTTAGACTTACAGATTTTTAGATAGATTTTGTCATTCAAGAGCCTTATTTGCAAAGGAGTTTAAGAATTGAGAGTTGAGTATTGGTGTTTAACGTCCCAGTCAAGAATATTTCACTTATATCAAAACGTCGAAAGTGTAGAAATTTTGCTTGTGCGTTGCGCTGATGGCATTATACAGCAGGCTTCTTTATTGTGTCACGCCTACCGTGACACGGGACCTCGTTTATTTTAAGTTCCCATCCCAAAGAACAGTGACCTTCATTTTGGAATGCCGAGTGCTTGGCCAAAGAACAGTCACTACCCACTTTCAAGTCTTGGGTCACACCCGGTCGGGGTTCGAACCCACGACTTCCCACTTACGGAGCGAGCACTCTACCAACAGAGCTACCGCAGTGGCACAAAGGAGTTTTAGTTTAACATTTAAAAACAGCAAGTTCAGACAGAATCGCTAAATGATTTCAGTTGAACAGTATCCTATGCAGATATGAAAAGTATGCACCAGGCCATTTAAATACGTTTGCCTAAAGACTAGAGTCAAATTTTAAAATCAGAAGCTCAAAATTACTTAGTAAACGTGATGGGAGTAATTTCCTATATCACACACACACACACACACACACACACACACACACACACACACACACACACACACACACACACATATATATATATATATATATATATATATATATATATATATATATATATATATATATATATATATATATATTACACAAAGAAATAAAACTGACATATACTTATTCTTTCAAGAATCGCCAATGGCTATTTCGAAAAATTTGCTGCCAAATGAAATCAGACCATTTACTAATGACCCAACGACCACTTGAAAAAAAACCCTTGGACACTTCTTAGAAAATTCCATTTAAAAGTTTTTTTTTAAATTAAATTTTGATTACCATTAGTTAGGAAATGCATGAAATATACAGAAACAAAATATTCATAATAAGTTTTCGATTCGTGGTTTCGTATTTTTTATTAAATTGCTATACCAAGTATACCTAGTCTTTCTGGTACAAATTTCTATATTAAATCACAGTAAAAATCCTGGTATTATATGGCATCCTGGCGTCGTTTACGTATATACTAAAGATTAATTGATAAAATTGCACCTATTGTTCCTTCATTAAACGCTCATAATTAGAGGTGAAAGTACGAACCTTACGACACAGAGCATCAAGTCACTTAAGACCTGGCAGAAAAAATCTCGTCATTTATTTGACCGCAATATTTGGGATATGTCAAAAAGCAAAAAACGTCATCTTCATCGAAAAAATATTAGTATATTTGTAGTGAATTCTATGAAAAGTAATTTATTTTAATATTTCTTTATAACGATCCTGTAAATGCTTGATAAATTCAGGGAGATATTCTGTAATTTTGAGAAAACCCCCGGGCAAATCGTATAAGTCTACACGACGGATTGATGATCTTGACCACGTGAGACATATTTATGAGTAGTTAGTTTGCGTTAAGTTTATTTTGAAAAGATGCATTTCTTCAGTATTATTATTTTTATTTGTGTTTTTAAATTATCAGATTTGAGCACCATTCCAAAATCCAAAATTAATCCACGGACAGGAAGGAAAGAGACGAGATACAATTTTAGTTATGATAATTCACTTTTATTAGGTAAGTCAATTTACTTATCTATTATTGAATCATTTGTTCTTCTCTGAATAATTATGAATATAAGCTGGATATTATTGGCTTTAAATGCTTTTTTTTCGTAAAGTCATTGTATTAAGAATTAATTTTTTGTCATGATTTTTGTAAAACGATCAAATTTTTGAACGATAGTTATTAAAGCACTGCACTAAAATATATTATTTTGCCTAAAATGTAAGAACTAAGAACGAAACACAATAAACAGAAAAAAACAAGGAAATAAAGCATCGAGGCCATAGATTAAAAAATAGTTAGTTATTCCTACTAACATCATATGAAATGACAAAAAGTGTGAGTTTATACTCATATATTTTATAAAAGGACAAAATAACACTTGCTCTTAAACAATTTTTTTCAAAATGACGTTTAGTATCATTGTAGTTATTTGTACTTTCTTTTTTGAGCATGTCTATTTTTACAATTTTAGGTCGTGACCTTGTTGTTTACCTTTAAACAAGGTGATGATCCAATCTGTAACCTGTGTACAAGGTGATGATCCAATCTGTAACCTGTGTACAAGGTGATGATCCAATCTGTAACCTGTGTACAAGGTGATGATCCAATCTGCAACCTGTGTACAAGGTGATGATCCAATCTGTAACCTGTGTACAAGGTGATGATTCAATCTGTAACCTGTGTACAAGGTCATGATCCAATCTGTAACCTGTGTACAAGGCCATGATCCAATCTGTAACCTATGTACAAGGTCATGATCCAATCTGTAACCTGTGTACAAGGTGATGATTCAATCTGTTACCTGTGTACAAGGTCATGATCCAATCTGTAACATGTGTACAAGGTCTTGATCCAATCTGTAACCTGTGTACAAGGCCATGCTCCAATCTGTAACCTGTGTACAAGATGATGATCCAATCTGTAACCTGTTTACAAGGCCATGATCCAATCTGTAACCTATGTACAAGGTCATAATCCAATCTGTAACCTGTGTACAAGGTCATGATCCAATATGTACTTTTCTACAAGGTGATGATCCAATCTGTAACCTGTGTACAAGGTGATGATCCAATCTGCAACCTGTGTACAAGGTGATGATCCAATCTGTAACCTGTGTACAAGGTGATGATTCAATCTGTAACCTGTGTACAAGGTCATGATCCAATCTGTAACCTGTGTACAAGGCCATGATCCAATCTGTAACCTATGTACAAGGTCATGATCCAATCTGTAACCTGTGTACAAGGTGATGATTCAATCTGTTACCTGTGTACAAGGTCATGATCCAATCTGTAACATGTGTACAAGGTCTTGATCCAATCTGTAACCTGTGTACAAGGCCATGCTCCAATCTGTAACCTGTGTACAAGATGATGATCCAATCTGTAACCTGTGTACAAGGCCATGATCCAATATGTACTTTTCTACAAGGTGATGATCCAATCTGTAACCTGTGTACAAGGTCATGATCCAATCTGTAACCTGTGTACAAGGTCATGATCAAATCTGTAACCTTTCGTTCTGGATTAAAATTAAACCTGTAACCTTTGGTTCTAGATCAAGGTCAAATCAAGGTCTGGTCTTTGACGTTTGTAGTTTTTTTTAACAAAACTTTTTACTATACACGTATATTATATACTTTAATAGTATCTAAGTCATAACCTGAACTGTAACCTTTGTCAATCCCTTACCCGTTGTTATATTTAAGGAGCTATAAATGGAATTTCTGACTATATATTCACAAATATTCAATATTTTGAAACAAAATTTAATACTTAAAAATTTGATAATAATTTGTTTCAAATTCAAATACATAAAATTGATAGTTTCATTGAAAACTTTTTTTTAGAATTAGGCCACGGCCAAAGGTAATGGTGTCATCATAACAACATTAATTAAATTATAATACCCTTTTACCGGCAAAAAATTCTTCACTTGTTTTGAATGCTCATCAGTTTGTTCCTTCTTTGTTATTATTTTGCATCTCAGGTTGAGCAGGAAGGTTTCTCAGGTATCTTGCATAAGATTTTGAAAACTTTGTTTCGATTTGATCTCGAATTTTTTCAATAATTAACATACTTGCAAAATAAAAACTATTACCGCTAACGTGTTTGTCGGTTTTAGTGATTAATTTATTTTTATCCATCATCTGAAAAGCTGTTAGAATTTACTGTCATAACACCACACATAGATATGTCATATAAATAGAATATTTTATTTTCCTTTGGTATATATAAATAACATTTATTTAGAAAAGAGTTGACTTCTTTTAAAATTTAAATGTGATATGTCTGGTTTTAAATCCCAGTCTACAGTAGAATATAATGGTACTTAAAACACCAAAATAGAAATATAATATATAAGTATTAGTACTCTGACGCAATTATGTCCAAATTAAAGCAATTTAACTTTTTAAAAAGGCAAAAAATTATTATGTCATAAATCACGGGGAAGAAGAAACAGACTGGTTTGTTTTTAAAACCTGTCAGTCATCGGCTAAATAAAACCAAACCTCGCAGATGGCACGTCCTGCTTTACAGCTCTGTCCATGCGGATTTGGTATATGATCAAACACGAACATACTAGTCCATATTCAAATTAAAATTCCTGAAGCAAAGTAAAAACTATGAACAATTTAGTTAAAACCCATAAATACCCACCAGGGATATGAGATCAGGTGCTCCGGAGGGGAAGGTACCTCTTGCTTGGCTAGCTACAACCGCCACACGTTAAAATCAAGTCAAGGTCAATCATCTATTTTCCTCCATACCAATGTTTGATATATTATATAAAGATGTCAAGTTCACTTTCCTGTGAATTATGTTTTTTTTTTTAAAAATAGGGTTGACAAAAATCGTTCGAACCCCGACAAGTTGTTGTCATTCGGGTTAAGATTTGGCACAATACAAGCATAACAAGACTAGTTAATGATTCATTAAAAAACATTTGACTATAAAATTTATTGACTAAAAATTTGAATACTAAGTCTAGTAGTGAAAACTAATACTGTTATAGAAAACAGTAAACATTTAGGACCATTTTGTTTGGCTTTTTTCAAAAGGTTTTGACTTCGGAATTATTATTTCTTGTAGTAATTCTGTAGATTTGTAGTTTTAGTAATATGTGCATTTTATCCTGTTTTCCCACCAGGTCCGGACCATTGGCCGTCATTGGTAAGACAGTGCGGAAACCAAAATCAGTCTCCAATAGATATTGTAACATTAGAGGTTTTAGATGGAAGGCGATATTCTATTCAGTGGAATAACTTTGGCGTCATCAATGGAACATTGCAGAACAATGGTAAACTATAGTTATAAGCTCGTATAGACGTAGCATCGTAAGGTCAAACACCAGCGTGTTTATCGAGTCCAAAATAAAACTTTCATGTCATGTTATCACTTTCGGTATGAACAGATATTTTGTTTTTCTGACAGATCTTGTTAAAGTTTGAAGATGACCAAATACATTCATTACAATACGAATGTCAATTCACTTTTTATATTAAAAATGAAGAAGAAGAAGAAGAAGAAGAGAGAGAGAGAGAGAGAGAGAGAGAGAGAGAGAGAGAGAGAGAGAGAGAGAGAGAGAGGGAGAGAGAGAGAGAGCATGGTGAAAGTTTTATGTTTCATCGTGATGCTGTTGAACACTTGTTGTTAATTGATTATTTTTAAATGGTTCAATTATTAAAATGCGTGGCGACGCGTGACTACATTAGCATCTCAAAAGTTGGTTATGAATTCTATCTATTCTTTGATCAAGTTTAAAGTATTTTAATATTCTACAGAATCGTGATCGTTTACTTTTTAACTACTGTGTGATTTATGTTTAAGGTCATGCTCCAGAATATCAAGTCCCAAAGAACAGCATATTATTAAAAAGTGTTCCAGGTATGCCGAATGACATACATTTTACATTAGAAAATATCCACATACATTTTGGGAAAGTGTTAAAGCCAGGATCCGAGCATTCTATAAATGCCAAAGTGTATGCCGGCGAGGTAAATATTATCATTATAGTGACTCTTTCTTTCTCCAATATTTGGCAAGAAAAAACTATAATTTACCAGGACAAAGGTCAAGGATTTATTTTATTTTTTCTTTTGCACGCTCTTTGACGTCACAATATTATTTCAATTGCGACTTCATTGGTTGTCAATGCAAACATTGTACATTTTGTGGGGATTTGAGGTTATGGTTTAACAAACTTCAGACAAATGACAAACATTAATCATATGGTCAGTTTATGTCAAATACCGTCCCAGGAGAGGTTGTATAAAATAACAAACTATATACGTTTAAAAAACAGTTTTATGGGTCAAGTCGAGTACATTTAACGCATAAGATTTCATATCTCAGTTTAACAGTTATTCCTATTTTAGGCAGTTTTTTTTTAAAATTTAAATTCAATTTTCTTCATCACAGGGGTAAGGATACAGGATACCATAAGAAAAGGAACATTTCGTCTCTGCATATCACAAAAATGAGAGGCGATTTAAAAAATTGAAAACGTTAGCAGTGATTTAAAAAAAAACACCTGTATCACAGATTAGGAAAACAGTTTGATTTAAATCAACCGATCCACCAGTTTTTATTATTCAATTTGTAAAAAAATGGTATATGGCACATATGTTGTTTGAAAAACCATTTCTGGGAATGTTTACTTCTTGAATAGAAAATATGGATACTGACTCTGAAAAGCTAGTCCTTGTTGAGCGCTAGTATGATGCAGACAATCAAATACATTTGCACTTCTCATGCACACACGAACATGTTTTGGGTATAAATCTAAGCGGTTAATAAATGTGCTCTCGTCGCAAAAATCTGTATAATTTCTGATGCGAGGTAAAACAACATTAAAACCAACCTGTCTATCTCGTACAGCATGTAGTGTTTATTAATCTTGCGTAACCGTAAAAAGAATGTTTTGTGTATCTTTTAACCAAAAGATATTTTATAGGTATTAATAATTCTTTAAAAAAAATTAAAAATGGTGAAAAAATGGAACTTTTTCTACAACAAAACAGTTAAGAAATAAGCTTTGTGATGATACCTGTAAATATTGAATTACTTTGACAGACTTTATAAAATAGTTTTGCATATTGTTGTCTTAAAAGTCGTTTGATTTGATTGTTTTGAATCTGATGTATGTTTTACGTCCTAGCCAAGAATCTGTCGTTTATACCCAAGCTGTTCAGGGAGGGTGGAGAAACCTGAGTACCATGGGGAAACCTCCGAGTGGGTTTCGAGCCTAGGCAATGAGAGGCGTTGTTATCCGTAAGTGCGCGATCCTGACCACTCGGGCATCGATACCCTTAAAATTGTTTGACATGAATCTTATTTATAAAAACAATGTTGTATTTGTCATACTCTACATATGATGAATAATCGACGGTATCCGTGACGCTAGTAAATGGTTTCAGTGATCAATTTTCTAAGAATTTTACGCTAAATAAGAATTAAAGACCAGAAACCAGCCAATCAGAACAAGAGAACTAGGAGCATCATTTTTTTAAAATCTATCTCTTGCTATTGAATTCGGAGTTAAAGATTTGTTTTAATTTTCCCAAAGAACTTAAAATTATTTATTTTCCTGTTGAGCTTTTTCTAAACTATTATAATAAAACTTTTTAAAGACTTGATTTGAAAAAGCTGTTAGAATTTTTTTCATCTTATTATTAAAAAAGACGGTATAAAAATATAAAAAGAAATCTCCAAAATGTGTCAATTTTGAAAAAGGCCCTTTTGTACTTTTAAGAAAAAGCTTTTACTTCGTTTTAAAACAAGTGTATGTCTCTTATGTTTCTAAGAATATACACTGTATATTTCATCATAATTATATACATTAATATCTCCACATTTTATGGTTTATACCTCTATTTGTTGACATTTGACGAGTAACAACTGATATAAACAGATTTTTTATGATATAAGACTTTAGTATATTGTCCTCTATATAACACTATATGAGTCAGGTAATGACAAACCCCACGACGTAATCAACTAAATATTTCTACGCGCACCTTGACAGGTATTCATCTAATCTATCTTCTATAAGCGATAAAACGGGTGCAGTCCTGTTTAATTATACATACATATTGTTGATAGAAAACTAGATTGGCATTTTTAGAATTTTGACTTAAAAAAGAAGATAAGAAAAAAGATTTTTTGTAATTTGATGAATTATAAACTTTGCAAAAGTAATCCAATATACCAAAAACACTAGAAAATAATCTATAATTTTGTAAATGAAAAAAAGCAAGCAATAAATAAATAAATAAATAAATAAAAATTGTTTATCTTTTAATTTGATAAGACTATAACTAATTTAATAAATAAATAAATAAATAAATAAATAAATAAATAAATAAATAAATAAATAAATAAATAAATAAATAAATAAATAACTATTAAACTTATATCCATGATAACTAACTTCAGAAATGAATAAGAGGAAATGAAACTTAAGCTATGTCAACTCCTAACGGTACCCAAATATTCTAAAAATAATGTTGTTTACAAAATTTTGTTGTCTAAACGAATTGAAGTGTAATTGTAGGTTCAATCAAAATGTTTTACAAATCAATAAAATTGTTCAAATGGAGTTTATTTATTTTAAATTGTGAGCCTTCGGTTTGCAGAAATAATGTTCCTGTTACAATCTGACATGTGAAACTGCGTATATAACAGAAGTGGTAGTTTAAACTGACACAATCATATTGTTTGTTTATAGTTATATCTTTAAATATATTTCGGTTATTTTTTTTTACTTACGTACTTTCTTATTACTTATTCTGACTGACTGAATGATTGACTAATTGACTGACTGACTGACTTATTGACAGACAAACAGACCGACTTATTGATTGATTAATTGACATACTACTTCTTGACTAACTACATAACTGCTGATTGATTGGCCAGCGGCAAACCGACCGACAGATCGACTTACCGAATTACAGGCCTTGCTACCTTCTCACTTACTTATTACATACTCATTTACTCACTTATTTACTTACTTATTCTAAAATCACTCACTCTACAATCACTCACTCTACAATTACTCACTTACCTTACACTCACTCCACAATCACTCACACACTCACTAGTTCACTCTTCAATCACTCACTCTACAATTACTCACTTACCTTACACTCACTCTACAATCACTCACACACTCACTAATTCACTCTACAATCACTCACTCTACAATTTCTCACCTTACACTCACTTCACAATCACTCACACACTCACTAATTCACTCTACAATCACTCACTCACTTAATAAACATTCACTCTTCAATCATTCACTCACCTTACTCACAAACTCACTCTACAATCAATAACTCACTCACTTACTCTACACTCACTTACTCACTCTTTACTCACTCTACAGTCACTCACTCAATCGCCCACTCGCTCACTAACTCACTCACTCACTCTGTCAAACTCCCTCACTCACTTACTCTACAATTAAACCTCTCACTAACTCTACACTCACTCACTCTTTAATCACTCACCCACTCACTGACTCTAACTTTACTTTTATTTTAAGTTATAAAAAGGAATGAGGGTGCAGTTTATGTAACTGATTTTTCATAATTTATTTAGAAGTTTATGAAAATAAATAATTCTTCATATTTTTAATATGTTTCATCAAAATTATGTAATAATGTTACACTACGCTGTCAAAATAATTAAAACGCATTGTTAAAGAGGTATATTTATCATATAAATAATATATATTATAAATTTGACTAAATTCTGAAATATATAACTGTCAAGTGTAAGTGTTTATACATCAGCAGGTGATAGATTGTAACTATATGTACATGTTACTGGACGACTTGAAACCTAAAGACGCGGAAAAGTCCGTCAGATTTGTCGAGAATTTTGGCCCAGTGGTTTTAAACTAAAAAGTCAAAAAAATTCTTGCATATTGTCATTAAATACATTTTTATTTGTTTATCAAAAAAAACAAAAAAACAATGATAATAATAATAATTATTATTATTATTTATTTATTTACTTATTTATTTATTTTTATTTTTGTAAAAGATCAAAAAGAAAAAAATAAATTTTTTTATCCATTTTGTTTATAAATATCGATACATTGATTTTTATTTATGTTTTTAATTTGTGTTTTATTGCAGTTTTATATATAGACAAGCCTTAAACTCCTGGACCCTGAAATTAAATACAAAAATAATAATTAAATAGATTAAAATAAATAAATAAATAATAAATAAATAAATAAATAAATAATAAATGAATAAATAAATAAATAAATAAAAGTTATTGTGTGTGTGTGTTTGTGTGTGTGTTTTGTCCCATGTCTTTAGTAATTGCCTCTTCTCCAACATAACAAGACTGTTGACATTAATTGGGTTTGTTTGCATATTATTTTCTTTGCTATTGTTGTGCTTATTTTATAAAAACAGTGTGCAATTGTTTATTCATTATAGTCATGTGTGTGTGTGTGTGTGTTAGTGTGTGTGTGTGTGTGTGTTTTCTTTGAATATTATTAATCGCGTCCATATCTCCAAGCTTATTGATGTGACGTGAAAAATATGGGCAACAAAAACCATAAACCAAAATTTAATTGTTAAAAAATCGATCAACATTAAAATAAAGAGATTTTTATCAGTTTTTTTATATTTTCTTGTATTTTAGATACATTTGGATCACTACAATCCAGAGTTCCCGTCTTTTACAGAAGCATCAAGTGGAAATGATCCCGAAGCTTTAGTTACGGTGGCTGTTTTATTTGAGGTAAACAAAAGGGAAAATTGAAACTAAATAAAGATAAAAATTATAGAAAACTTCATCCACAGGCGTTAAAGTGGCGCGGTGCAGCAAATGTAATGACGCACATAAAGTTTTATGTGGTCTTAAAGTTCACAATTTTGAGCTGTTAATTTGTCACTCTCGTGTCCATACCCCAATGTATCTTTATCCTTTGTTAGAGCATTAATTTGAATTTAGAAAAAGGTAAACTCATATATAGATATATAGTATCAATGCTGAAAAGTTGCTAAATAAATTCTTCTGAAAAAATAGTTAAAAAAAATATTTGTGCACCATTGAACAAGTCATTTTTATGTTAAGTATATTGTAATATATGTGATATACGAAAAATCAATTTTTCAGATTTGGTTTAAATCTGTGAAAGCTTACTGTTCCATTTAAGTGTTATAAAAATTTGACAGTCATCCAACACACAATACTTTCTAGATGCTGTTTAAAATTTTCTTTAAAAAATACCGCCCCTTTTTTATTAATTGATTTGGATAGATGACATGCTAGAAAGTTTATGTTATTAACATCAAACCATTTTAAAACTCCTTTTTTAAATATTTATGAACTTTTTGGCATTTTGCATTTAAGATTTTGTCTCTACGTTTTGGAAATTTAATATGATATTAACTAACACCATTTTTTTAACTAGGTTGACTGGACTTTAGACGTGTTTTATTATTTTTCTTAAATAGACACATACATGTACATACAGGAAATACAACTTTGTTCTATAGCTGGAATTGGACGGATGGGACTATACTTAATTTACACAATGGAATTTAAACCAAAATATTTGTCAGAACCTGTTTCAAAACCGTTATCATTGTTATTTTTTTACTCTTTATTATGTCTCCACTGCGGGAAAGAACGTGTTAGGTTTAATGCTGATATTATTAAAGAATATTTTTCTTTTCAGATTGACTGGACTTTGGGATATCATTCAAATTTTGATTTATTTATTTTGAAGTATATAAGTCAAGTCATTTCACCTGATAGTAAGTAAAATTTTTAATAACAAATTACTCATCATATGTAATCATAATTTATTTAACCAACATGCCATCGTTTCAAATTTAATGTTTCTTATATCATTTCTGTTCTTTTCCTCTCTTCTTTGCTTCAACTTAAATGTCTTCTGTTAATTTATATACCTAATGTGTCATTGGTCAGGCTTCTATTGTAATTTAAAGATATAGGGAGACTGGTTAACATAAGAGCTTTGTTATTGCTCTTGTTCCAGAATCCTATGTACAAATTGTAATTATATTTGATGTTTAATATACATGTAGAATAAAATATTGTTTGAATTAAAGAAACGAATATATCACATAAGTAACCCTGCAAAAAAGAGACATTTTTACAAAAATAATTAAAAAAAAATATAAAGAAAAAAAAAATAAAGATAAATAAATAAATAAATAATTTCTAAAATTGTGGTAATTGACAAGGTAATGACGTTGTTTGGGTGTTCCTTTACGAAAAGAACAATGTCGCAATGTATTTCAGGCAAGGGTTTTAGAAGCAAAAACAAGACTATGAATGAGTCCATGCATCTTATTCAATTTTTACTTTAACATTTTAATGAAAGAAAGTACAAAAGTCGGGGTGATATTTTTAATTATTTAGTCAAACATGATATTGAGTAATTATATAAACTTTTAAATGGTCATTAATGGTCATACATGTAAGTCTGAAAATAATCTCTTTGGTTATTTGTTTTAGTCGATCTTCAATAAATATAATTAATTTTGAAAACATTTCCATTTAATAAATCATTATTATTAGGACAGATATGTATGGGTAAAACCGAATAATTCATGGGTTTGAATAAATGTGTAGCAATGTTATAGAAACATTGCAACACCAAACAAGTAAAACTTTCAATCTGCGTATATATAAATATATATATATATATATATATATATATATATATATATATATATATATATATATATATATATATATATATATATATATATATATATATATATATTTAAATGGGGTATTTTACTTAAAAGTTGCAAAATCGTATTCTCGTGAAAAAAATTTGGTTATTTTTGGCAACGTAAAATTATTTCTTTTGATTTTTTATTTCCAGCTCCTCCAATTCCAGCTCCCCTGAAACTGAGTGATCTTTTACCAAATAGTGGGGACTTTTTCACCTATGTGGGTTCAAAAACAGTTCCTCCGTGTACACAGAATGTGAGGTGGATTGTGGCTGAGAAACCTATAAAAATATCACCTGCGGTAAGTTGTTAACTTGTCGAAATAATAAAATACAAATCTGTTAATGTATCAAGCTCTGTCTAAATCACAATCCCAAAAACACAAACATACCAGTCCATGTCCAAATCAAAATCCCAAAACACAAACATACCAGTCCATGTCCAAATCAAAATCCCAAAAACACAAACATACCAGTCCATGTCCAAATCACAATCCCAAAAACACAAACATACCAGTCCATGTCCAAATCATAATCCCAAAATCACAAACATACCAGTCCTTGTCCAAATCACAATCCCAAAATCACAAACATACCAGTCCATTTCCAAATCACAATCCCAAAAACACAAACATACCAGTCCATGTCCAAATCACTATCCCAAAAACACAAACATACCAATCCATGTTAAAATCACAATCCCAAAAATTCAAACACACCAGTCCATGTTCAAATCACAATCCCAAAAACACAAACATACTAGTCCATGTCCAACTCAGAATCCACAAAACACAAACATACCAGTCCATGTCCAAATCACAATCCCTAACACAAACATACCAGTCCATGTCCAAATCACAATCCCAAAAACACAAACATACCAGTCCATGTTTAAATTAGAATCCAAAAAACACAAACATACCAGTCCATGTCCAACTCAGAATCCACAAAACACAAACATACCAGTCCATTTCTAAATCATGATCCCCAAAACACAAACATACCAGTCCATGTCCAAATCACAATCCCAAAAACACAAACATACTAGTCCATGTCCAAATCACAATTCCCAAAACACAAACATACCAGCCCATGTCCAAATCACAATCCCTAAACACAAACATGCCAGTCCATGTCCAAATCACAATCCCTAAACACAAACATACTAGTCCATGTCCAAATCACAATCCCCAAAACACAAACATACCAGTCCATGTACAAATCACAATCTCTAAACACAAACATACTAGTCCATGTCCAAATCATAATCCCCAAAACACAAACATACCAGCCCATGTCCAAATCATAATCCCTAAACACAAACATACCAGCCCATGTCTAAATCTTGATCCCCAAAACACAAATATATTCGATTCTCCGTCAAAATTACAATCCTAAAACATTTCCCAGTACATGTTTAAATTACAATCCCCAAAACAAAGTTGAGTTGAGTTGAGTAATGGTGTTTTACGTCCCAGTCAAGAATATTTCACTTATATCGAGACGTCGGCAGCTATAGGCGAAAATGCAGAAATTTTGCCTGTGCGTTGCGCTGATGGTATTATACAGCAGGTTTCTTTAACGTGCAATGCCCGCCATGACACGGGACCTCGTTTATTTTAAGTTCCCATCCGAAAGAGCCTTGACTTTCATTTCGTAATGCCGAGTGCTTGGCCAAAGAACAGTCACTACCCACTTTCAAGTCTTGGGTCAGACCCGGCCGGTGTTCGAACCCACGACCTTCCACTTACGGAAGCGAGCACTCTACCAACTGAGCTACCGCAGTGGCTCCAAAACAAAGTAAAAAATTTTAAAACTGGCCAATTAAGTTAAATACGTGAACTTTTCATCAAGGAAGCGAAGCCGGGTACTCCTGAGGAGTAAGCACGTAATGCCTTGCCAGCTACACCCGTCACATGCAAAATCAAATTTAAGAATGAGCATGGAACTAACTGTGGGACGTCAAATATATACAGCATAAGTTTGGATTTAGTAACTTCATATTTATTAACAATATAGTGATGACGGCATCAAAGTTTTAAGGGCCTTATTAGTGTAGGCTTGCAATATCTCTTAGTCTTATTACCGATAAGCTATAGTCAATTATTATTATTATTATTATTATTATTATTATACATGGATTAGAAATTGGCGATAAGAAAACGATGATACATATCTCAGTAGTAAGGCTTGGTGTAGGTACATCTACCATTGTATGCTGATTTACGTTATTTTAAACTGTTTGGCCGATTGTTAGACGCGCTTTTCACCTAGAGAGTGCAGTATGCAGTAATGCCGTTTTACGTTATTTTAAACTGTTTGGCCGATTGTTAGACGCGCTTTTCACCTAGAGAGTGCAGTAATGCCGTTTTACGTTATTTTAAACTGTTTGGCCGATTGTTAAACGCGCTTTTCACCTAGAGAGTGCAGTATGCAGTAATGCCGTTTTACGTTATTTTAAACTGTTTGGCCGATTGTTAAACGCGCTTTTCACCTATAGAGAGCAGTATGCAGTAATGCTGTTTAACGTTATTTTAAACTGTTTGGCCGATTGTTAAAAGCGCTTTTCACCTATATAGTTCAGTATATACAGTAATGCTGTTTTACGTTATTTTAAACTGTTTGGCCGATTGTTAAACGCGCTTTTCACCTATAGAGTGCAGTATGCAGTAATGCCGTTTTACGTTATTTTAAACTGTTTGGCCGATTGTTAAACGCGCTTTTCACCTATAGAGTGCAGTATATAGTAATGCTGTTTTACGTTATTTTAGATTGTTTGGCCGATTGGTAAACGCGCTTTTCATCTATAGAGTGCAGTATACAGTAATGCTGTTTTACGTTATTTTAAACTGTTTGGCCGATTGTTAAACGCGCTTTTCACCTATAGAGTGCAGTATACAGTAATGCTGTTTTACGTTATTTTAGATTGTTTGGCCGATTGGTAAACGCGCTTTTCACCTATAGAGTTCAGTATACAGTAATGCTGTTTTACGTTATTTTAAACTGTTTCGCCGATCGTTAAAAGCGCTTTTCACCTATAGAGTTCAGTATACAGTAATGCTGTTTTACGTTATTTTAAACTGTTTCGCCGATCGTTAAAAGCGCTTTTCACCTATAGCGTTCAGTATACAGTAAAGCTGTTTTACGTTATTTTAAACTGTTTCGCCGATCGTTAAAAGCGCTTTTCACCTATAGAGTTCAGTATACAGTAATGCTGTTTAACGTTATTTTAAACTGTTTCGCCGATCGTTAAAAGCGCTTTTCACCTATAGAGTGTAGTATGCAGTAATGCTGTTTTCTGTTATTTTAAATTGTTTGGCCGATTGTTAAACGCGCTTTTCACCTATAGAGTTCAGTATACAGAAATGCTGTTTAACGTTATTTTAAACTGTTTCGCCGATCGTTAAAAGCGCTTTTTTACCTATAGAGTGCAGTATGCAGTAATGCTGTTTTAAACTCTAGTTTAGATAATTTCAGTTTTAGAATGACGGAAAAAATAGTCTGAAGAAACCATCGACAAACGAAATAACATCTTATGCAAGGAAACGTCTTTTTTACCAAAACAAAATTAATAATAAGAAATATCAAATAAATAAATAAATAATAATAATAATAATAATAATAAAATAAAAATAAAAAACAAAAACAATTAGATTAACTGATATAATTGTCGTAATTTTTAAGCCTCAGATCATTCGGCTACTGAGCCCCTCTTAAAACTCTATAGTTACTTAATAACAGATAATCATAATGACTTAATCCTAATGAAATGTTACTTAGATATTTTATGTTAGCTTATTTTGGTATTTTTTCTCTTACAGTCTTTGTTTCACCCTTTACATGCTTGAAAGATATTAGAGACACGCCCATCTCCAAATTTGGTAACAGCAGACCAGCACAGCCAGTAGGAAGAAGAATTGTGGAGGCAAACTTTAAGAGAGCTCCAATAAATACCGGTTTATTTCTTAGAGGATAAAATTGACCAATCAAAAGCAAGAACATGCAGAATATATATATATACCTCTATGATACTCATAGTAGAGACTAGCTACACGCGTTTAATTTACAATTTATCCAGATATAATTATTTGTTACCTTTTTAAAACATTTTATGATATTTAATTTGAAATAGAGAAACTTGAAGGCAATAAAGAAGTATTTTTACGTTCATGCAATGAGGTAAAAGTGAGAACTGAAATGATATGCACCGGTGTACTCATACGTGAAGATCTCTACTCAGTTATAAACAACGAATGATTGCAGTGACTTTCAAAAATCTAGGACTTTGTATTGTTGTGATGTAAATAAAGACTATTTGAGATACTTAAAACCAATGTCAAAGATTTAATGTAATAAAATTTTTGCTAAAAAACTGACTTGGATCCTATGTATTTATATTGATTTTCTGGTGTACTTTTACAATTCGACTTGGTTTTATACTTATCGATATTAAGATATTTAATCTGTGATCAACCTATTTACAATTGTAATGAGATAAAAAAAATAACTGTTGATTTAATACGTTATAATTATTTTAAGGTGATGATATATATATTTTTATTTTTGCAGTCATCAGAAATCAAAAACTGTTTACTTTTTTATCACATTAGATTTTTTTTTACATTTTCTACTCGGATAATTCAATATTTGTATTAATAAAACGTTTTAGTTAAATAATGCTGAGTTCTGTTTTTGTTTGTTGGTAACATGGTTAAATTGAAGATGATTTTAATACAACAAGTTTTATTGGAACGCGAAACGATATGATTATAAAAAGATCTTTTGAAGCCATTATTTGTGCTTTATGTTCCCTCTACAATTCTAGATTTTTACAGCGTTCACATAGTAAATACGTAACAAAAATACCCCTCTAATTCCGCTGCGCCATTCATTCATCATCAGCGACACTCGGGGCCGAAAAAGCCGACAGACAAAAAAAGTCAATTAAAACACCCGAAAATCAATGAATCCAAAACTCCAATGCCAAAACCCAACAAAAAAATGTCCTGCATAAAGGAACAAACCTCAGTTTTATGAAAAATTAAAAAATAAAAGAAAGGCTAAAAATTTTGCCACAAAGAACATTTCTGGCAGCACAAAGCACTGCCTACTGAGTTATGAATACCATCAAGGTTTTACTTCACTAGCGGGGTGTCTCAGGGGTTGTTAATATTTAACAAAAATACCCGTCAGATTCGTCTGCACCATAATTATGTGCATACCTCGTATTGAAAAGGAAAATTGTTACTGTAATTAAGAAACGTTTATAACTTGTTACGTGATGTATTTTGATGTATTTTTCTGAAATTTATTAATCACATCAATTGAAAATGTGTCTTGGGTTGATAAATTCACAGATCCTTGTCGAGAGGAGAGATCTGGTTGATATCACCGAAAAAATGTTAACAAATTGTTTGAGGTCAACTGGCAAAAGCGATGCTTGATTGTAGCCACAAACACCATGCGTTTTTTATTCTTGCACTTGAAATTTTTTACCCTTTTTAGCAATTTTAGGTGACGTCATTTGAATTGATTACCCGGCAATCATTGATTTACAACATTTACAACATCCTTTGATAAATAAAAAAAAATGTTATTATAGGAAAAGACAAATAAATATCTAAACACGGAATTTCATGACTTACAAATATAGCGTAATTTTTGTTATCATTCAAACGGAAGGTCCTTTAATTTCCTTGAAATGTTTAAACACGGCCACATTTAAAATTCCTATATAATAAATAAACAATGTCTTTAATCAAGTCCATGTGATTTTTTATATTGCTAGTATTACAAATATAACTGTTTCTTGAGAGATGGCGCAAAAAGGTCACTCAATGTAATACTCACTATTGGTGTTAGTTTTAATCAGTAAAATATGGTTAAAATGGACACTTTAAGACCAATACAGCTACCCTTTGAATAAACCAGACGGAGTAACTGAGTAGGTGGATACAATCAGTCCAGATATTATTGAGGGACATTTAATCGTAAGAGTGAGAAAATGCATGGTTTGCACACCGGTCAAGAACATTACACTTACATCGGGTCGGCCAGTTGTTGGACTGTAGTGGCAACCACATTACCGAAAAATCTAACATTCATTGGCAAGCAAACTTAACAGTGTGAAGTTTTGCGATCCGGAAGCGCGAATTGTTGAACTCTCGGCCACAAATTTCCAAGATTTAAAGAAAAAAAATGAGTTAACTTATGTTACCTTACTCATACGAGGAATAAGTTAAATAAGAGAAGCGCGTTAATAAAAAAAAAGTTAGAACCATTGCATTTGTGTCTTATTCTATAAATCCATGTCAATTATAAGTTAAAAAACATAGATTGATTGACTGACTGATTGATTTATTTATTGGGTCTTTACTGTCTAATCAAGAATATTTCACTTATATTGAGACGTCTCCAGCTATAGGTGACTTATATCGAGGTGTCAAAAGGTATAGGTGGAATGGCAGAAATTTTTACTTTTGCTGTGCGCTTAGGGCAATGTGCAGGAAGGATTCTTTAGCGTGCCATTCCTGCTGTTATATAGGGTATCGGTTTTTAAGGTCTCCTTCGATGGAATCCGTGATTTCAATTCTAACTGTCAAGTGCTGTTTGGAAGAACAGTCACTACCTTTTTTCAAGTCTTGGTCAGAACCGGGCTGTAGATGTACACAGATTTTTTAGGTATATTATGTATGTAGGGGAAATGTATATAACTTATCATATGTTTGAACGTGATGTAGAAAATGGGCAGACATAACACATGTATAAACCGATGTTTCCTGGAATTTTGCATCAAGACCTGTCATGTTTTAATTGTTTTTGGGTAATATAACTCCATATCATACCAGAAACTGTGAATATATGACTAATACTTCAATTAATATATAAATAAAATGATATTATATGTCACAAAAATCCGCCAAGGTGTCATACATCGTGTGATAAAAGGACTATTAATGACCGGTAATAAAAATGATATATACAAGTCTATATGTTAATATGATAATTAAAGGTTGATCAGCAAACAATGTTAATAAAAATTTGCTTGTAAAATTTCAGATTTTGTACCCGTCAATTTCTATTCAGTGTGCAGGTACACTTATAAACATGTCACCGCCTCCACATTTTTTATCCCTAAATTAAGGAAATACAAGAAAATATAAATGTATGTATCTTCAACAATAAAACTTTGAAGGGGGCATTAACTTCTGATTAATATAGCTCCTGTTTATTTAAAAACTATATCATTTAAAAAGCCCGTTATATTTTCATCACAATGTGTGAAATATTAAATGATAAAGAACTGATAATAAAGATTTATTGTTGAAGTGGGACATTGAACTCTGATAAATGTAGCTCTTGTTTGCGAATTGCGAAAAAGTACTGTTAGCACACCTTTAGATGATGCTCGTTATCTGCTGATAGTTGATAACTTTTCTGTGAAAAGTGTGGGACAAAATTTGAAAATAAGAATTAGTTCAAAACAGTAAGTCTCCCTTCCCACTTTTGGGGGAGACTTGATGATGATGATGATGATGATGATGATGATGATGATGATGATGATGATGATGATGATGATGAAGAAGAAGAAGAAGAAGAAGAAGATGATGATGATGATGATGATGATGATGATGATGATGATGATGATGAAGAAGAAGATGATGATGATGATGATGACATTGTCAGTGAGCAGGAACACTGACGGACAAGTCTCCCAATGCCGAGTTTTAAAGTAGAAATAACTGTTGAATAAAAATATGTTTTTGCAGTGGACATCCGACTCTGATAAATATAGCTATTTTTTGCGATGATGCTAATTATCTGCTGAAAGTTTCAAGTTGATATGGCTTTTCATTCCTGAGAAATTTGTCAGACAAAATCTGGGTTTCGAAAGGTGGAAAAAAAACAGTAAAAAAACAATAAGTCTCCCCCACTTTTGTAGGTGGGAGACTAATAATACAATGTAATAATAATAATAATAATAATAATAATAATAATAATAATAATAATAATAATAATAATAATTATAATAAACCATATACTACGAAAGTGTTAAAGACAAAAGTTTAAATATAAGATCATAATATAAAAGAAAGGGCTTTCAAATGAACTCAAGACAACATAAAACAAAAATTATAGACTAAAACTTTTGTCATCTCAAATCTAATTAAAGGTGTGCATCTCGTTAGTCATGATGGAGTCTGTAATATAACAAATTACTCTTCATCACAAATGACTAGACACTCCCAGCACTGCAAACAAATTCGAGTTCTGAATATACGCCCAAAGTATTATTTTTATTTATTTAGAAATTTAATATATGTTGAATAACCACAGAAGATTCCTGGAAATCGGAGTTGGTTATAAGAATTGGTTTTGCTGTACAGCTATCCACCTTTTTCGTCATTTGTAAGTAATGATATATCATTTATAATTGATGTGAGACAATGACCGGATCAATACCACAATAATTTTATGACGTGATATTTACGTCCCAAGGTTATCATTTTTATATTCTTCTATAATTTATGTATTTCTTTGTTTCTAGAACATAACAAAAAAATCTCCGATTTACAATATCAACAGAACTGTGTTACAATGAACAGACAACCTTAATATTATATAAAACTATTATTATGGAATTCGTTTATTTTATTTTCATGTTTTTAGTTGGATTTGTTAATTCAAGCACGGTTCCCAGACCTAGTATTAGAGGGACGGAAACTGGTTCCCGAATATGAGTTTAGTTATGACAACGCTGCTGCAAGAGGTATAATAATAAGTATTATAATACCACTGATTTATTTAACATAAATTAAAATCTTAGTATACTAAAATTTTAAATAGACAATAAAGTAATATAATCAACAGAGATCCGTTATTGCGTTAAATTATTAAATGACTTCAAAGTTATGAAAACTGAATAATGTCATATTTTTCTGACTTTAATATTTGATATTTAATTATTTATTTTATATAGCCTTTCAATAAAAAATAAATACGTTTTATTCAAATGGAAAACGTCAGTTAAAAATTATAGCGATCTGTGTTTAGTTTTTTGGGGGGAATGTAGAGAGGCCAAATATCCGTTTTGAAGCGATTAAATATAAGATGTAGATTTTAAACATGATTGCCATTGGAGATAAGAACACATACACACACACACACACACACACACACACACACACACACACTGGAAATTTTAAATAATGAAATGACATCAGTGGGGAGATATCTTTTAAGGGAGGTTTACGAGTAAATATCACATTTATTTTACAACTAATGTTATCTTCTTAAGCTAAAATTCATTAACAAAAGTCTTTTTGAAATCGTTTTTTTTAAATATTTTAAAATGTTCAATCGTTTTAATTATGTATTCGTTACATTATATGTTTTAACATTTCATGAAAAACAAAATCACGTGTTGGTAAAATACTTGCTCACATGCAGCGCATCTTAATATTATCGTGGAAACAGGACGCCCTCTGATAGCATTCCCGCACATATGTGCGAGATAAATAATGTTTTTTTTTTTTTTTAAAAAAAAAAAAGATATATCACACTTTCAAAAATTATCCCGAGAAAAAACCCTTTTTGGTAAAATCTAATAAATGTTGGAAAGATGTTAATCAGAGAAAGGAGGCCCAATCAAATAGTGATCTTATATAAAAACCGGCCTTTGTACAAAGCACATATTGATGCATATATACACATATATCTAGGCTCACAATTGTTGTGATTGTTTTTTAGCAATAAAGATTATACATTGTTCAAAAATCATATTATAAATTCACACTTAAGCGCCTTTTTTAATTGCAGGACCAAGGCGTTGGAGTCAGTATTATGCCAGCTGTAGTTCAGAATATCAGTCACCTATCGATATCAGGACCCAGTGGGTCAATTTTGGAAATAATTACACGATATATTGGAACAATATCGGACCAATGAAAGGAGAATTGATAAATAATGGTAAGAGTTTTGTCATTTTTAATAATTCCTAAATTTTTATTAAATTGGAAGGCAAGTGACACGGGGGTTTACGATGTAGACATTTGCCATGTATTATTTATTTATTTGTTTAATAAAGTATTTAAAAAATCAACACATTGCAATTTTTAAATATTTCATCTCATAAAATTTTTTAAAAATAATTGGACATGACATATTTTCGTATCAAATAATGGCACATGACAATTTTTGCAGTATCTGTTGCAGCGTCCAGTATTGCATATATTGATTTACACTTCAACTAATGTATCAATGATACGAAAACTGTAATTTTTGAGTAGTAGATGTCTAGAAACAGTTGAAAAAAGCATTTAAAAAATCACATGTTTTTGTTTTTCAATCTCGGTTTAAAAAAAAAAATTGTTCTTTGAATACTGTAAATATTTTGTAATACCAAGCATCGAACGATTGGAACCTGATCCCAGTTTCACAATCATTCACTCATTTGAGTGTACAATTAACTCAAATATTTCCTTTTTTCTCTCATCAATATTTTAAAAACGATTTTATGAGAAAAGTTTTGTTTTCTTAAAAAAGCCTTACATTAAACATAAAATATAACATTAGATATTCAATTTTGGCTGTGTAATGTCTAAAAAAAATTGACATTGAAATACTCCCAAATCTGAGTTAAGTGCTCACTCAATTAAGTACATGTGAACTTAGACGTGGTTTTGTCATAAGCAAGAAGCTTATATTTCAAATTATGTGTTGTTTAGTTATAACGAGAAATAAATTTTCATGAAAAATAAAAACAAAAACCCAAAAATTATTTTTATTTGAGTTTAAGTAAAATAATAAAAGTAGAAAGTAGATACAAAGTGCAAAATACAATGTTCTCCTGGTAACTAAATGCAAAGCTATATACAAAGATATTTGAAAACAAGAATATATATTTTTACCTGGATTAATTGTATTGCTTTTATCTTCATTATTTTATTTTATTTATTGATAGGTCACGCACTGCAGTTTTTGGTACCCAGGAATAATAAAATACTAACAGGGGTACCTGGTCTACCCACTGATATCTCCTTTACAATGCACGATTTCCATATCCATTTCGGAGGAAAATCTGAACATAAGATTGAAGGCTTGAAACACTTTGGTGAGGTATGTTGTAACACTTTGGTGAGGTATGTTGTAACACTTTGGTGAGGTATGTTAAAACACTTTGGTGAGGTATGTTGTTACACTTTGGTGAGGTATGTTGTTACACTTTGGTGAGGTATGTTAAAACACTTTGGTGAGGTATGTTAAAACACTTTGGTGAGGTATGTTGTTACACTTTGGTGAGGTATGTTGTAACACTTTGGTGAGGTATGTTGTAACACTTTGGTGAGGTATGTTGTTACACTTTGGTGAGGTATGTTGTTACACTTTGGTGAGGTATGTTGTAACACTTTGGTGAGGTATGTTGTTACACTTTGGTGAGGTATGTTGTAACACTTTGGTGAGGTATGTTGTAACACTTTGGTGAGGTATGTTGTGACACTTTGGTAAGGTATGTTAAAACACTTTGGTGAAGTATGTTAAAACACTTTGGTGAGGTATGTTGTTACACTTTGGTGAGGTGTGTTGTTACACTTTGGTGAGGTGTGTTGTTACACTTTGGTAGGTAACGTAATTAAACTTTGGTGAGGTGAGTGGTTACAGCTTGGGGATGTATGTTATTATGCTTTGGTGTTTGTTACAACGATTTTGGTAGATGTGTCATCAGACTTTGTTGAGGTTGGTTTAAAAATCTTCGTTATACTACACCTTTCTCAGCCTCCTGAGTTATTTTATTACGCTATAGTAAGATAGTGACATATGTCTTAATACATTGTTTAGGTATGTTTTGGTGAGAAATTTAATTATACTTTGGCGAGAAAGTTATTTGTAAACTTTCAATAAAACTCTTCGAAAGACATGGTTGAACAAGAACACGACACTTTTGCAAGAATACCACCACAATCACATTAGCTTATTTAGTGAGCAAGTGATTTTGTTTTTGAAGACACTATACCACCGACCTTGTGTGGAGGGTATTCCACAGTCTCCTTATCCCGTAGACCGTAATTTTTAGGGCATTTTTAATTTTCTTCTGGCATAAAAGAGCTAAATTTCTGATAAATATGGAAAATAATTTTAACTTAAACGTAAACCAACCATACTACACTCTTCTCTTAATAACGATTGACTCTGCGTCCTAGATATTTTTTAACCATGATATTCATTTTTCAGATACACTTTGACCATTATAATATTGAATATCCTAACTACAGAGCTGCATTGAGAGCAGGCGAGCCGGAAGGCCTTGTTACAGTGGCCGTTTTCTTAGAGGTTCGTATCAGAACATATATTTTATTATTTGAATAAACTTTTTAACATATTTATCTTCTATCAATTTTATTTGTTGTTTCAAATATTTTTGAAGACATTTGACTAAGTCAATATGTAGTCAGAAAAAAATAAAGGATAAAACCTAATCATTATCAAACCTCACGAAAAGCAATATTTAACCGTAGGAGAATATGACGAGTCTGAGATATTCTCCCTTTAAATATCAAATTAGTATCATTCCGTATTTTTATCTGTGTTATGTGCTACCTTTGAATTGCATTATTTCATAAAAATGTCAAGTTCATAGGTCATGTCGTCGAAATGAAAAAATATTACGAAATTTGAACAAACTTATAAAAAGGTATGCAAGACTGGTATGATATAGCAAACAATCAGTATATTGTGTATCAGTTAAAACTATCATTCACAAAACTTAAGGAGATGACATAAATATAGTTTTCAGCTGTGGTATCCATTCATTTTGGTTAAAGTCTAATAATATTTTGCTTATGCTTGGTTAAAGGATGTGTACGAATTCTGTAATTTAAGTATGTATGACAAGACAGTTTGAATCTGTAGAATGTCCTTTAAAATCGCCTTTTGCTGTTAATAAGACAAGACATCCAGGCAAGATGTAGTTTAGGCTCAGTTTCACAATCATTAACTCAATTGAATGTACATTAATTGAAATATTTTCAATTTTCTCTCATCAATGTTTCAAAACAAATTTAGATTTTAAAAGGCAATGTTTTGTTTTGTTGAACAAACCTATACTAAACAATTTAAATATAACATTAGATATTCAATTTTAACTGTGCCACTCTTGTCATTGAAATATTCCCTTATTTGAATTGCGTGAACACATTATTGAGTAAATGATTGTGAAACCGGGGCCAGACTTTTTGCCTACTAAAAGTTTTACTTTCTAACTTTTTTCCTAGGTAAATGGTGTTCCCGGATTTTTCTCCGAATTCGATATGTTTATTTTAAGACAAGCAACACAAGTACTTTACCCAAGTCGTAAGTTTTATATTTTGTGAAAGTTATGGTTATAATCCCGGAGGGTATCCATAACTCAGTTGGCGGTATTTTGTGCCGTCAGAAAATGTACAATTAAACAAAATTTTCAGCCGCCTTAATTTTTTTTTATTTATTTAAAACAACGGTTTCTTCCCGAATGCAAAGCATTAATTTTTAAACTTTAGATTCATCAATTTTCAACTGTTTGGCTTATGATTTTTATTTATCAAACTTTTCGGCCCCTAGTGTCACTGATAAGGAATTATTTTCTGAAATGTGCACGAATGGCACATCAAAAGGTATTTATGTTATATATATATATATATATTATCTACTGACAAGGCTTTTATGAATTTAACACATTAAGTATACTGCCAAAACATTGGGCCAAATCGTTTAAAAACGTTAAAAATCTTTAAAAATCGTTGTCATACGTACCTACTGGCATACCACGCAAAAGAACCTCCATGTACATTGCGTGTTGGTAAAGGTCAAATTATTCTCACTTAGTCTACAATTGATTACGTCCCTATGTGGGATCAATATTATTGATTTTTAGTAAAATCTTAATTAAACAATCAATCAAATTGGTTAAAAAGAAAAACGTAATAGAAGAACTTTTCTCATTTGAAAACTCTATCTATCTATCTAGAAAAATAAATAAAATCTGTCTTTTCATATGTTTATGCATATGTTTTAACTATATTAAATACAACATTCATTTTTATTTATTTCACTCTATTTTTTGTAATTTATTTATTTGTTTATTTATTTCGCACAGCTAAAGGAATTAATGCAACCATTAGCCTTTGGGATGTTTTACCAAACAGTGCTAACTTTTACACGTACCGGGGATCGACCACTACACCGCCGTGTGTACCTAATGTCAGATGGATTGTTTCCGATACACCTATTCAAATTTCACCTGCAGTAAGTCAAATAAATTTATACAAATAATAAAACAATAACATGCGATCGGACAACTATAGAATGATTATTTTCCATAGTTGCACCACCCCAAGGAGACTTCTGACAAAGAAAATTTTTATGTAACATTAAAGTACCTTTTTAAATAAAAAATTTCATTATAAAAAAATTAAAAAAATTTGGCTAGTTTTTAAAATATTTAATGTTTTTTTATAAAAATCCAATTGGAATTCCAATTGGAAAAAAATTCCAATTGGAATTCCAATTGGAAAAATGAAAAATTCCAATAAAATTTAGTTGGGAAAAAAATTCCATAGAACTGATTTTGCTTGGAAAAATATTCCAATTGGAAAAAAATTCCAAAAAGACATTCATTTTTGGAAAATATTTCCAAATGAAACTTATTTGGAAAAAAAAAATCCGATAAAAGGCTATTATTTATTGTGGATAAATTATTGAACACGGAAATAAAGAAATTTGCAAACAGAATATCATGTAATAACATCAGCATAACAAAGAATTTATGCTTAAGGAGGGGATAAATGTTTGTTTATCTATTTACGATATTTATTATGATCTAAGCATGCCAAAACCAGTCAATAAGATCAGTATGCTTATGGCTGAGAAAAGCCCTAAATTGCATACGTATGTTCTAAACATATTCGGTAAGAAAATAATCTTTTTTGGCAAGCGTAAAAGACTTAGTGAAAAACACTAGGATCTGCACCGAATGGGATTCAAACCTAGGCAGTGAGAGGCGCTGTGGTCTGTAAGCGTGTGTTCAAGACCATTTGGCCGCCGATGAAACATTTTTATAACAAAAACAATAAATAGTCTATAAATAACGAGGTAGACTTTAGGATAACGAAATTTGAAGCACATAAAAATACGTATATGGCGCTTTAGTTATACATGTATTCCAATATTATTTTTTAAATTTTTATTTTTTTTAATTGTACAGACATACTACACACTTCAGTTACTGCGTAATATAAAGGGAGAATTAATATCAACACACGGAAATAGCCGACCAACTCAGAGTAGTTCTAACAAGATTCTGGAATCAAACATTGTCAAAAATACACAAAGTGGTAAACCGCACATGGTAAGTTTCTACAGTGTCTTAGTTATTATTATTGAAACATCTAAGGTACAGATTTTTCCTTAAGCTAGATTGTGTGGCATAAGTCGTTCTATTGCACACGGCATACTAAAATTTCGTCAGAATTAAAGAAATTTAAAGACTTTTTTAAAAATGATTACAGAGATATGTTTTCTATCAAAACGGAAGATCGAGATATAGTGCTCATTTGTTTTGTTTGGGGTTAACAATAGGCAATAACAGGTAATTTGCCGTTTGTGTTCAGTTTTCAGTTGCTCTGGAAACGGGATTATACGAGCTTGTGCTTCTTCCGAAATCCAGTTTACGCCGGTCATGTTACAAGTGTCATTGTAAAAGAAGACATTTTTATCATTTTATATAAACCAAGTTTACATAAATATTTTAACAAAAACTCTAACTCTTTTTTCAGTAAATATCTTTTTTGTAGCAAGAAGTGGAATCCGTCAGGAGGAGACAATCTCATATTGCATATTTTCTTTGAATGCATTGCTTTATAATAAAGTACATAACATTGAAAAGAAAAGCGTCAAAGGACCAAAACAATAGTCACTTGGAGAAAATAGTTGTGTTTAAACAACATTATATATCATTTCAGAACAAAATTGTTTCATGATTAATTGATTATTCATTTACTCATAACATAATTCATATTTTGTTATCACAAGTTTAGCGCCCTTGTCATAATATTTTTTTCTATATATATCTATCACTATCCATCATGATGATGCAAGCTTGTGAATATGTCGCGTCAGCTTTGGGCAATTTTTTTTTCACAATATCAGTTTTATAACCCCTTTGTTATATACCAAATATATTTCATTTGTTCCCTCTTGTATTTCGTCTGTAAATACAATTTTTGTCTCAAAATACACAAATATTTCACTAGTTCTTATATATTGATATAAAAAATTGTGTAGTATCATTTTTGGAACTCGATTTGATTCAAACGATAGTGTCACGTAACAAAGTGAACAGTATGAAAAATGGAATCCTGGAGACCTTGTATCGGAACAAAGTTTGTGTGCAAACATCGATATATTGCACGGTAACACCGCGGAATTTATCGTTTTATTTCTATATGAAACACACACACACACACACTCGGCTTTTTAAATGATGGATACATATGCATGCCTATTGTTGTATTTTAACGACGACAAATATTGGTTGCAAACATTGTAAATTGCCAAAATGATTCATTGAATAAAAAACATAAAACTTATTGCCAAATTAACAAATTACTTAAAAATTAAACATTTGTTGTTTGTCATTTTGTGCATTTGACGTCAGAGGATAACGATAAATCTATAAGGCCACAATTAAAAACATCTTTGTTTCCCTTGCCCTACCGTTACATCTGATATTTGGTAGGTTGGGTAGGTAGGTATGCTTTTTTTTTTTTTTTTTTTTTTTTTTTTTTTTTTTTTCTGGTTAGGAAACATTCTTCACATGTCACCTTGTGTGTTTACTAGTACATCTTCATCACTACTGCGTTTGTATCGCATTGAATTATAACTGTATAAGCGTCTTGACAACTAAGAAGGTTGGCGACTAAATCGTGATTTGTAATTTTTTGTAATTTTTGTGAAGTGCTCTTGTTATATATTTATTATTACAGGGTAACTTGTTTTATAAATAATAAATTTAACAACGAACAACTGTTTGTGTTTTGTATCATTTGCATTTAGGTGAGTTGCTTATCAACGAGTACCAGTACCATTTTAATACATCACACACAGCCAGTTATGTGTTGCTTTTACCGCCTGGGTTCGAATCTCGAATCTCACTTGGACAGATCATAGCGTAACAGTGTTTGTCAGTTCGCTTACCGAAGGTTTGGTGGTTTTCTCCGGGTACTCCGATATGTTTGTAATTTGAACATTCGAAAAAATAAAATACCTGTTATTTAAAAAGTGTGTGTGTGTGTGTGTGTGTGTGTGTGTGTGGTGTGGGGTGCAGGAGCGGATCCTTAATTTTGTCAAAGAGGGGTTTGAGAATTTTATCATCATAAGATAAAGCGAACACTTAAGGCGGCGATGGGTCTTTGGGCCGCTAAAAACCCTCAGCAGGTCCAAGACAGAGCCCTATTGCAATTTTTTCAACATCTCTAGGGACGTTTTGGCCACATTTTGCTCTCTTTATCTATCTTTTGAATCTTGATTATAACACTCCTCTACTGATACCATAAGCGATGAGATACACTTAAATCGTCAAAACTTAAGACATAAAAATTGGGACATTTAACATTTTAAAAGATACTAATCTTTTTTTCATTTTATGTGCAACTACACTAAACTGAATCAACATAAAAAAATAAACTGGTTTTTTTTTTTTTTTTTTTTTTTTTTTTTTTTTTTTTTTTTTTGTTATTTAAAGAAATAAATTGAAAAAAAAACATACCAAAATGATTTTCGAAAAACTTATAAAATTACGTTATACGGCCTGACCTACATTCGTGTCAAAAACGGAAGTTGCAAGCGGCTTTTTACATTGGCCCATCGAAAACAAGTACTGTGCAATGATTAAAACAACCAACAAATAAGCAAATTAACTAAACATGAAATACATAATCGAATATTGTTAATAAGAATTATAAATACAACCTAAATTTGACCTAAATGTGGACGATCAGTTATATCATTACAAAATTTATCCAGTAAAAAATGGACCAGATACATAATTACAGCCGTTTCTTCCCATCCATGGCATATAATATGTCTCTAAATATGTGAAGAAAATGCAAATTAATACAGGGTATTTGAAATGATCGGCGCAAATATTTTATTGTGTTTTAGTGACATACAAGCACTTTTCTTTTAAAATCAACTTAAGATAGCATATAGGTTAACTGTAGAGGTTGATAAATATGCTCTGAAAGGTATCTAAATTTACCGGAAGTGGCGTCTGCGCGGGAAAAACTTGAATCAACACATGTAAGGGCCACATTCAAACACAAGTATACAGTATGCTAAAAGAGATATTAAACTTTGTCCTGGCGACTAGACACTCGTTAATGTACTGTGTTTATCAGTCTGGATAATTATCTATTAATTGCGTAATATGTGATAATTATATAATTATCGTTGTATATATTGGTTTATCATTATCAATTCTGGAAGGCGAGATTATATCACAATAAATCCTTTGTATGGCAAAATATTACCCATATAAAATGTCTGTAAGCCTGTTAAATTAAAATATTTTCACTGTTTAAAAATAAGACATTTCGTCAGTGCTTGTTTAAACTCCATCAAAAAGAAAAGGACAAATATTATAACAGAAAAGCATGTTCTTGGTAATAAACGACATATTGTATAAATAGTAACAACCAAAAAAAGACAAACAAATTTTCAAAAAAAAAAAAAAAAAAAAAAAAAAAAAACTTTGAACAATTTACACGAAAAAAACAACAACAACATCCAACAAAAACAACAAAACAACAGCAACAGTGGTTTATTCCTTTTATGATTTACAGTCCTTGGTTCCAAGGAATTCGATGGTCAACCGAGGCGAAACCAATATGGACTGTACCCTATCAGAAATGTATTATTTACTTGTTGCCTTCTGTAATGTTATATAACCACAGTATATACTGTTTACTGGATTAAATGTTTAGCATCTTTTCAGCTGTCGTCTTTTCGTCTGATTTTAAGACGCTGAAAATTTGTCATATATTTACAATGATAAAACAAGTGTTTCAATGATTCAGAACAGAGTTACGTTCGTACCGCGTTTTCTCGTAATGTCAACTGCTCAGCCACAACTCTTATTTCGAGAAATTTACAAAAAGTAAAAATTGTAGTTCTTCTAATCAATAACTTTACAAGATTTCAATATATAAATACAACAAAATTATTATCATGGCTACATACGGGATAGTGCGAATGAAAATAATCTAATCAATTGATAATTTGAGTTTATTTGACCAGTGTATCTTTAAGGAGATCACGTGTCTATGAAATATACAAGACGGTTTCTCCGAATCTGTATATATATATGAATTCTGAAAAATTAAAAGTGTGTGTGGGGGGGGGGGAGGTGTTTAAAAAAATTAAAACGGCTAAAATTAGCTTTTCTGTTAAAATAGTATAATATTTCAGATGTTTATAAGTTTTAATATTGAAAGATGGGTAGCGTTTCCATGGTAACAAACTTATTTATAATAATAACGTGCTTTCCTCAATTAGATTATTTTATCCACTACCATGCAGACAGACGGTGTCATTCAAACATATTTATGATTTTTATTTACAATTAAATGCACTTAGTTTAAATTTGTTAAAAACGTATTCCATTTAATTTTTAAAAAACTTTATTCTAAACTAAAAAATAATACTAACAAAACAAAAAGAAAAGTATATTTCTTTATAATTTCTTTTTATTCCATTTTTTAAATTAACGTTTCATATCAATTTTAATCTTAATATTTCGTTGATGTTGTTTTTAATTAAAAGCACAAGAACACATAAACAACTCAGCTTGAAATACCCGTATGTGGTGCTCTTAATCAGACAAACTGATAACAGTATCTTTTTTCCGAATAGATTACCCGGAAGTGAATCCAATACACATTTGATAAACGGAAAAAAATTTACAAAATGAAAAACTTTATTTTACTCCTAGTCTGTGTGGTTATATCATATTCCAGTGCTTGGTCTGGGTAAGTATAGGCTTATTTTTTTAGTTTTTAGCATTTGAAAAAAAAAGATTTGTCAATAGATGTTACTTTAATTTATATATATGACAGTAACGGGACGGTCTGCAAATGTACTTTAACCACTTAACTTATTACGATTTGTTCTTTCCAGTATCCCAAGGTTGTTTATGAATAAACTTTATTAAAACATATTTGGTAAAATATAGGAAAAAAAGTTGTTGGTTCACTGATTGGTTGAATAAGTCTATTTTAATTTTTTTCAAACATGCGTAGTTTTAGATGGTTTGTCATGAAATAGGTGGGAATGTTAGAGGAAGCCGAGGTTCCCGGAGAAAGCCAAGGACCTTCTGTAGGCAAAGTGCAAACTCTCTCACACAAGGAGATTCGAACCTACACTATAGGCAATAAACACGCATTATTTGCAACAGATAAAGATACAAAAAATATAACGATAGATATGTACAATACAAGTTTATGATTGAAATAGCTTTCTAAGACAAGACAACTGTTCGAGGCATTGATAATATAACTCAATAGGAGTCTTAGTGACCGAATTGTCTAAAACGCGCGGTCACGGAACACACCGCCTCTCACCGCCATGTGTTGATAATTGTTACAAATCGTGTTATTTCTTTTTGTATCAATAAATGTTTATTTGTAACTTTCTATAATGTGGTCCATATTGCTCCGTCTGTCTCAAGTACACAAGTACTTACATGTACTATATCCTCCAATAAACAAAGTTAGGAACCTATCTTTCCATCTTTTATCCGCCTATATATTGGATGGTGGTATTGTGATTTTAAATCACACCAGCAAATTTAGCTATTGATAACTAGAGCAAGGTCATTTGTGTCTATTACCCAGCGACAGTCTCAAATTTTTAAGTCTTACATATGAACCGGCCTGGGTTTGAGTCTCCGACCTCCCACTCTTGAGGCGGACGCTCTACCACTGAGCCACCGAAAGTTTCAAATTAATTGGAATGGGAGAATAACCAATTTTGTGTGATGTTAGCGACAATGTTTAAGATGGGGGCGTTTTTCTCAAGAGACTGATCTAGTAAAAAGGGATCTAGTTTTTACATAATTGTGTATTTGTTAACTTGAATGTTTTCATGCTTGTCTAGATAATGTTTATTATCTGTATTTATTTAACTAATCCCTATGTATGTTTCTATAATTATTTTATCGATAAAACGAGATAAATCCAACACAGGTTGAAACTTGCAAGTTTTTTAAAAACAAACAAATAAACAAATAAATTTAAAAAAATAAATACAAAATATAAATACAAATAAATAAAAAAATAAATAAATAAATAAGTAAAAATTACAAAAAAAAAAAAACAAGATTGAAAATTGACATTTAGATGAACTGTTAATTGGAATGTTGTTTAAAGTCTCATCAAATTTTTTTTATCTATTCGGCAACGAAAGCAATTTTTTTAATCTCTAAAAATTAATCTAGATGTGAAAAACGAGTTCGTATATGAGCTACACCCCTTGATGTACAATCTGTTCTGCTAAGCCACCAAGGTGGTTATAAAGTTTGGAGATTGCCTATCTTTTGTATAATATAGTAATATTTACGAGAGAGAGAGAGAGAGAGAGAGAGAGAGAGAGAGAGAGAGAGAGAGAGAGCTTGTTATTTGTGAAAGCATAACAGTGTTTTAGACGTTGTTGATTAAGATTAAATATTATATTTATTTAGACACCAATGTTCTGTTCGTGTGATAACACCAGAAACAACATCCCAGTGTGTGTATAAAAACATAAATTGTGATCCACGTCATATAGATCTAACGTAAGTAAATACAAAGGTCCTCTTTACTCCAACCTGTTAACAATTCAAGGGAAATAACTCTCGCATATTGAAATAAATACAGTTTTACTTTTTGAATGTGTGTTGTTTTTTTAAAGTGAATTTTATATTATAATCCATCTTTTAAAAATTATGAATCTTTCAGTTTTAATTAGAGTAAAATACAAGGAATGGTAGATTAATAAAATTTGGAAAAAAATATAAGTACAATTCTTTTATGAAAAAATGATAAAATATGAAAAAAAAATTAAGTTTCCAATTTTTTTTTTTGAAAGATTTAAAAAAATGCAAAATCCTATGCACAATTAAGGTATTTAGTTTACGTCCCAGTAAAGATTCTTTTTGTAATATCGTGTCGTCCAGTCCAATGATGATTTAGGAAACCAAAGTGCCTGGAGTGAACAACCTACATTTAGCAAGTAAACTGACAAGTATTCAGATGTAAAGACTTTTTTGATCGGGATTCATATAAGCACTTTGATCCGTAAGCGATTCATAATATACAACAATATTGTTGTATATTCATAATATGTTTATAATGTTCAACAATATTGTTGTATATACATAATATGTTCATAATGTTCAACAATATTGTTGTATATTCATAATATGTTCATAATGTTCAACAATATTGTTGTATATTCATAATATGTTCATAATGTTCAACAATATTGTTATATATTCATAATATGTTCATAATTTTCAACAATATTGTTATATATACATAATATGTTTATAATGTTCAACAATATTGTTGTATATTCATAATATGTTCATAATGTTCAACAATATTGTTATATATTCATAATATGTTCATAATTTTCAACAATATTGTTGTATATACATAATATGTTTATAATGTTCAACAATATTGTTGTATATTCATAATATGTTCATAATGTTCAACAATATTGTTGTATATACATAATATGTTCATAATGTTCAACAATATTGTTATATATTCATAATATGTTCATAATTTTCAACAATATTGTTATATATTCAAAATATGTTCATAATATACAACAATATTGTTGTATATTCATAATATGTTCATAATGTTCAACAATATTGTTATATATTCATAATATGTTCATAATGTTCAACAATATTGTTGTATATTCATAATATGTTCATAATGTTCAACAATATTGTTGTATATTCATAATATGTTCATAATGTTCAACAATATTGTTGTATATTCATAATATGTTCATAATGTTCAACAATATTGTTGTATATTCATAATATGTTCATAATGTTCAACAATATTGTTATATATTCATAATATGTTCATAATTTTCAACAATATTGTTATATATTCATAATATGTTTTTAATGTTCAACAATATTGTTGTATATACATAATATGTTTATAATGTTCAACAATATTGTTATATATTCATAATATGTTCATAATGTTCAACAATATTGTTATATATTCATAATATGTTCATAATATTCAACAATATTGTTGTATATACATAATATGTTTATAATGTTCAACAATATTGTTGTATATTCATAATATGTTCATAATGTTCAACAATATTGTTGTATATTCATAATATGTTCATAATGTTCAACAATATTGTTATATATTCATAATATGTTCATAATGTTCAACAATATTGTTGTATATTCATAATATGTTCATAATGTTCAACAATATTGTTGTATATTCATAATATGTTCATAATGTTCAACAATATTGTTGTATATTCATAATATGTTCATAATGTTCAACAATATTGTTGTATATTCATAATATGTTCATAATGTTCAACAATATTGTTATATATTCATAATATGTTCATAATGTTCAACAATATTGTTATATATTCATAATATGTTGTTAATGTTCAACAATATTGTTGTATATACATAATATGTTTATAATGTTCAACAATATTGTTATATATTCATAATATGTTCATAATGTTCAACAATATTGTTATATATTCATAATATGTTCATAATTTTCAACAATATTGTTGTATATACATAATATGTTTATAATGTTCAACAATATTGTTGTATATTCATAATATGTTCATAATGTTCAACAATATTGTTGTATATTCATAATATGTTCATAATGTTCAACAATATTGTTATATATTCATAATATGTTCATAATTTTCAACAATATTGTTATATATTCATAATATGTTTATAATGTTCAACAATATTGTTGTATATACATAATATGTTTATAATGTTCAACAATATTGTTGTATATTCATAATATCTTCATAATATTCAACAATAATGTTATATATTCATAATATGTTCATAATTTTCAACAATATTGTTATATATTCAAAATATGTTCATAATATACAACAATATTGTTGTATATTCATAATATGTTCATAATGTTCAACAATATTGTTATATATTCATAATATGTTCATAATGTTCAACAATATTGTTGTATATTCATAATATATTCATAATGTTCAACAATATTGTTGTATATTCATAATATGTTCATAATGTTTAACAATATTGTTATATATTCATAATATGTTCATAATGTTCAACAATATTGTTGTATATTCATAATATGTTCATAATGTTCAACAATATTGTTGTATATTCATAATATGTTCATAATGTTCAACAATATTGTTGTATATTCTTAATATGTTCATAATGTTCAACAATATTGTTGTATATTCATAATATGTTTATAATATTCAACAATATTATTGTATATTCATAATATGTTCATAATGTTTATTTTAACTCAAAGGTAAATATATTTATAGATGTTGTTTAAATAAGACGGTTACTAAGGAAGATCTCGAGATAAAAGATCAGTGTTGTCCTAGCCATGATGATAATACGGATAGTATGTGTAACATTAGTAAGTATAATAGCAACCATCGGTGTGACACGTTATATCCTAGTATGTTTGTGATTGGTTGGTTGGTTGGTTGTGTTGTTGTTTAACATCACATCAACAATTTTCCAGATGTTGAATCGGAGGTTATTAATCAGTATGGATTAATACAAGAATAATTCGTTTTTTAAAGGTAGATGTGCAAGTGTGAATTATGGCCAGTCGTGTACTGGCGCGTACGCAGGGCAACTTTTTGGTAAGGTGTTAGCTCACCAAGTCAATATGTCACAGAAAAGCCCAACATTTCCCCAGTCCATTGTACTTGCACCGGGTAAACCAGTTGATATTTTGTCGTGTTTATGTCGATTGCACGGCGAGAAAGTAATATTTCAAATATAAAATGGTATGAATGACCCGAGCAGCGTTCGAACCAACGGTCTCCCGCTCGCCCAAAAGACGGATGTTCTACCACCAAGGCACCGAGCATAACAATTATCAGAAGTTATACCTTTTCAACGGATAGACATGACGTTTTCCATAAAAATGATGTTAATCAAAAAATTTTGGACGTTAACGTTTTTAGAATACAAACCTAAGAGATATGTGACAGGGAAGTTCAGTCGGTAGAGCGTCTTACAAGTATTAGGAAGGCCCTCGGTTCGAACATTGATTTAAGCACATACATTTTTTCCTCTTTCCTTTTTTATTTGACACATGTCTCCCATTGCTTCCAAAAATGCTTGTTATCAAGTTCACTAACTCTTACTTACAATGTTTTGACTTGATGGAGATTGTAGCAACACTATGAGTCATCTGTCCATTCAATATGGCGTAACAAACATCAAAATGTTTGTTTCTCTGCTACGAAAGTATCTCGGAAATTCAATCTATTATCGCTCACATTCTGTTTAATTATCAAATTTGTTTTATGCTTTTTTCAGCTTCGTGTTTGTCATGTAATGCCACTCAAATATGTGATTATAGTGGAGACACATGCTACGGTAAGATTTTTTTAATAACTAAATTATTTTTTCTTTTATTTAACAATCGGGGATCATTCCTTTTATTGAAAAAAACTCTCATGTTAAAGTAAAAAATAAAAAAAATGTTACAGATTTTAATTTTGGCGGCGAGAAAATGTGTAATAAACTTGACATGAAATTACCGTAGGCTTTACCAAGAAAAGACGAATTATAAATTTTCTCCTGAATTTTTTTTCATATAATTTTCAATCAAATGATTCATTTCAGATCCACCTCCGAACAATGTCATTGCAATATTAACCTTATCTGAAATAAATAGAGGGTCAAATACAACCGAATCGGAATTAACAGTGTACAACGACATTTGGTGGACAAATACAAAAGGGTTCAACCAATACCGAGCTAGATTTAGACATCCTCCAACAGAATTCTCCTGCACAGACATTAACACAATGTAAAACAAACGTCGTCTTTTTAAAAAAGATAAAAGGTAAACATTCAGTTGAAGCTTACGGACTTATATGTTGTGTGTGATGTTGTGAAGGTGAGATTTTAATGTGTGGCGGTTGGACTCTTCCTTGTGAAAATAGTTGTGGTGTGAACTCTTCTATATGAGGAGGTATAATACAAATGCGGCTCGTGGTCTCTTTTGTTATGTGATAAATGTGAGAATACAGTTTTGACGTATATATATTTTTGTGTAATGTGGTCTCATAATTACTTTTCATGTAAATGTGAGATTTAATAATAATTATTATTCTATAATAATAATAATAATAATAATAATAATAATAATAATAATAATAATAATAATAATAATAATAACAACAACAACAACAACAACAACAACAACAATAATAATAATAACAACAACAACAACAACAACAACAACAACAACAACAACAATAATAATAATAATAATAATAATAATAATAATAATAATAATAATAATGTTGAAATTTTGGTGGACGGTATTCGTTATATATAAGAATTATATGAGAAAATTTTTTTTTTCTGATACAACACAACTAAAAAAGACTTAATAGGGTAAATTAGGATTATTATGGTTTTGATCAGACTTTGACAAGATTTCTTAAAAAATAAATGATCTGAACATGTCACGACTTTATGATTTTTTCATATTATGTAAGTACCTGGATTCTGCAATTGTTTGATTTTCTACAGTTAGTTTTGCAAACCAATGGGACAATTTAGCCGATATATTGATTGTTATTGCTATGGCAAAAAATCTGTGTACATGAGATTTAAAGGGAAATAACTCTTCAGTTCGTCAAGGGAGAGAATTTATTTTATGTTCGACCCGAAGCTCTTGGCTTATAAGAAATTAAAATGCTTAAAGTAAGAATTGTAAAATTTATGAGATACAATATTGTAGGTAGTGGAAGTTATAACCGCTCATTTAACAGTGCAATAAGTGGACATCGGCTAAAAGTTCAGGAGAATAACTTTGACCAGCATTTTGACCATGGCGATATGTGAGTAAATTAAATTTGTAATTTTTTTTTAAATACTTAAGAATGTATAAACTTAGCAACAGACATAAGATAAAAAGAAACAAGACATAATTATCTTTAACTTTTATTAAAGCGGACAGATGTCTGGAATGATGGAGGAAACTAGAGTACAGTGACAGATACCAGAGTATCTGCAGAAAAATCACCAACTCTGGCAACATAACGAAAAACTTTCTCACAACAGCATCAGCCCGAGCGGGATTCGAACCTAGGCCGAAATAGGCAGTGTGATCCATAAGCCACTTTCCACCACTCAGCCACTGAGGCCCTTTAATGTCATAATGAAATATGCTTTTTAAAAGACTATTATATTTTTTTGAGTATTTTTTATGAACAATAGGAATATGGTCAGTATGTAAATCTGCCTAACAATATTTCTAGCCATTTGCAATGCAAACGGATTATACAATATATTATCATTTCTGCTAACATTGTTTTATTTTAGCTTAAAGGCAACAATTGATTTGAAAAACAGTCGAAATATAAAGATCGTTAACAAGTCTATGTTAATACATTTTGACTATGAACCACCTTCCCATTGTTCTGAAACAAACACATGTCATAAATCAACAGAGCCGTTTTCTTTGAATAAAGATGCTTCTAAGGTTTGTATTTCATTTTTTCTTCACATGCGGTATCCTATTTTTTTGATTTTATGGTCCTATAGAATTAATTTTTTTTTCTCTCACATTAACTCAGATTAACCTTAATGTGACTATTATTGATCAGTTTAAAAGTTAAATTTCAAAATTCTAAGTGACATATCACCCAATTTTTAAAATTTTTTATTTAACTTTTTTTTAATTCTATGTCAATTACAAAACGGAGAAAGATAATACTCATACCGTAGACAAAGTGTTCTGCTCATAAAAATTATTTTAGTTTTAAATAAGATAGTTTACACCAGTTTTTAGAATTTCAATCTACATATATATACCACCAGCATCGCCTCATTAGAGGTTCAAATACTGTATTCTTACATTGTCGAACGTAGTGCGGTATGTTGGAGATTAAATTTTCCTTTTTGTAACATGAGTTGTTTTTCTTATTTTAGGTTCCAATTGAACTGAAATGGGAAGGTTGGTCCGATTTGTTATCTGGGATAGATCACTACATTTTATCTATTTTCAAACTTTTTACTGACAGTGATGGAAATCTTCGCGAGCCATCGAAGCCGGCGACAACTGTTTTATTTTCGAATCTAAATCTGTCATATGTTTACAAACCACCCAGTGCAGGGGTGTATTCTTTTGTATTAGGTGTCGAAGACAAAGCTTCCAACAGGAAATATGCTAGACAGGTAGCCATTTATGATCCTAATTCCACCATTACGTTAGGTAAGAAAAACGGTGAACTACTCTACGTTTCAAGTGCCAACCTTAACACGAATCATAGTTGGCAAACTTTAAAGTCAGAAATCACTGTTAACTGGACCAATCATTTTGTAAACTGGGTACATGTAAACGGTAGTTTTCTCAAACAATTTAAGACAAAACCAATAAACGGGATTTACAAACATTATATAACGGACAATATGGACGATTATTCAAGCAGTCGATCATTGGATGAAGTTCAGAACATTAATGGTATTGTTAAATTTGAATATGGATATGCACAGCATATCGGCGGCGAACCAGTTACATGGAAACTTGTATCGCCGTTAAAGGAAAATGCTGTAATAAGTTTTAAAAATGGAACTATTCATGACAATGATTATGTGATTGTTTGGGTACGGGCTACTGACATAATGGGAAATAACAAAACGGATCATACCAGGATAAATTTTGACAGCACACAGCCAAATATAATTGATGGTACAGTTGTAACTTTCAAGAGATCAGACTCATTTTTAAGCAGGTAAGAAATCATTACATAATGTTTACATTACCAGTGATTTTGCTAGTGGTTTTTAAAAACTACCTTCCACCTTTCAGATTGGGAAAATTTGGTCCCTCTTTATGTCACATATTACGCTCAGAATTTTGAAATTCATTACAAAGATCTTATATTGTGACAATATCTAACATTTTTTGTCTGTCAGAACAGTTTAGGACAACTGGATTTAACTTAAACTATTTGATTGTGTGTCACTGTAGCCTTTTGGGGAATTTCAGTTGTCAAATTGGGAAATTTTAGTCATGTTTCTCAAGGGGAAACTACCTTTATTCGGTAGTAATTTTAGGCAAACAAAACCACTGATTACAAATGCATTGCCTTATTTGAATCTCTTTGGAACCATTGCGTTAATTTTTCGATGGCAGCAGTGTGTCACGCGCTCAGTGATAAAGCGATACGTCAGTTATATCTCCAGCCAATCCGCTTTCGAAGTACAGCGAATGGCGGAGGAATACATACCACCAAGGAACTACTTATTCATTCAAAATTTTCTACGGGTTCATTCATAAATTTTGTCCGGCGACTGTAGGGACGCTCTTTACGAGCAGTAACAAACGTAGAAATTAGATTAATATCTTACCAAACAGATTATTGTTTAGTGAAAAAAGGAGAAATAGAAATTCATTTTCAAAAGTGTTTTACGGAACTATATTTTTACGATCGCCAAGCAACGAAACAAATCAATATGGCTGTTCTCTTTATATGGTTTACAATAAGAGATATCTCGCTTTAACTGTTTCAAACCACATTTAAAACACCGACTTTCGGAAATTTAACAATACCTTTTTGTTGGTAAAAATAATGTAAACATAAGGATTGAATGTCATTTTGAATGTTGTCATTGAGGTATGACATCAAACCACGTTCAAAGTTACATGAATCGCTTCGCGATTCACTTACTATGAACGTGGTCTGGTGTTGTCATACCTCAATGACAACATTCAAAATGACATTCAAACCTTTAATATCGATATACCTAAATATCTTTATGTTTGGTTGTGTTTAACGTTGCATCGGTAATTTTGAGCTATTTGTGACGAGAGAAAGTCTGTTTATTCCTATTGATAATTAAAAAAACGCAAGTAAAGCCCGCTTTCCTAGCGACATTGTAAGTGATAGTTCACAGAGTCAGTATGCCCTAGACAGACAAAACACTCCATTATTTGACATCAGTTGAACAAGTGGATAGTCTATTCTTTTGATGCAGTGCGCCAAGAGAGTGTCTCAAATTTTAAAGTTATATATATGCCAAAAAAGGTTCCGACCCTCAACCTCTAACCATCGAGCAGGGAATTCTTTTTATCTGGAAAGGAAGTCCAATCGTTATAATGAACAAAAGTTCAAGTTTGACGCAATGCACTTACGATATGTTTTTTCTAAAACGCACTTGCTAGATGTTCCACATATTTCACTTATAGAATCATTACGGCAGCAGCTTCCGTCTTTTGTCACATCGCTAATTGCATTCAACCGCCTACCATACCAACCACCATGTATTTTGTATGAGTTACGTTGTGTATATAGATCCCGTGATTGACCGGCGAATCCGATTGGTCTAGAGCACGAATGCAAGAGAAAGGAATCTTTTTTCATTGGTTCTAAGAAAAACCTCTCACTGCCCAAATGATAACCTTTAGAATAACGACCAATCAAATTATCATTAATCCTGGTAATAAGTAATTATGATTAGCTAGTCTTTTTAATCGCACTTTTGTAAACACGTGATAAGGATAAAAATATACTGGTATATGCCTGATAAATATAGTAATCAGAACAAACTCTCTTGCTTATTTGCATATTTTAATTTAGCGGACGACATAAAGTTCTTAAAAAAGAGCTTGCATTAATCTCACAATAATGTAATGCTAATGCTTTGCCTATTGTTTTTTAAAAGAAAAAATGAAAGTACATTAGAATGCATTAGATATACCGCATATAGCTTTAAATCTTGCGTTATTGGCAGATAAAACATCATAGAAGTTTGTTTTGTTTGTTTTACAGTATGAGTGTTAAAGTTGTTGATCAAGAGAGTGGAATAAACCGCGTAAATGTCAAGGTTCAGACAGAAAAGGGAGTTATATTATGGAATGGAAATATTGCTGGAAATAAAACGGTTTGATATATATATATATTTTTTATATTAATAAGGTAGTTTCCATATTGGCTCCGGTATGATCTGTGGCTAGAGTCCGATATATATATATATATATATATATATATATATATATATATATATATATATATATATATATATATATATATATATATATATATCAATATAAAATAAATGCAAAATGTTTAAAAGCAACTATAAAAAGGAAGTCGTACTTAATTATTAATTTCACAAATGCATTAGTCGGATGAAAATAATTTGGACTTATTGAAGGATAGAGTGAAATATATGTTCATTTGGAAGCAGTTACATTTTTCTTATCCGGTTCAATAACAGTTTGAAAAATATAGACAAATAGACAAAAAACAACGTAATACGAGCGTCATCCTTCAGACTCGCTTCTATGCTTTTTCTTTTATTTCTGCATTGGCCTAGTTTATTCTGTGTTGGCAAACAACTTCATTTGTGTGGCAGACTTAGTCTATTATAACATTTACAGTTACAGTAATCAACTAAAATTATATTTGTTGTTATCTTGTTATTTAGATAAATTTTAAGATAAACATTAATTCTGTTATCTCAATATACTCCTATTTTATTGTTCGTTTGGAAGCATTCTGAGGCAGGTGATTTTAATTTAATCTGTGCTTATATGGTTCTTAAAATAATCGGATTATATCTTTTTTGAGGTACATGTTTGTTTTGAAGAATTTTTTGAGAATTTAAGTAAATGGAATATTAAATGCATTTTTATTTATAGGCACGTAATGAGTGTACGAGAAGACCTGGCAGTTGTAATTGTGGAAACAGCAACTTACCAAACGAATGCTACAACTTTTTACACGTGATGAAACTTTATCATTGTTCTATGCAGCCGCCACCTAGCGGCAGTGATATACTTAACCTTAATATTCATATATACAATAATGCTAATTTAGCACTGAAGAAAGTATTAAAGGTACGAGCCATTCAGCAATACCGTGTATTAGTTGGCACTAAGTGGCAGATATCGATTCACCGGTTTTATATATAAGTTGAATTGAGTAATGGTGTTTAACGTCCCAGTTAAGAATATTTCACTTTAGTGCAGAAATTTTGCTTGTGCGTTGCGCTGATGGCATTTTACAGCAAGGTTTTTTATCGTGCCACGCCTGCCATGCCAAGGGACCTCGTTTATTTTAGTTTATTTTAAGTTCCCATCCGAAAAAACGTGACTTTCATTTCGTTATGCCAAGTGCTTGGTGAAGAACAGTCACTACCCACTTTTAAGTCTTGGACCAGACCCGGTCGGGTTTCAAACGCACGACCTCCACTTACGGAGCGAGCACTCTACCAACAGAGCTACCGCAGTGGTGTCGGTTTTATATATTCAAAGCGAACTGATGCTGAAGCAAAAACGTCTATTACTAAAACTGTAACAGGTAGATTGTTCTCAGGACGCTCCGGTTTCCTCTTTCATCCAAGAACGACTGACACGATTTTAGGTAAAATATTTCTGAATTGGACATAAATAATCCATATTCTCCTCCGTTCCACTTTTTCCTAAAATTGAAAAATGTGTTAACATTCCTGGATTTTAAAAGCTTTTGTTAGTGCATCCAGAGGATACAAGACTATTGGAAAGTTATATAACCAGTGTAGCTGCAGACATAAAACGCACGACATTGAATGTCCATATCTTTTAACCGATATCACTTATATGAAAACAGCCGTTAGAGTTTTTTGGCTGATCAAGAGGAGTGTAAGTTAATCAGCCTCTTAGGACTGATCTTAAACAATTTCTTGTACGTAGGATGTGTGCTTACAGAGTTAGTTTGCCGCAGACAAGCATATCTAAGTAAAATATTCCTAAAACCGGTTGAACAAATACATACTCTGTTCTCTTAAAGCCCAACGTCAGGCGGCGAAGTAGTATCTGCAAAAAGTCTTACATATGACATTGTATACTCTGATGAATCCGCCTTGTTTTGACTAAATATACAATATAACATGATCGAAACGCTTTAAGCTGCTAGTTTAACTGGACATCCAGTGGTTAGAATAATGAAATAAGAACTTGATTATTTTAGGAGATTTTAAAATTAATTATACATTAATATAAGCGTTTTGCTGGTACTCTTGAAAGATGTCTTATCAAATGTTTTTATTTTACCTGGATTTTTATTGTTTTTTTTATTAAGAGTTTAATTCAACTCAGGAAAAAAGTATATTTAAACATTTATACACTGTTTAAGAATAAACACCCTTCTAAATTTAATCCTTCTTTCTAAATTGCAGGTTAAGTGTTATTGAAATTCCACTGAAGAAATTAAATTTTGGCATCGTTGGTTATAGCTAACATAAATACATATATTTTATTGCAAATTAAAATAGCGAAAATGAGTTTGAAGTTTCAAGCAGCTGGTGTTTGATCTTTACACAATGTTGTTAGAAAAATTTTTCCCATCAAATGTTTTATCATTATTTTATGTTATAATATTTTCAGATTGGACCTGCCTCATCTCTGAAAGGCCTTGGATCTTGTAAGTTGCATTTACATTACAAGACTGTAGACTTTGTTCAAAACAAACTTGATTTGGATACGGATCATTCCAGCATTTGTTTTATATATTGTCAATGTATGCAGTAAACGGCTAAATAAGAAAATTTACATATATTTTGACACTTGTGATAGTGATAGCTATCGATTTTTGTGCGCTCAACAGACATTATCACGAATTTGAATCATAATCTGTTGCCTGATGCAGGTTTTAAAACATTCTATGTATATCAGTTAATTAGGCGTTTAATAAAATACATTGTTGAAATGACTTCTGTATAAAAGGGATTTGGTTAAAAACCTTTTACACAAAGCATTTTAAACAAAGTAAATGAAAAATAAGAAATAAGTCCAAATGAATGCTTAATCACATTTATTTTTAAATGTCACCATACGCGCTATGTAACCAAAGTGTTTTTGTTATGTGGTAATTAGCCTTTATTTATGAATTTAGATTGTTGATAAAATATGTTAACAAAAGTTAAGATGTTTTTAAAAACTTTAAAAGAAGACTTAAAATTTAATAAGGATCGAAGGCCAAACCATGTGATTTGTTAATACATTTTGATAACAAATTTTATAGTTATCTAGTCCACCTATTAAGAATCATCAGTTCAAAAAACGATATTTATCAGACAATAGAAGAACTATTGTACCAATTTCCCCTGCAGTAGTTGCTACAGTTTAATCAACACTTCGATCATGTTTGGATTTTTACCTCCTCGCTTAAACATTAACATATACTGACATCATCGGTTATCCTTACTGTGTTGTGAATATGGAGAAATATCATTACGAAACAGGCATAGCAAATTTATTCAATATATTGTTTTGTATTTTAGATGAGCCACCTATCAACATTCATGCCGAAATAACATCACCTACTGGTGTGCGTCTGTCATGGGGTTTTGGAGCATCATGCTACAAGCGAACATCTGTCAGGATAAAAAATAAACAAATAAGCGGAGAAATAAACCTTTCCCCTAATGTAACATCACGGGATATTGAGGGTTTGAAACCAGGAACAAATTACGATTTTATTTTTACTGTATTCTATGAAACTCAATCTAGCCAACCCACTACATTTAGTATAAAAACAGGTGAGTAAATTGGTTTCATTCATGCTGTGCTTAGGACATAATAAAACGTTATTTCATAACAGCGTAAAAGATTTAATACTAAAATAAATACAGATCATTTTTACAAAATACTGTATAGTTTGCAATAGTGAAAGCAACCTGGTACGAACTACAACGTGTAGATATATTATCTTTGCAATGCAAGTTATATCAAGAACTATTAAATTTGAGCTATAATATTTATATGAACTGTTTAATAGAGAAACGGAGTACTAGAATGCATGCTTTTTGTGTAAATATTTATTTTTTGAAAAAATATCTGTTAATTTTGATGTGCCATATGTGCACATTTCGGAAATTCATTCCTCATCAGTGACACTAGGGGCCGAAAAAGTGACATGTAAAAAACATAATCCAAATATTTGAAAATAAATAAATCCAAAGTGTAAGAAAGGCCTAATTTCAACCATTTTGGAATTTAGAACTTATCGTTAAACAGGCAACTGTAGAATCCACTGTGGTCGTAGTCACTTTGAATAGAACATATTAATAAATCGCGATAAAATTAAACTGATTGAATCGAAACTGACTATTAACGTTAACAATCAAAGATGTGGCATTGAAAAACCCCTTCGACTGATATTCTAAAACCAGTGTCCCTTCTCCAGTGAAAATAACCAGATTTGACTGGGTATATAATTTTTTTTCTTGAAAATAATTTAATGGAGATTACATGCCTTAATTGTAATGTAAACAGCCATTGGTCTTTCAAGATTTTATGTCAGTTTTATATTTGTCAAATCTATTCTTTTTTAGTTGATTTGTTTCGCCATTTAAGATCAAGTTTCTTAAAGTATTTTAATTTTTTTTAATTTCAGATGGAGACAATCCAATGAGCTATATAATTACGGTTGCAATAGGTAATGTATGACTTATGAAAAAATTGAGTATACAAGAAGTGCATTATAGAAATAGAATACATCACTATATAACAATGATACTATTATAGTGTTGTATTGCTATTCATCTTTATCTGCAAATATCAACATGAATTTTAACTTAAAGTAAACCCCATATGTTTTAACACGCTAACACTTTTCTCTGTTTTGACAGAGTATTGTCGTATCCCTTGCATTGTCGGTTTTATTCATTTTTTTATTTTTTTTTCTTGTCATTTAGCAATATGATTACAAACACATAGAAGTTTTTCATCTAAAATATTATATAATGATGATCTTAATTAACCGTATTTTGATTGAATAATCAAAACGACTTTAGAATAAACTTGTGTTTAAAGAGTTTTGTGATTTTTAAAAAAAGAAACAACTTTTTATGCTGAACATGTAATTGTGTAATTATGTAGGATAAGATCAGCAGTTAGTGATCTGTCGTTTGAGTTGAATAGTTTTTTAACATTTCGTTATATTTTTTTTTTCCAAAATGAAAACCATTTTCATCATTATTAAAGCTTGGATATCTTTTTATCTATCTACAGACATATGTAGCATCTGACGTATATCAATACATGAGCTATAAATGAAGCATAAAATGTTCATGTAATTTGTAAATCATTAACAACGATGATAGAAATAACTAGTTTTACGAACATTGTGGCCCACTTTCTCATTCGACATTAATTTTGATATAAAACGACATAAAACCTATAGATGTACTATTGATTTTCATGTCGAATAATGTGTTGAGATATATATGACATAATATATCATAATATAATATATGAATGTTTTAAATTACTTGTTTTGTGAATACCTTAGACTCAAAAGTATGTTCAGAAAATATGGAGATATCTTTGACTTCAGAAATTGTCTATCAATAACTTTTAACAAGAATCGAAAGTTTCTGTTTACAAAGAAAATTTTCGATAATGCTGATGGTAAAAATCAAAGTATTATTACACATGTCTAGTCGAAAAGACATTCAAAGAACCATATATGCAAAAAAATATGGTCTGACCGGTTTGAAAAAGTTATAAAATAGAAAAATGTTTATGCTCACAAAATGTCACATATTCTTGAAAAAACAGTTGCTGAATTTATTTACAAGCTTCTTCAAGTAATAAATACGTCAGTAAATGGGATCCCGAAGTTAATAAATGATATTTTCAATACCTATGATGAACTCATTGTAGAAAATTTAGAACATTAGGCAATGACCCACTATTTTTCACATACATTGTGCGTATGAATACACCTCAATTTAAGATGGGGATTCCCTTGACCTACTTTTATCAATCTACTTTTAACATTCACGCCATCACATTTTATATTGTTATTTAATTTAATATATATTAAAAATGAAAGAAAAAATATTGAATTTTAAATAAATAAATAAACAAATTATTTGTTTCGATTTTTATTGTATTTCCATTGTCAGGGTGTTCTAAACGCTACACGGCACACTTTTTGCGGGCCACTACCATACAAGCTATGAGCGATGTCGGTGTTGAGACCAGACAGATAATGTTTATGTTCGGTCATCGTAATGAGACTTCTGTCAGGAGCTACTCTCGCGACCGTTCGACCATGCAAAAAACATGCTTTAAGTTCGCTTTTTTCATCAACTGTCACTGGTAATACTTCTGCCCTCTGCCTTTGACCATGCTTCTTCTCTACCAGCAAATGATAAGCACGTGATGGTGCCATGCTCGGACTTGTGCACAACCAAGTCCAACACGTGACGTCGCGCATTGATGTTTCCAATACCCTGTCATCCATACAATCGTGATTTTTGACAAATTCAACGTTTAATAACTGTAACGTAACAATCAATATGAATTTGTTACTTTGTTTTTCTATTCGAATAAAATTGTAGTTTCCAGCGTACTATTTTTCAAGCCGTCTATTACGTCACACAATCAGCGAGAAGGCGGGAATTATTTTAATTGACATATTGGCTGTTCCCAGAATGTTTACATTGCCGACAGATTTTTTTCTTAATTGTATGACGCATTCGAGAAGTTTGTAAAATGTAAAAAGAATGTTAGGAAAAATATTGTAAATATAAGAATTGACTGTAATTTTTTCCTGGGTTATCAAGGAATGAACCAGATTTTAAAACTAATTGTAGTCGCAATTGCTCTTACTGTAACGAAATTGAAGACAGTTGCCACATGATTTTTAGCCGTGAAAGTTTTTGCGATATTTGTAAAAAAGTAGAAAAACTTCTTCAAATAAAAATTTCTTGGCAAGATATTGTTATTGGGTATAATGAAACTCCTTAAAAATACAATGTTGAATATTTTTGTTTCTTTTGTTGCCTGCAAAATCTAAAAAATTAAAATGAAATACAGAATCAATAAAAAGGGTAGTTAATTACAAAGACATACTGGAAAAACTTAAATACAATGCACTTTTTATTACAATATTTTGAAATACTGAAAAAAGCTCACTGTCAATTTAACTACAATTGTTTTAAACTTACAGCAGAATATCTTTGAATTTTCAAATCTTCAACTAGATTCAACTGCAACATTGATGTATTTATTTCTTTATCTATTTATATATATACTTAGTTAGTTAGTCGGTAAATTTTGTGTCTGTCTGTGTGTAACTCTGTATACTGTATATCATGCATATCATTGTAGTAATGTATTATTATGTTTGTCGAAATTTTTTTTTTAAAAAGTTTCAATAAACGAAAAGCATAAACAGTTTATACTGAAACAACACTTCATGTTAAAACTTCTTTTTGTAGAAAGCTTGGTAATTGTTGTGTTTTTAGTATGTGCAATTTGGTTTTTCAAGATGCGATATAAAACCAGAGCTACTGCACATATAGAAAAAAGGCTCACTGCACCACCTAACAAATACACAAACCAAAAAACCAGAACTGAGCGATTTACAAATGCAAGAAATTTCTAATACAGCAACCATATCGACATCTGAGCCTATCACAGATCTTGATTCAGTCGCAATTGATTCGAACATGGTAACTAAAGCTAAAATCTATTATTTCATTTTTTTCATATTACATTTTTTTTAATTTTAGTATCGTTATTTAAAAAACTGAGAAGGCATTTCAAAAGAAAATAATGTTTTAAATATTCTATAAATAGGAAATCGTTGGCTCACAAAATAAAACAGATGCTTAAAATTCAAAATTTTGCATTTACAAAAACCAAAATCTTTTTCAGTGATTTGTGTTGAACACATTTTCATTTTAAATATTTTGACAATTTACTAAAATTAAGAATCATTCTCAAAATGATTAATAATTTTCAATTATCTTTTAAGACTATAAACAGTGAAGAACAACCTACAGCAAAGAAACTTAATTATTATGAATCATCGACCAGCCAACCTGAGTTTGATGAGAACTTATATGAAGATTTGTCATCTGAACAGCAAGGTCATACATCTAAAGATTTATCAAGAAGAGACATCAACTTGGAAGAAGTAGTATTCAATGGAAATTATTCAAGTATATTGAAAGGAACAATAACGACAAATGAAGAAACCCCCGTTGCTGTTAGAATTCCGAATTTAAATGATATATCGGGTAATACATGATAGTTTTATTTTGTTTAATATGATGTTAAAAAAATTTCAATAGACTAGAAATGACTTTGGGGTTTTTTCTGTATAGATTTAAACAATACTAAATAATTATTATTAGTGTCAAAAACATTGAAAGTTCATATAACGGAAAAAAGGAGTTTAAATGTAAAAATGCTACAACATACACACGTGCTTTAGCTGCCTAAAGAACGATACCTCTTCTAAAAAAATTAAAATCTTTAGTTATGTATCAAGTTTTTATTTCGACGCAGTTTATGAATTTCGAATCTTTAAACTTTACTTTTTTCCATACTGTTTACACAGTTTTTGTTTATCTATTCTTTTAACGTTTCATATGACGGTGCTCAGAAAATTTTTTTCCTATATATTCCCGCCTAAACTTTATTGGAGAGGCTCTATTTAACACAAGTGACTAGAAAATCATATGCCATAATGAATGGCTTATGTTCAATCACAGTGAAGATAATTATCTGCGTCACTGTGACACTTATCAAATTGAATTTTGTCGAGCCTAGCATCGCAGAATTGAAATCTTTCAAAGTTGTACTATAATAGCCGAGATATTTTCTCTTTCACTTTTGACCGACTTTTGCAAGTAATTAAAAAAGAGAATGGTTATATGAATTTTGTTTTGTCGATCAAAATGAACAATTCAGACCTTTAAAGGCCTATAAACTTTAATTACTTATACATTGTAAAAAGAGTAAAATTGCGTCATATGAATTAACGATTAAAATATAAAATAGAATGCGTTATAAACTTGATAATGTTGCTGTGTATTTTTCTGCAACTTAGCTACATTTTGTGTCTTGGGTTAACTACAACATCTTTTTGAATTATCTGTTTACGTGCTTGTATAAGACGGCTTTAGTTTATTTCGAATTTGGTTATGTTAAATAATTCTTTCTCATTGTAAACTCTGTATTTCTATTTTTTTTTTAAAAATATTTCTATGCTTTTTGAATAACTGTTTTTCCAGACAAACAGGTTAAAGAATTTGAAGACTTGATAACATCAATTATGGAGTACACAGTCAAAGAGATTGGAAAACATCAAAATATTTTAAATTATATCGCCCAGTTCTCTACAGGAAAGGGTATTGATATATGATGTATATTTAACAAAATTACTCCTTCAATTTGATGTGACATGTGTGCACATCTCGAAAAATGATTTCTCATCAGTGACATATGTTTTATATTGCATTGAAAGCTAGCAATAAGATAATATTTTTAATTTATTTGTGATTTTTTCAAAACTAATTATGCATGAACATGCATCGCCCATTTGCATTATGAATTAATAATTCAAATCGAATTTTTATTCGTTAATACTTTTTAAAAACAAAATATTCAGACAAGAGACTCTCTTCCTTTGGTAATCATAACAAGTTTTCAGGATAAAACATAATTATACATTCTAATAAACTAATAAAGTGATGAGTAATTTGTATTTGGCAGAATTAATTTTAAAGATAAATTCTTTTTAAACAATAAATGTTTAGTTTCTTTCTTTTTTTTACAGATATATTTGATGAGCCACCAATGTTGATTATGGAACTTTGTAGCCAAGGGAGTTTAAATGAATGGTTACAAGAATACGGGGAGAAGAAAGACATTGACATTGCAACATTACACCAAATTGGCTTTGGTGTTGCTTCTGGCATGGAGTATCTGAAAATAAGAGGGGTAACTATATTTAAATAAATTTTGATTTTGTTATTTAAAAGATTAAACCTATAGTTATATAAAAGAATAACATTTAGATGATGATAGAAAATTTAACCATAATTTTTAAAAGAATTTATAATGTCAGGTAATGATAAATTATTAAAATTATTTTATTATTTACTAGACACTAATTAAAACCTAAATGACCAGTTCGACTTTAGTTGCCGATGTGGTTCAAAAGCTTCAGTGAGAATAATACATTTTTTGTTTGTTTTTTCTTCATCTTTGGAAGTTAAAATCCACATTGTAAAAGTAACAAGTTTTTCAGAACAGAGAGGACAAAATAACATATTAGAAAACTCAAAATCAATACCTTTCCATAGTTCAGAAATTGTAGCTGAAAAACATGATTAAAAAAATAATAACATACAACGAAAAATTCTAATAAAATATTTAGCTTTTACGGAACTTAAAGAAATTAATACTCTATAAAACTACATAAATATATGTATATAAATTTTTTAATGAATATATGTATCATAAGGTCTAGAGACCTATGCTGATAGTAATTTGATTAAATAAAATTGAACTAATTTATTTGCTTGGACGGGTTTAGCTAGCTGTTCAGGAGGCGCTTACCCTTCCGGAGCACCCGGCCTCACTTCGTTAATGGAAGTTCACGTGTATAATGGAATTGGCAAGATTTCAAAGTTTTTTACTTTTTGGAATTGTGATTTGAACATGGGCTGGCATGTTTTTTTATTTATACAAAAATAATTCTTCTTTATTTTTAGATTTTCCATGGCAATCTATGTTCCGAAAATGTACTTTTGACGTCTCAGCTTGTTCCAAAGATTAAAGGATTTGGACCAAGCATAACTGAAGCGACAATAAGAGTAATTAAATATTAAAGTATTTAAGTTGCAAAGAATATTTAAGCGACAAGAACGTGAGCTTAGATGTATTCTTTTTAAATATTGTAATTGAATGTCAAAAGGTTCACTCTTTTATCATTTTTATCGTTTAATCGTTTTTATAGGTTAAAAGTTGTATGCTACTTGTATACACCCGCAGCGTCAGTAATCGGTTTCCAAAAACAATTTTAACCTTTCATTAATAGCACTAAATAGATCAGTTTCCGCGAAATTTGGTGAGTGATAGCTAAGCAGATAATGGCTTAAAAATAATGCCTTTCAAAAAACAAAAATTAGTGTACCTTTGTATATATTGTTTTATTTCAATTTTGAACAGTTTCAGATATCTTACTTTTAGTTGATGCAAGATAAATAAGTGTATGTTAACTGTTTTTCATGGCAAATTTGATTGCAATCATTAAGACGCTTTGGTGTTAAAAACCTTGAGCCAAAATCATACAGTTTACAAAACGGAAAAAATTATAACCAAAAACAATTGTCTAACAAAAGATCATGTTTTAATTGATTTTTGTGAAGTGTGCGATTATTGTGTTCGTGACCTACGTTAGCTTTTTAAAATCCCACGGCCGCTTTAAGATTTTTTTTCATGTCGGATTTCTTAGCTTTTATAGTCCACACCTGTATTTGTAGAAAAACAGCCTTAAATGACAAAACAAGAAATAACAAACATAAATTTGTACAAAAACACAAACGTTTTTTTTATTGGTTGTCTTTGAACTTTCATTCCGCCTTTTTATATATAAAAATCTGTTTAAATTACCTTAAAATGAAATATATATAAATATATATAATACAAATACCAGTTAAATTTTGATGTGCCAGATGTGCACATTTCGGAAATTCATATATATATATGTATACAAAAAGTCTCACACATACACACAAACAAGAGTTTTTAGGCCAACAATTAAAGATTTATAATCTTTATCTTGTCTCGAAGATTTGAAACATTGCTAATTGATAATAAACAAGATACTAACCAATCAATCTTGCATTGATGTTATAAAATGTAAATATTATCAAAATGAATGAAATTGACTGGGAACATTATATATTACATAGTTTTGTCGATTTGTACTATTTATGCTTGTAATTATAATGAAGTGTTTTTTCTTCATTTCAGTATCAGAAAAGCATGTCGCCTGAATACCTTGAATATGACTACATAGATCCATGTGAAGCTGTAGATTCATGGGCTTACGGAATCGTTCTTTGGGAAATATTTAGTCCTGGTAAACATTTAAGTACAGTGTTCCTTAACTGTTGTATTAGAGGTCATATTTTATTTGTTTTATATTCTTTTAAAACTTGAAAATATTTCTTCATAATTTTAATGATAATACAAGAAATTGTTAGTTGCTCACAAATACGATTACAAGACGTATCATTCTCGATAGTCACCTCAAATATTTCATCTTTTATAAGCATTTTCTTTACTTGGGGAACATTGGACGATCTACAATAGATTTGAGATCTATTCTCAAATAAGCCCTAAAGTGTACTGAAATTTTAATTATTATTTGCTGTTTTGTAGGGAAAACTCCTTATGACGATATTTCTGATGAAAAACTATTAAAAGAATTGAAAAATGGATACCGATTGCCGGATTCAGAATATGCTCCAAAGAAGTAATTAGAAAATTATTTTTCCATCATAAATAACGTAAATTAACGTAAATAACAGTAAAAATTAATGAACCTTAGGTTCCAAAATTAAATGCAAGCTCTATCGAAACAAAGTTTCTAATGACGATATCAACATATAAAAATTTGTTAACGTAGTTATATATGGGCGATAATTAAAGTTCTCAAGAAGGCACTGCAGTTCAAAAGGGAAATATAAATGAGAAGTTTAACTGTTATTGATTTTTTTTTCAAAATACAACCGTATATTCAACTACAGGACGGACATCGGTTGAAGAGACTAAGTATAATAAGATTAATATATTAAAAAGCATTCTGTTGTTTTAGATTTCTTGGTTATAACCAACGAACCCAAAGCCCCCAAAAAGCGAGATATCAAAATGTACATTACGTAAAGGTACACAAAAATGGTTCTTCGTGTAAAAAAATTTAATTTTATAGCTTTTTCTTAACTTTTCCAATCATAGAGAGTGATTAAGTATTTAAGCAAAGACAAAATAAATAAATAAATAATAAATAAATAAATAAATAAATAAATAAATAAAAATTAAAAAAAAAAAAAAACAAAAAAAAAAACCAACGAACACCAACGTATTACCTTGTTAACTGACTTCCTCTGACTTCAAATTCCTCGTTTATACTGGTTCCAGTAAAAAATAATTTTGGGACTTAATAATGAGACGTTTTCATCTATTTATAGACACGTCGCACTTATGAAACTCTGCTGGAATCAGGATAAGAAACAAAGGCCATCGTTCCATGATATAGTAGAGGTGATGTCTGGTAGAATCAATTTTGAACAACAAGAGAATGATGAACTTGTACAAGAAGAATACTATGCAAATATGTGAAGTACTGTTGATCAATTTTAATATTATCAATCAAAACGACAACATTGAATACTCTGAAAAAACACAATTTATCATTGTTTATGAACAACATTATATTTGTTTGTAGATTGCCATCATTATATTTAAATAATGAAGTATTTAGAAATTGTTAATGATTTTTCGGAACATCGTCGGTCAACCACAATGATTACGAACACCGTCCTTTTTTATAGATCGTCGTGTATAAACATTTTATATTTTTTCATAGATTGTCATTGTCATCAATGAACATTGTTTTAGCACATCAACTAAATTTTCAAAGATAGTCAAAATTGTAATGCTTAAAAAGCTTAGTCGCTGATTCACATTATATATAACCATCATTTATATGTTAACCTAGTGTATCCTTTTCTCTTTAAATAGGATGTATAAGAGAATAAGAATGATTTGTTTTGGAAGAAATTTTCGTTAGTTAAACAGCCAAGATAAGCTTTATTGGCGATCAGTTAAGAAAGCCAGTAAGATGGCATTACCACCAGTATACGTCTGCAAATCAAAAATGCAGTATTTTTTGAAAAAAAAATTATTCATTAGTTATTTTAGAGGACGACGTAAAAATTTTCTAAAAATGCTTTTTAAATAGCTTAGTGTTTTCCAAACTATTTGAACAGTTATGTCGTTTCACAAAGCCCTACATATATTAAAAGTGCATTATAAATATAAAAAGACAATTGTTTCAATTGATTTTACCGAATTTATTTCAGTTATATAAATTGAGTCGCTACATTGAATTGTTAGATGCATCTAAGTGTGTTAGAAATTTTGATTACAGTCAAGATTGGTAAAAAGCAAGTCTGTTTTCTTTAGCTTTAAACTGTGTTTGTTTTTAATTTATAGTTTTATTAAGTACTATTAGTAAATTTAACTTAAGATGAGTATCACATTTTCAATTTATATAAACGGTTTAAAATGCATATTCAAATGAAACCATTTTATCAACTGGTTCAATATCAAAGTTGTTTTCATTTAAAAAGGAATTGACTAATTTTTGTGTAATGGTGGTAATATTATACTTACTAACTTTTTTGAATACTTATACACGTATTTAAGATTACTTCCAATATAATTTTACCGAATTTAACAAGGCTATCGAAGTATTTTGCAGTACATATTCCACTACAATGGAAGTGCTATGAAGTTGTATGCCAAATTGTTTAATAAGCCGGATCAGCTTTACCAAATCCTAAGTGACCATTTGACACTACATAGTTATTAAAAGACATTTAGTTTTGACTATAAACATTAACATTTTATCTCATTTTTTAGTTCATCTAAACTAGATTTGCTAATGAATGGATTTTTTTTTCATTTTTAAAAATGATTTCAGATATTATAGAATGTAAATAAATGTTAATTTATTTTTTCTTACTACAGTAATCGCTCAAAAAACATTTAAAAAGATTCAAAGTTCATTAGATATTTTTAGATTTTGACATGTCAAAGATTGGTTATTATTAGAAATAATATCAACTTCAAGAATCATATAAGTTTACATGTATTTGAAATATAGATTAGAAACAATGTTTAAAAAAATATTTTTATCAAATAAAAACCTTTTACCATGATCCATTTTTTGTTCATAAAGTCCAAAAATAATTTTAAAAAACACCAAGAGACGAGTCAATGCATTAACTAGACATGCTATTAACTGGTATTTGTGTTATATATTCAACATAATCAATACTGGATTTATTATGACACATTTATTTTTTGAAAGAATGGTTTGTTGACATTGCCACCTACGAATTAACACAAAACATGTTTAATCCATTTGTCAATTTTAATCAGATGTTCATTTCCTTGGTTTTCATTTGTACGTTGCCAAACTGGTGTGGCTTGACATTACTCAAGAGTAATAACCCAATTGAACTAAATCCCAACCATATGTGTTCGTATTATATTTAAGTGCGTTTTACTATAGGCTGAATTTGATACTGCTGATAATGGTGTATATATCTGATTATGTTAATAAGTTTGCGAATTTCAATCGTACATGATTTTTCATTTCAATAACACAACTGCATAAAGTGTATTTCTCAATTCTAAATCGCTTAAAGAATTAAAACACAAAGATACCAGTCCTTATTATTCACAATCCCAAAAACAAAATAAACACTTTGAAAGCTGACAAATTTAGTAATACACGTGAACTTCCATCAAGGAAGTAAGGCCAGGTGCTCCGGAAGGGGAAACATCTCCTGTCTACCTGGCCTCACCCGTCACATGCAAGTCAACATTGAGAATTAAAGGAACAAGGAACTATAGTAATATATCCAGTATAAGTTTGGATACAGTGACTACATACTTATCAACAATAATGTGATGATGGCCATAAAACTTGTTAAAGGATTTGATTAGCCCAGGTTTACAATATTCTTGCGTCAACAATTTAATTGTAAGCAGTTTGCTTCTTTGTAGAAAGTCTCCATAGTGGGAACAAGCTCTACCATAACGTTTTAACTGTGAAACAAATACACTTTTCGCAGGAGAAGCAGGGATATTACTGCAAAGAAAAGGAAAGTTGACAATAGAAAAATTAAAGTCATCACGTTTGTTGTATAGCTTCAGAAGTGATAAAATATTATTTTTTAAAAAATGCTGTAAGAGCGGTGTTTCTACATTTGAGTGAGTCATTACTTCGTTACTATGGTAACATCGTCAATAGACTCCATTAATTAAGACCAGACAATCCCTCTCACAGGTTATTAGACAATGGTGTCAGCTTTTCTCGAAATATTTTGTTTTTTTTATTCTGTCTCCCTTTCATGAGCTCTAATCACTTATTCTTACTATTCTTACTAATTAATTTTCTAAATGTGCACATATGGCACATCAAAATTGAACAGTACTTTTGTGAAATATCATCAGCACTTAACAATAAAAGGTTTTGAAATAAGAAAAATAAGTAGCAAAATTACAATTTTTTATTTAGTTACGTTCACCCATGGAGTATGTGAAACGAATCGGTGAAGTTAATAAATCTCGTATCTCAAATACATTTTTATAATAAATTTCATAATTTTGTTTCCATATTCTTTGATAAAGTTGTAAAAGAAATCATCACAAAAAGTTTCTATGTTGTGTTTAAATATTTCTTGTACTTTTTGTACGAACAGAATTGTATGTCGCTAAAAATTACAGTGCAATTTGATACCGGTTTTACGATATTTTTGTGGAATTTAAAAATATATAAGAAATACCAGTTAAAAACTGAGAGACAATATTTCGTGCCTTGAGTTGTCTTAAATACCGCACTGTATATAATTTAAATAATTCCTAAAACAATGAAGAAAAACCAGATCAATTACTTAAAATGTTAACCAAATAGTCAAATATGTTTCGTTGTTGTGCTGCTGTTGTAAGGCTATTAGACGTCGCATCAGCATTCACGACGAGATTAAGGTTATTTATTTCTAAGTATTATCTCCGGAGCATCCGGCCTCACTTTCTTCATGGACGTTCACGTGTTTAACTGATTTGGCCAGTTTTCAAAGTTTTTACTTTGTTTTTGCGGGAATAGAGATTTTGAAATGGACTGGCATGTTTGTGTTTTATATCTTAAACAATTTCGTATATGTGTGTGATGTACCAATGTACTAGTGTGCATTATGGTATGTCGTATACCCAGGGCGACTTTTTGATAAAATGCTTGATCATTGTTTTAGTACGCTACAAAAAAGCATACCACCCAACTACATTATCTTGCCACCAGATCAATCAATCAAGACTCTATCCTCTTTTTGCCGAGCACCAGACAAGAAAACAATAAATTAATGTCTTATGTATGACCCGTTCGGAGTTCGAAACTACGATCTCTCGCTTTCGGACGTTTTACCACTAAGTCATTTAGGTGGATTAGTTTTCAATGCGGATGAAATTTAAGCTAACTTTTTCGATACATCAATTTTTTTTTTTACACTTTTAAATTTTACGAATTCGAAATAAATCTTCTGTAAACGTATTATGAAAATTATAACATAGCATTAACAATGAAAAATAATCGAAGAATTAATTATTTCAGACATATAATTTAATGTTATTTAAAGTAAATCAAAATGAGGGTTCAAATTACAATCGCGTGTTTGAAAATAAAGGGCGATAGTCTCATTTTAAATCAAGTTAAATTTTCGTAACAGAAGATTATTGTATTCAAGAACACTTTTTACAGATTCAAAACACACAGATGACCCAATGTACCACGTGCGTTTGTAACCTTGAAGGTCAAGGATATCCCATAAGATTCCGGACGACATTTGTTCTGGAGAATACCTTGGAAAGTATTTCCACGTCCTCTGTTTCACCACCGTGTAATTTCTCATCCGAAAATCTGTTGCAAAATTTTGTATTTTTGCTTTCAAGATATCCTTTGTAGGATAGGACTTTCCAATTTGGTAGTACATTGCTGACTGGATAAATTCTCCGAAAGGATTATCCGGTAGTGTGCCATTCATGTACTCTACTCCATTCTGCCCGCTAAGTAAAGCGTAGGAATCCATATTCGCCCATACCACGTGATCTGTTTTTGAGTAAGCTTGGTCAATCAGATAATTAGTAGGAGCTGGACCTCTTCGGTAATAGTCGCTATCAATTAGAGTTGTTGTAAAGTATACATGTGTAGCTTTGTCAAATATGTTTCGTTCCCTGTTACAATTGTCTTTGACCGCATTCTGGAACAAGTCTTTCATATTTGCTGCCAAAATAAGAAAATCAAATCGTTTCGTTTTAATATGTGGAATCAGAAAACGTTTCCTGCTCTGATAGTTTATTCGAACACCCCTGTTACATCGTCGAATACCTGTAATATGGGTGTTGAACTTTATGTTCAGATTTTCTCTTCTTGCTATTTTTGTCCATAACGGCTGGTATCCATTGTCTATCACACCAACTGTCACAGGTGAGTTACTTGTAAGCAATCCTAAAAGAAATTCTGGAGTGTTCCAAATGAGACCATATAATGCGGAAATTTCGTCCAAATGACCATAACCTTGAATTGTATTCGAGCTGATAAAGATTGACTTTAAAATTGTAATATTGTTTCTCTCTAGATATTCCATGAATGTTCCCCTGGTCAGATGGAGCACCTCTGCACTTGGTCTTGGAAATAAGTCTCCTTCATAAGTTTGAAACATTTGTCTGTGAAGCATAACATATTTCTGAACGGCGCTAAAAAGAATGGTTTTTCCTACTTGTGGGTCTGTTATTCCTGATTCCGTGGCAAGAACATAAAATGGATAAGTTCCGTTGACAAAATACTCTACAAGAAAGAAAATACATTAGAGTAATATGTGTGACCTAATATGGTTTATGCAGAGTCAGAAAATTTCACATCAAGAGTAAACGAAGCTTCAAACCAGATAATACAATCTACTGATATTGTACTAACCCTACTTGTTTATAAACACGCTTTATTACGATGTCATATCAGTCAACTTAGAGAATCACTGTTAACGAATGCAATAGTGTTATTCCTAAATGATGATAGAACCAAAGAAGTTTATGTGGAAATAACCCTTTTCGTCACAACAAATTATTCGCATTTTTCATTCCTTCATTGTAAATCACGATAAACATTTTAAATTCACTTATTTGATATTGTACTACTTTAATTTCGAATCTATCATATTAAGAGCTCATATTCAAGCCATATGTGAATATTTTTGAAGTTTTACAATATTTTAACCAGTATACATATAAGCCGTTTGTGTTTATGATAAATATGACAAATGAACTAAAAAAAGCGGTCACTTTTGACATTGGACAAGGACAATACCCTTACACGTCCTAGATATGTAACTGATTCATTGATTGGATGGAATTTTCTATCAATTTCAAAAATAATTCACTTATATCGAGATGTCTGGAGCTGTAAGTAGGTGTAGTGTCAGGCATTTTGTCTTGCAATTCATACAGAGGGGGGGGGGATTAGTTTTGAGTGACTATCGTTACATAGTGCATTGGTTTTTAAGGTCTCGAAGGAGAAACCTGTGACTTCCATTTCTAAATCCCGAGTGCTTAGCGAAAGATCATTGACTCAAGTATATGGCAAGCCTGGGCTAATCAAGGCCCTTAAAAAGTTTTAAGGCCATCATCACAATATTGTCGAGAAGTATGTAGTCACTGTATCTAAACTTATACTAGATAAATTTGACTAACCATAGTTTCTTGTTCCTTTTATTCTCAATGTTGACTTTGCATGTGACGGGTGTAGCTAGCCAGACAGGAGGCGCTTATACTTCCGAAGCACCCGATCTCACTTCCTTGATCGGAGTTATCGTGTATAATTAATTTTGATAGCTTTCAAAGTTTTGACTTTGTTTTTGGGATCGTGATTTGGACAAGGACTGGTATCTTTGTGTTTTATTCACTACCTATTTCCAAGTCTGGGTGGGATTCGAACCCCGACCTCCGACATACGAAAAGAGTACCCTACCTAGATTAATAATTTGATTGACCCAATATGGAGTATATTATTTCATCACGTGATAGGCATTGTCTTATTGTGATATAGGTTTTAAAGGATCCTTGATTGCCAAACGTAAAATATTTGAATGGCAAGGTATGAATAAACACCTATGCTTTTTTTTTCTTTAAATATTTGTATAAAAAATACAAAGAAGAACAAGAAGAAAATTGAAAATACAGTTTTAGGTCGTGCTGAAATAGTGAAAGCTTGAATTCTGTGTTATATATAGTCATCTTATCACAATGTTTTATTACCACTACGGTAGCTTAGTTGGTTGAGTGAACGCGTCGTATGTGAGAGGTCAACCCCGGCCAGGTCTCACTAAGACATGAAAATTTGAGGTTTTTCAGAAATGTCAGTCACGGTGTTCTTCGGATAAATCCTAAAACCCGTGTCCAGTGTTAGGCGCTTCCCTCCCTGCATGCCCTTAGCGCAAAGGTAAAAATTCCTCCCACTTCAACTATAGCTTGTGACTTGTCGAGATGTTGTAAAACCAGATTCAATCAATCAAATCAATCCAACAATATAATATATATATATATAACTTTGAAATTCAGAGTAAATATTTTTTAGTTACAAAATATAATTTAACGAGAGATACATACTATGCGGATTAATCCATCGAGTTGTACTCCCTGCTGGAACAATTTTCCCCGTACCGAACTCTTTAAGCAATTTTATTAACTCGGTATACTCAAAAGTTGTATATACTGTTCCAAATTCGTGTCGTGTACCTTTATGGTGGTAAGTGTATGACTTTCCACCTACACGGCCACTTCTCTCAAATATTGTTATGTCTTTGTATCCAAGGCTCTGAAAATACAATAAAATTAAACAAAAATGCAAAGGAAAATTGTTTACAACGCATTTCAAATGAAGTTTTCGTGAACGAAGCAACAAATAAAACAATAAAATGTCATTAAAAAAGAAAAGGGATGTTTTATACAACTTCCCACAGGACTGAGTAGAAGGATGACATTGAAGATCTGAAGGGGAAAAAGTATAAAAACTGTGATGATATCTTCAACATAAAAACAAATATTGTTAATTGAATCAAAAGACGTTAGCAGGCATTGTGTTTAAAACAAAAGAAGTTGAAAAATATTTAATGTACATTAGAAGTTTACAAATTAGAAAACTATTTAAACGAACTAGGAAACAATACAAAATCTTGAAACGCAATTTAGATTACAAAATTTTGTCTGATAAAAAAGCATGACCTTTTGAAATATCTTTGACATTATGTATTTAAATCGGTTATTCCGGCCCTACATTGAAAACTGTTTTGTAGCGATTATTAAACAAATGTTTTAAACAGTTATCAAAGCGCAAAAGAAAAATTTTTGTTCCAAAGTGACAAAGCAAACATGGTACTTCAACAATCAAGTTAAAAATCGTAATTGCTACTTTTTTTTCTTAATTTGAGGACAAAATTAATAGCTAACATATTAAAAAAGGCAAAGAAATTGTTGACTGCCTCATTCAAGAAGTTTATTTATTGTCGTACTTTTTAATATACTCTAGATGGAAAAAAAATTAAGGGCGACAACTAATCAAACTATTTTTTTTCAACTCAGCAAATGCATGTTGGCAATGTTAATTTGGAATATCTTTAATATTTGTTCAAATTTTTTTTATCCTTAAGACGAAATATTTGCTTTTACCGATTTCTACCTCAATAGAATTCTTTGTGTCTTTTACATATACCGTTAAACCAGTGTTCTTATAAAGTACAAATTTTAGGTAGTTTGTTCTAAAAAGCTTGAATTACAATAAATTTTCGATATCTTGTGGAAGAAGCATGTCAATTGATGCCGACGACAATTTTAACGTCAAATTATAGGAATAAATTAATTGAGTTCGAAATCAAAAACTTTTAAACAAAATTACAAAAAAACATGATTGGTTATAATTAGGTATACAATAAAACTAATGCTAAATAAGCATTTTAGCATTATTAAATAAGTTTAAGTCTAACTAGAAAATGGTAGAAGCTTGATTTTATACTCCTTATGACGGAAATTTACAGATGCAATCGATGTTATCCTAAATCTAAACGCGGAATAAAAAAAAACCCAAAAGTTACTAAAACTAACCTTTAACTTGTATGCCATGTGTATTCCTGATGGTCCGGCTCCTATAATGGCGATTTTATCACTCTTCAGTGGGTATTTTCCTTTGTAAGACATGTAGATAAATAAAGTGTATAAGGTAATTTGTTAAAAGTACAGCTTATATTGTATAACTTAAGACTGTTCTATCATTTTTATGTAATGTACTTATGCTTTTTCTGATAAAACTTTGTGCTGATACGTTTCAATGGTATAGGTATAAATAAAACAAACATACCAGTCCTTGTCCAAACCACAATCCAAAAGACAAAGTAAAAACTTAGTTTTACACGTGAACATCCATTAAGAAAGTGAGGCCGGGTGCTCCGGAAGGGTAGGCACCTCCTGTCTAGCCAGCAACACCCGTCACGTGCAATTTTGAGAATGAAAGGAACTAAGAACTATGGTAAGTCGAATACACCCAGTATAAGTTTGCATATAGTGACTACATACTAATCAACAATATTGTGATGACGGCCATAAAACTTTTTAAGGGCCTTGATTACCCAACCTTGCAATATTCAATAATATTTAAGAATGGTAGAAAGTAGAAAATCAACTTCAAGCTTAAGTGAGAAGTAAGTAAATACAAACTTCGAATACGCGGAGAAAATAACCATCGAGCTAACTGATTTTCTTATTAGACACAAAAATCAAGAACCTATATCAGCGCATGCACTAGACGCATGTAGCTTTCGAGATTATAACATTTGTTCACTACGTATGACTGCTTTAAGCAACATAAAAATTGGCCTAAATCAACACCTCCTTATCGACAAATCACATTCGCACAAAGAGTTACTCTTATCTTGTTGCATCTTTAATACTTAGAGTATTACTTAGAGACTTTCATGTTTCCATCACTAAGTTCAATCCACATAATGACAAGTAAATATATGCACATTTCAGAAAATCAGTAACACTAGGGGCCGAAAAGTTTGATAGATAAACACATAAGCCAAACAGTTAAAAATAAATGAATCTAAAGATTCAAAATTATATGAATCCAAATTCAAACTGCGAAATCAAAAACTATCCATTAGTATTTTTACTGATACAATCTTTAATCTCTATTTTTTAATTTAAATTTTGGTACACTTGTCATAAATTCAATTATTGTCATATACCATTGAGATCTATATTAAATTTTTTATATCATCGAGTGTTTTTGCGCATATGGAGGGAAACTGTGGTTTGGAATATATTATCCTTTTTGAAAGTTTTAAGTAATTCGACTCACCATTCATTGAATTCGTGTTTATGCCTGGTCCCTGTAAAAGATGATAACACCAAAATATAGCATCGATAAAAAAGGAAACTGCATTCTAAGCACCTCTCGATACATGTATTATTCATCACGTACCATAAATTGATCGAATAAAGAGATAAGTAGTTGAAAAACTTGTTCTTTAAAAGAGTTAAAACGATAAAGCATACTCAACAAAAGAAATAAAATAGCACGCGCACACACACACACACACATATATATATATTAACTTTATTTACACATTTACTTTGATGGCTTTCTGGAATACCTTTAAGTTACAAAAGGGCTATAGTAATCATAGTAAGATAAGAAAATACCCCTAAACGATTTTTTGATAAAATATAATTTCTTTTGTGTTTTGTTTATATAAATGGAAAATATTCTTTTAAATAGTCTTTTTTTCAACGGACCAATAAAATTTTTCGATTCTAACACAACCGAAAATTGAGCCTATCTAGCAGTAATAACTTACACATGATTGTCCTTCACATTTTTTCCAAAGGTTATTTCTTCTTCCTTGTACGACAGTAGAAGCGAATGTCAAAATCAGTAATAGATACACAAATCTGGTCATAGTGTGACGAATCATCTAAAACATCAATAATACACAAACGTTACTGCAGCCAAATTAAAACTGACAGTTTAATATTATTTTTCCACTTTTCTTGATTGGGTTTTTTTCTTTTGATTTATTTTTTGTAATATTTTCATTACACCTAATGTTAATAGAAATGAATTACAATATCGAATATATGGTTTTTAGCTTAATTTATTTTTATTTTATTTTTTTCCATTTAAAGAATGAAATACGTTTTATCCTTTGTAATCGCTGTTGAATAATACTAGTCTATTGCAAATTGAATGAACGGCGAAGCCGTTCCTGATAAATGTGATTGTGACATAGGATTTTCGAAATTGATAGTGCAAAATTGAAAATTAACATGTGTAGCCGTTAAAGCAGAAAAACCTAACGACAACAACAACAACAATAATAATAATAATAATAATAATAATTAATAAATAAATAAAACAAAAAGTTAATTTAAAATAAACAGTAAAATCAACCACGGATAATAACAGAAATTACGTTTTCTATATTTTCGGGATAATTAGTTGCTTCTTTAAATTCATTAATGTGAAAAAGATAAATTTCAAAGAAAATTTTTTGAAGTCAAATATACTTAAAATTTGAATAGGACGAAACCCTAACACATACGCTTGGATATATTTAACTTACCAAAGATCTTAAAATCTTGCTTTAGAAAATATATAAAATATCCTACTTTGAGCACTATCCAACTGATAAGTGAATTGAATTGTTGTATTAAGGTAAGCACAAATCGTCCCAGTTGTTCCTTAAAACAAATTTTGAAAAAAAAAAGTTATTTCATCAAGTAAAGCTCAAACAACGAGTGAATTATGATATTAAAAGTTCAACATACCTATACCCTAAAGTGTTTGAAACTGAATAGTAAATTAAACAAACCCAGCATTAATTGTTTTGATGAATCACACTCTGCTTAAAAGGCTTTCAATGCTAGATATTTCATACAGCTGTTACTAAATAATGCAATAAATTGATATAAACAGGGCATAATGAGACGTAAATGTCGACTGAAACCGAAACGGAATACAAATTCTGTAAAAGCTATCACGTGTGATAAACATATCTATTACACATGCGATTCATGATAATGATTGATCGTATAATTTATTTATATTTATATTTATTTTTATTTTGAAAGCAAACATATCAAGACAAAAATATGAATGTTTGACAATATAAATTACATAATTATAACAATATTAAGTGGTTGTGCATATATCAAGACAAAAAAATACAAATGTTTGACAAATTATAACAATATTAAGTAGTTGTATAGATAAAGACAAAAAATATAAATGTTTGACAATGTAAATAACATAATTATAACAATATTAAGTGGTTGTATAGATAAAGACAAAAGATATAAATGTTTGACAAATTATAACAATATTAAGTGGTTGTATATATCTAGACAAAAGATATAAATGTTTGACAAATTATAACAATATTAAGTGGTTGTATATATCAAGACAAAAGATATAAATGTTTGACAAATTATAAGAATATTAAGTGGTTGTATATATCAAGACAAAAAATACAAATGATTGACAAATTATAATAATATTAATTGGTTGTATAGATAAAGACAAAAAATATGAATGTTTGACAAATTATAACAATATTAATTGGTTGTATATATCAAGACAAAAAATATAAATGTTTGACAAATTATAACAATATTAAGTGGTTGTATAGATAAAGACAAAAAATATAAATGTTTGACAAATTATAACAATATTAAGTGGTTGTATATATCGACACAAAAAATATAAATGTTTGACAAATTATAACAATATTAAGTGGTTGTATATATCAAGACAAAAATATGAATGTTTGACAAATTATAACAATATTAAGTGGTTGTATATATCAAGACAAAAGATATAAATGTTTGACAAATTATAACAATATTAAGTGTTTGTATATATCAAGACAAAAGATATAAATGTTTGACAAATTATAACAATATTAAGTGGTTGTATATATCAAGACAAAAAATATAAATGTTTGACAAATTATAAAAATATTGAGTGGTTGTAGATATCAAGACAAAAGATAAAAATGTTTGACAAATTATAACAATATTAAGTGGTTGTATATATCAAGACAAAAGATATAAATGTTTGACAAATTATAACAATATTAAGTGGTTGTATATATCAAGACAAAAAATATAAATGTTTGACAAATTATAAAAATATTGAGTGGTTGTAGATATCAAGACAAAAGATAAAAATGTTTGACAATGTAAATTACATAATTATATTAATATTAAGTGGTTGTATATATCAAGACACAAATATAATGTTTGACAAATTATAACAATATTAAGTGGTTGTATATATTAAGACAAAGAATATGAATGTTTGACAAATTATAACTATATTAAGTGGTTGTATAGATCCAGACAAAAAAATCAATGTTTGACAATGTAAATTACATAATTATATTAATATTAAATGGTTGTATATATCAAGACAAAAAATACAAATGTTTGACAAATTATAACAATATTAAGTAGTTGTATATATCAAGACAAAAATATAAATATATAATATAACATACAAACACCTGTTAAATTTTGGTGTGCCATATGTGCACAATTCAGAAATTATTCCTCATCGGTGACACTAGGGGATTAAAAATGTGATAGATAAAAAGCATAACCCAAACAATTAAATTAATAAATCTAAAGTTCCAAAATTATATAATACAAATCCAGCTAAGGAATGCTTTACATGAGCGAACAAACACCTTAGGTTAAATGAAATTCCAAAATTAAAGACGGCTGAAAAATTTGCTAAATGATATATATACATATTTGTTTATTGATGATGCATGCAAACTATACAAAAGATTGATGGAAACACATCGTGAGTTTTTAGAAATAGTCTTGTATTAATTCATTGACATTGATATTGTTGTCGCAGTCGTCGTTCATTATGTACTCGGCGAGTGTATTATAAATGTCTAACTAAAGTTAAAATAAAGTTAATAGGTGTGGTAGAATTATCAAGTTAAAATATTCCAAGTAAGGCCGATTTTGCACTGACGTCAAGCATAATATTAGTTTTGCTTAAAATCAAGTTTTGATTTTTTTTCCCAAAAATTATATATATAATGCGGTGACTTCGAGTTATCGAAGTTGAAGGATGACGTTATCGTAATATATCTTAATATATCTTCTCCACTACAGAAATTGTTGATGTTGTAAACAATTACTGGTAATCGAATGTAATGCAAAAGAGAAACAAAAAATAATAAATATATTAAAGCATTGATATCGCCGACAAAAGCATGCAAAACATGTTCTTTAAAAAAACTCACGATGTATACGAACAACGTAATCGGAAATTAGATATATGTACATGTATATCAGCAAAACTTAATTATTACATTCGTTAAAAATACTAACAGATAGTTAATAAAATTACAAAGCACTAAAATAAGGCTTTAAGAGTTTAATGCAGTCGTTGGTACCACGCGGTTAGTTGTTTAAATTTTGCTTGGAGAAATGAAGTCGAAAGTTAAACTTATCGTCAGCGGCATATTGCTCGGCTTCTGTTACTAGTGTAAGGGTAAGCGTAACTTTAACACTTTAACTCTTAATTGTCCGTGACGGTACTAAATTTTAATCCGTTATTTTTACTATCGGTACGGTAGATAGCTATAACATCTATGCCAAATTTATCAAAATGATTCTTGTGTAGATATTCTTTTTCGTGTTTTCACTTATTGCTTTGAAAAAGGTACTATTCCGAGTGTGTGGTGTAAGGGAATTATGAAGTATGCCTGAAGCAGATAGTTCAGACTAACCGATCTTCTCAGCTACAGGGGTATCTCTATTCTTTCGGTGTCAAGTAAAGTTTACACTGGCATTCTAGGTTAACGACTTCATTCGTGGTTAGAAAATGATAAAATCTTATTGGATGAACAGAATTTTTTTCGTAGGAAACGTGGTTGTCAGGAAAACGTATATACGCTGTTTAATATCCTTAACAATAGGAAAAACGCAATCTGTCTATTTACGTTTGTTTTGTTTATTTTAAAAAAAATTGGCATTGTTCACAGAGACTCTCTGCAAAGGATGTTATCGTCTTTAAATACGTAATGTTCAAAATGGCAATTAAGTATCAATTGTGAAAAGATAAAAGTGATACATTTTAAGAAACCCTCTACACAGCGTAGTAATGTTGAATTTGTATGTGGAAACGATAAAATTAATTTTTGTGATCGGTATAAATATTTAGGTTTTGATTTACGAAGCACTTGGGTTTTATCTTAAGCTGTTAGGGAGTTTGCTAAAGTAGTAGAGCAGCAGGTGCCTTAACTACAAAGCTAAGTTCAGGAATTATCTCATTTACTGTTTTTAATTATTTATACAGTAGTTTAGTGGAACCGGTTTTTTTATGGAGCTGCAATTAGGGGACATATTTATTGTCAATTTATTCAATCAATTGAAAATCGGGCATGTTGTATCTTCTTAGGAACCGGTAGAAATGCTCCAAATATAGCAACGAGGGGAGATATTTGTAGGACTCCGTGCGTATATAAATATATCATTTTTAAAACAATCAATATTAGGAGTGGCACATATTTTATGGCTTCCTCTTCGTGTTATATTCAAATGTAATTAATATCTAGGAAGGAACATTTTTGTTTTCACACAGCATGTGACGTTGTCAATTTTCTTTTGCTTAAAAAGAACAAAAGTTGTTGCTGTGCATTTTTTATAACATCACGTATTGTCATATTGTCAAAATAAAATATTAGAGATTCCTTTAATTGATTTTATTTCCATTATGAAAATAAAACGCGGTCGATCTTTAAATCGAAATAAAGAACAAACCATCATATCTGTTTAATACTTTCTAAGTTTCCCAGTGTATATACATAACTGTATCATGTATTTTGGTTTGTTGCAATACATTTTACTCACAAATTTGAATATTTCACTCAGGGCATTCATAATTGTGTCTTTTAGTTACAGTACGATCTGTGTAAGGACAACCCATGAGACTGAGCAAAAGTGGACCTAATAGACAGATTGACTTTATATAGAGTCATTTTTGTATGGGTTTACATATATAAAGAGATATATATGGAGATTGGTAAAAAATAATTTTGCAAATTTGGCACATCAAAATTCAACTGGTATTTGTGTTATTTATTTACTACCCCTGAGCGGGTACCACTGCTGGTGGAGTAAAACTCACCGAGGGTATCCATAACTCAACAGGCAGTACTTTGTGCTGTCAGAAAATATAAATTTTAGCAAAATTTTCAGCCGTCTTAAATTTTGATATTTATTTAAATCTAAGGTTTGTTCCTTTGTGCAAAGCATTCCTTAGCTTGATTTAGGTTTATATAATTTTGGAACTTTAGATTCAATAATTTTAAACTGTTTGGCTTATGTTTTTATCTATCAAACTTTTCGGTGTCACCGATGAGAAATGAATTTCCGAAATGTGCACATCTGGCACATCAAAATTTAACTGGTATTTGTGTTTTATATTACACATAGATCTAAAAGAGACTTGAGTGAATACTGTTGCACAAACGTTTAGAAAATATAAAATTTTAGCAAAGATAGACTTTATGGAAAGGGTCGGGAATTATTTAGGACTGAAAAGGGTGAACTTTATTAACATTAGAAAGATACACTTAATAAATTAATAATTAAACTGTTTCTTCTTTGCAATAAACAGTGTTCATATTTTGAATGTGTTTATTTGTTTTTCAATCAGATTTTTAAATGAAATAGATCTATCTATTATATTAAAAAAATATTTACGGAAACAAAAGAATATTGATAAAAATCATCTGCTCCTGTACCCATACCTGTGTAAATGCAAAATGGAGACTGATCTTGGAAATTTTAATATATTGATGGAAGATACATGACTGCAAGAGATAATCGATTTTGACCCGCATTGAGCGATTTAGACTTTCTGGAAATGGACATAGAGCCCTAAAAGACCGACGCTCAGGTTTCCTCTAAAATCAATTATGATGACATGATAAGGGCGTTTGGAGATCAACAGGAAAATGTTCCAGCAGGGACCAGCGTGACCGTCGTAAATCAACAAAAAAAGATTTGCAACCGTTGATGAGGCAGAGAAAACAAAATTCCAGGACGCCAACCGTTCAAAGTCTACAAAGAAAAATACAAAAATGGGAAATTCGAGCATTGCAAGGTGGGTTATAAAATATTTTAAGAGAGAGAGAGAGAGAGAGAGAGAGAGAGAGAGAGAGAGAGAGAGAGAGAGAGAGAGAGAGAGAGAGAGAGTCTAGATCTAGTAGGTTAATAGCGAGTAATTAGTAAAATACAATAAAATCGTTAAGGTTTCTATTAAATCACGATAACTATTGAGAGAACTAAACTATTGAAACTGGAAACTTTGCCGCCATGTAGCAAAATGATTGAATCGAGCTGCTAAAAGTAACAATGCAGCATTATTTATGAAATGCAGATCATTGTAACATAAAATCTGCTAAAACATTCATAACACCGATTGTACTAGTCCACATTGATTTTTTAAATTTTTTTCGCAATTTCAGAATGGCACTTTGAGACTTATGGGAATGAAATTGATCTGACAACAATAACAGAGACGGAGCTCTCAGCTAAAATCACCAAGTTTTACTGCGAGGCAAAGTAACAACTCAGGAAACCTTTGTCCAATGAGTCAAATAAAAACTGCAAAATCAGTGATGACTATGGAAAAAACACAATTAAAAATTAAGTTCCGCAATTAATAGACATTTAAATGACATTGGTAGAAGTGATTTAGACAATGTAAATTGAAAGGCCTTCAAACCATGTAACACTGCTTCAAGTGGTTTGTTCAAACACAGGCTGGCTACAGGCTCATCATTGCCAACTAAACACAAACAAAATATATCAAAACAAGACCTACACAAAGTTCAAGCTTACTTTTTAGGGGCAATCCACAATCTTATTATACTCAGGTTAGCTGTTTGGTATTACATCGCTATACAATTTGTCAGTCGTGGACTAGAATTCCATCAACAGCTAAATGAAGATCCTTTGAATTCAAATTCGACGAAAATGGTAATGAAAATGTCGGATTAACACACGAGACCAAGCAAAAGAATTATCAAGGTGGTTTAAGCTCAGACGAGATCATTAGTGATAAGAGAATGTATGCCACCCAATCAGAGGCCTGTCCTGTGGCACTTTTAAAGCTATTCCTGTCCAAAACAGACTCAAACGCAACATCTCTCATCAATAACATTTCAAAAAATGCCAAGGAATCTCCTAGTAACGCTGAAGTATGGTACAGTAGTAAACCATTGGATCCAGTACATTCAAAAATTTTATGCCCCATATTTAAAAAAAAAAGCGCATGTTGTTCAACACGCTACACGACACACTGCTCAAGAGTTACTGCGATCAAAGCAATGAGTGACGCTGGATTCGAAACCCAAAAAACCATGTTTATGAGTGGGCATCGCAATGAAGCGTCTGTGCGCAGTTACAGTAGAGAATGCACATCAATTCAAAAACACTCAATGAGTTCCGTTCCGTCTAATGCAGGATGTGTTCGAGCAACTACAGAAACCCAATCGTTCTCACATGAAACTCAAAAGCTTGTAAAATATAATCCAAATGTCAACACAAACACAATTGCGCCCGTCCCTTCCAATGCCGATCAACCACAATGCAGTTTGAACTGTCTCCCGGCACCAAGCCGCATTACTACTGACAATGCGCAAAACAGCAAATAGTCCCAGTTGATATTTCCACTTCCTTGTCTTCCATTCAGTCTGGTATACATACGAATTCATTCATTCGCAAATTGTAATTTTACTTTTAATATTAATAATTAATTTTTATCCTTTTAAAATCATATTTATCATGAACAATTTTAGTGGGCGTGGCCAAACTGTAAGTTTCAAAAACTGCACTTGACAAGAAAAATAAAATGAAACAAAAATTGTTGTTTTTTCTTATTTTTTTATTTTATGAATGAACATGATTGTAAATATAAGATTGACATTTGTTTTTGAAGGCAGGTTTATGTGATTTGCCCCATTGCCTACTTTAAACAGTTCATACCTTGATGACCGATTCAAAAACAAATGTCAATCCTTAATTGCACCATTTAAAGTTTTATCGTATTTTTCAAATAATTCTCTAATTAAACAAATATCTGTACAACTGTTACTATGACAACAAATGCTTCTATCTTATCCCTGACGCGTTTTTAACATAGAATTTATATAGATGTCAAGAGTGATTTTCAGTTCATGTACTAATGTACATAATGATACAATTTTTTTTAAATATTGTTGCTGTAAAAAAGTTGAATAGGAAGTCAAAATGGTAAGATATAATGCATTCAAGAATGAGATAAAAACACAGTCAAACTTAAAAAAGATTCATTGCAAAGTGCTAAATCTTTTCAGAACTAGTTCATTTACATTTGTTTCCCCACAAGAAAAGTAAATATCTCCAAATGGTCTTAAAATTGTATCGTTTAAATTCATTTATTTATTGCTTGGAAAAAATCAATTTTTATTCGGCATTGTAAAAGTAAGAAAAACACAAAAACATCACTACATCATGCCTAAGCACATCTGGTATGTTAAATCAAAAGACACGGTTTTGGAAAATAGGTAACACTTATTTTTTCCCTGATTCAAATTGACTCTTGACTATGTGCTTGAACCACCTTTAACGCTAATAAATCAAATATCATCTTTAATTAAACGAAGATGTTTTATGTGCTATGTATATGTGGTATGATTTATTAGAATCAACTTTGTTAGCTAGCTATACAGGAGGTGCTTTCCTGTCAGGAGCACCCGGCCTCACTTCCTTCACTTGCATAACTAATTTTGCCAATTTTCAAAGTTTTTACTACATTCTATCAGAATTTTCTTAAATTATAATTCTACTTATTGTAGCATATATCAGATAAGTTTACTCTTGAAATATCACACATTATAGTTAAGACTATCAATTGACTTATTTTTTATGTAAATCTTATTGTAAATCCATTATTGATTTATTACAGTTTTGGACCTGAATTTGTATCGCTGGCTTCGTTTGGAGAGAATATTTCCATAAATTTTTGTTAAGTTTATTACTTTAAAGATTTCGGAAATGTTAAGATGATTGAGAAAAAAATTGAACAAGTAATCTTTTTTAAAAATTTATAATTTAATATCAGTTATTGACACACGTGTATAAACAGATGGTTTTATAGCTTTCTCTTAAACCAAATTAAATTTACGTAATAGAAGATTATTGTACTCAAGAACACTTTTTACAGATTCAAAACATGCAGATGACCCAATATACCACGTGCGTTTGTAACCTTGAAGGTCAAGGATATCCCATAAAATTCCAGACGACATTTGTTTCGGGGAATATCTTGGGAAATATTTCCAGGTTATTTGTTTCACAACCCTGTATGTTCTCATCTGAAAATCAGATGCAAAGTTTCGTATTTTGGCATCCAAGACGCGCTTTGAAGGCAAAGACTTTCCAATTTGGTAATATATTCCAGACTGGATAAATTCCCCAAAAGGATTATCCGGTAGCGTGCCATTAATGTACAACTCGCCATTCTGTCCAGTCAGCAACGCGTAGGAATCCGTATTCGACCATACCACGTGATCTGTTTTTGAGTAAGCTTTATCAATTAGATAATTGGTAGGTGCAGGACTTCTTCGGTAATATCTGCTATCAATCAGAGTTGTTGTGAAATATTCGTGCGAAGCTTTGTTGAAAATGCTCCTTTCCCTGTTACAATTATCTTTGATCGTGTATTTGAACAAATCTTGCATATTTGCTGCCATTATAAGAAAATCGAAATGTTGAATTTTAACAAAAGAAGTCCTATAGCTGTTTTCTGCATTGATAGTTGAATTCTTATATCCCTATTATTTCGTCGTATGTTTCTTATACGGGCGTTAAATATAATATTTAGATTTGCCTGTTTTGCAATTTTTCTCCATAATGGCTCGTATCCATTGTCTATCACACCAACTGTTAAAGGCGATCTTCTTATTAAACCCAAAAGTAGTTCCGGGGTGTTCCACATTAGTCCATATAAAGCGGAAATTTCGTCCAAATGACCATAACCTTGTATCGTTTGCGTGTTTATAAAGATTGACTTAAGAATTGTAATATTATTTCTTTGGAGATATTCCAAAAATGTTCCCCTAGGTCAGATAAAGGACTTCTGCACTAGGTCTTGGAAATAATTCTCCTTTATAAGTTTTAAACATTTGTCTGTGAAGTATTACATATTTCTGAACGGCGTTAAGGATAAAGCTTTGTGCTGCTTGTGGGTCTGTTATCCCGGTTTCCATGGCAACAACGTACAACGGATAAGTTTCGTTTTCAAAATACTCTACAAAAAAATGATTGTATCACTTCTATGATTATTAACATGGAAAAGCAAAGTTTTAAAAATTTTGATTAAAAACGTAAAAACGAAAATTATTAATTTCGAAAAAAAGAGTTTTTTTGTACCTGTAAGTTTCCAAAAATGCACTTCATAACCCAAGTTTTTGAATGAAGTTGTTTTGAAGATTGCGATATGTGATTGTACACTGAAATCATAGTATTTTGCATCTTCCATTTATCTATTGCAAAGGTTTTTTTTACTATTTAAGTCTTCTGGACAGCAGTATATACAACGTTAATTAATCTTCTTTAGAGAAACAAATTCCAAAATTCCAAAACAAAAATTTAGACCATCAACTTAATTGTTAAATATTCAAAACTAAAAAAATATTTTCATGAAGTTCAAGGCATAGCAATTTAAGATTTATGTTTTATATGAAGTCTAGACTCTGAAACTGGCTTAGAAGAGCCAAACAATTTCAAGTAAAACCTAATGATATTGTTATACATACTGTATGGACTTATCCATTCGGTAGTACTTCCAGCAGGAACAATTTTTCCTGTACCAAACTCTTGAAGCAGTTTCATTAACTCTGTATACTGAGAGGTCGTGTATATTGATCCAAATTCGTGCCGTGTACCTTTATGTATGTACGTGTAGGACTTTCCACCTACACGTCCTGTTTTCTCAAATATTGTTATATCCTTGTATCCAAGGCTCTGAAAATACAATTAAATTAACACTAATAAGGGGATATCACTTAGGTCACCATTACAACATATCAAAAATAAACTACTTGTAACCAAAGTCTTTAAAATACTACTATACAGATATATTAATGATCTGCATTAAACTTATAATCCAACATACAGAGATGTGCAAAAAGCACTGAGACAAGATGGCAGACCTCTCCCGATCTCGTCATTTCATAATATCAAATACCATTTTTTGATATTATTATAACAGTATCATACATTTTTTCTGTCAAAGTTAATTAGGTCAGTGATCAAAATAATGATTATTTTATAGAAATGCCGTTATGTGGCGTCATGTTGCACGTTGCGTTTGTTAACATTCATTTCAAGATTATTTTTCCAACATGGGCTGCCCCGAAGATCTACTGCTGATAAAAACACACAATACAATTTCATTTATACAATGAACATGGATTTCGAAAACGGTTTGACCGGAAGAGACTAGATGTAAGAGGGGATAAATCAAAGAAAATGTTTGCATTATATAGAGGAAAGAGATTTTGGCGGCGGATAACTACTTTGAAAAAGCGAAAGACAATAGGTACAGACGAGAGAGTTTATTTGTGGAGGAAACGCATCGAAAGTTGGAGGTCCTACTTGGGGCACGCCCCTGTTGTAAAATTATAATGGGGTTGCATCATCAGCACAGTCACCTGAGATCAATATAATTGAACATTTGTGGTTATTGGCGAGGTAGAATTTAAGTGGAGTGGAGTAATGGTGTTTTACGCCCCAGTCAAGATTTTTCTGCACTTATTTCGAGGCAGTCAGTTCTGGAGTGGTGGAGGAAACGGAGTATCCGGAAAAAACCATCGACCATCGGCAAGCGAACTGACAAACTTTCTCACACTAGGATCTGTCCCGAGTGGGATAAGAACCCAGGCGGTGAGAGAGGCTGCGATCCGTAAGCGCGCGCTTTAAGACCACTCGGCCACCGAGGCCCCTGCAGAATTCAAGTGATTACATCGACCAAACTGTTCAACAACAAGCTTCGTACTTTGCTTTTTCATGAAGTTTTAAATAATTACAAAAAAAATCTAAAATGCGGAGATAAGTAAAACAAAAGGATTTACATTGAAACATTTGTCATATCTGGTATGTTCAACAGTTTAAAAAACAAAATAAAAGTTTAACTATGCATGTTTAGCAAGGAAATAGTTTTTATAAGATTGTCATTACTTTCCTAAATTCCCTGATACAGTTACATACGAATCCATTATTGTCATGAAAATGTCTACTCATAAAACCATCAAAGTACTGAAAGTACTGGAAAGTGGTTAGACTGGTATATACAAAATTACTATAACACACCTTTAACTTGTATGCCATGTGTATCCCTGATGGTCCGGCTCCAATAATGGCGATTCTATCATTCTTCAGTGGATATTTTGCTATAAAAATAAAACATGAAAATAATGAAATAAAAATAAAAATCTCTCTAATTTTTTTTTAGAAATTTCATTTATAGCTTAATGTGTGAAAAACAAACTCATACAATTCCGTCTAGTTTAGAGGTGTCTTAAACTTGTACTAAGATAGGTGAACTTAAACTTAGCTAATGCATCTCGGTACAAGCTTAGGAGCCTTCGGATGAGACCTTAAAAACCCGATGCACCGTATCACGACAGGCGTGGCACGTCAAATATTCCTCCTTTTACATTGCCCTAGGCGCACTGCTAAGGTAAAAATTTCTGCCACTTCGCCTTTGGCTGGTGACTTTTGATATAATAAGAATATTATTGACTGAGACGTAAACCCATTAAAACAATCAATCAATCAATCAATCGGTACAAGCGTATGAAACTTCTTTATAATTTGAAAAAAGCTCAGGTATCTGGTCGCTAGGACTGACTCAGCAGACTAAAGAAAAGTAGGTACTTTTATTTATACTGAGACCTGGTTAGCGACATAGCCACATTGTGCGCTCAGTGTTCGTGAAATTATTCTTATCATATTTTTTCTACCGTAGTAACTGATCTTGGTCTCAACTATTAAAACAAAATGGTTCCTTGCTTCAAACAATCTTTTGCAATTTTGGATATTTTCATTTATATCGAGACGGTTACATCTAGACTGGGAAGAAATGCACCAACCGACCTTTGGCAAGCGAGCTGACAAAGGGATTTAAATCAAGGTGGGTGTTGAGAGGTACTAATAAAAAAGGATGCTTTAGACCACTTGGACACCGACACATGTTGGTTCTATTTTTCAGCATTGAGTAAATCCTGATAATTCAAACTAGCGTTCTGCAAGGTTCCCGTTCTACAAAGACATCTTGATTTATATTTTAAAGTAATATCCTGATCATTCAAACTTGCGTTCTGCAAGGCTCCCTTTTTTAGCATTAAGTAATATCCCGATAATTCAAAGTTGCGTTTTGCATGGCTCACATTTTGCAAAGTCGTGTTCGTTCTATTTTTTCAGCATTGAGATTCAAACTTGTGCAATCGGAGGTAATACTCCGCCATATAGCCGTGTAACAGTTTAATGCGATTTTTAACAAATACATGTTAAAGTAAATATATAACACAAAAACCTGCTAAATTTTGATGTGTCATATGTGCACATTTCGGAAAAACTAGACTTACCTCTCACTTGATTTATTTTTCTATATATTCGCTGTAATAAATTTAAAAAAAGTAACATCGGTTAAACTGGAGTACTAATTTCCTAGTTTCTCTCAAAAATCAAACAAAATTAATGAGGAAATGAAAGAAAAACATTTTAATAATCAACAAATAAATAAGTAAGAGTTTTTTATTTGAAAGTGCACAAATAAATCGACTCAACACCTTTTTTGGAAAAAAATTTACAAAAAACAATCACTGCAAGATTTTTTTCCAAAAATAAAAGATAAAAATAAAAATAAAATAAACAAACAAATAAATAAATAAAATATAGAAATTAGCTGGTGACAAACACGTACTTTATAATAGCTAAATCGACAAAAAGACAAAAGATACACAACAACTCAGAAAAAATAATATAAAAAATATAGAAAAGAAAGTATATATATTATCATTATAGTTTAATACATCTCTGTATATTTCACAAACATTTGTTTTTACATTTTTGTACATTTTATGAATTTTGTGGATATTTTAAAGGGGGAAAACTTATTATGGTCTTATCAAATTTAGACAGCCTTCATTTATATCGAAATGTCACTTTTTATTGGTAAAGTATTAAAATCACCTTTAATCTTCTCGTCACACTGAACACCAGTTCCATGTAAGTCTAATTTCTGAAGGTCTTGTGAATTTTTTCTTTTCGGAAATTCAAGATATCGCTTTCTTAGCAGTTATTTTTGTTATATATTTATTACCTCTGAGCGTGTACCGCTGCTGGTGGAGTAAAACTCCCCGAGGGTATCCATAACTCGCTGGGCAGTATTTGTGCTGTCAAATAATATACCATTTAGCAAAATTTTCAGTAATCCTTAATTTTTTAAATTTATTTGAAAACAAGGATTTGTTCCTCTCAAGCAAAGTATTTCTTAGCAAGATTTAGATTCATATATTTTTGGAACTATGGATTTATTAATTTTCAACTGTTTGTCTTATGTTTTTTTCTATCAAACTTTTCGGCCTCTAGTGGTCACTGATAAGAAATGATTTTCCGAAATGTGCACATCAAAATTTAACAGGTATTTTATTATATATTTACTTACACATGAAGGCCCCTTACATCTATTCCAAAGATGTTCATTTCCTGTTTGTACGGCCTCGGAAATGAATGGACAGTATCAGTACCAGAAGTACTAATAGGGACAAATAGTATCGCTCCATCTAAAATTAAAAAAAAATAATAAAAAGGGACAAATAGTACCGCTTCATCTAAAATGTAAAAAAAATAATATTAAAAGCACATAAACTTTATTGCAATAGAAATTAAAGTATTTTAAAACATAATTTTTTCCTTAGTTGGTATTAATTAAACTTATTAATAGAAAGCGCGAAAATATATTGCAAGATCCGTCATCGTAAGAAGAACCAGCTAAAAATAAAACGTTAACAAAGACACGCCAACACACGCTGTATCACGTGGCCTGTCAACTAAGTAAGATTAAAATAAAATTGTAGAGCTTGCCTTATCCTACTGCAAAACAACACAAACCAAACAATGAATAAAGCATTGATGTTGTTATAGATAAATATTTAGATTCATAAATGTTACTCTTTGTAACAGGCTATGAAGTAGATATACACCGTACCTCGTAAAATCGGTTTTAAACACGTCTTGCCAATATTTGTATGAAGCAGCAAATCCTCCTGGTATTTATATTCTACCAACAAATCTGCGTTCTATGCCTAAAAGTAAAAAAAAATAAAAAAATTATCCATCTCAAAGTTACTGACATATAAGTTTGCTAAGCCAATGTTATTTTCAACAATTTTGAGTAAAAACCAAATATCTTAACACAAAACGGACATTTTCAGTTTAAGAGTTAAATCTATATACAACTTTTTGATCCGTACAGACTGTGGCGTTAGATCATATACCATTATGAAGTGCAATGAAACTTAGTTCCCATGGTGCCTAGAAGCTTTGCATGTTGGTTGGGTAATCTAAAGCGTTCGATTGCGATTAACAGCGCCTCTCATCGAGTAGATTTGAAACCCACTCTGGACAGATTCCAATGTGGAAAGTTTGTCAATTTGCTCGCCCAAGGTCGGCGGTTTTTTTATCTTTTTTAACTTCGGTTTTCTTCATCATCCTTGACCTTCATGATAAATATGAAAAGAAAACTTATTTTAGGCGTCCAACTTTCTCAACCTTCAAGTCTGAATCAATGACACGGAACTGTTTCGGTTGAATTGAAAACAAAAGATAGACCTACAATTTATAATATCTCATCCGTATTACAGTGACTATCACAGTCAAGGTTCGAATCTCAATCTCAACAGATCCTATTGCGAGAATTAATTTCATTCAAGGTCCGTTTCCAACGTTTCTAAATCGTCCCTAACTAACTATATCTATAGGATATACGGTTTACCGTTATTAAACTTATATCGGATATGTGGCCGCCGTAACGTTAAAGAACAATTAAATATCTATGTTGGATTAAAGTTGATCAATATTGCTCAATTTATAAAACTTTATAGTGTGAAAATCAATCATCAACACGTGTAAATAACATAAAATTGCCACCCCCACCCCCCCCCAAAAAAAAAAAAGAAAGAAAGAAATTGAAAATAAGTCCACTTAATTGAGACATTTGCCAAGTCGCTGATTTTTGAACATGCTTTGAATAAAAATACCAATTTTGGTTTTAAAAATTATCATATATTGAATTTGGCATTCTCATATTTATAAAACCCGGCATTTGATTATTAACTTGTAAAGAAATGCTTACCAAAATTTAAAAAAAGTGAAAATTAAACTAAGAAAATGATAAAACAAAGTTATTTAAATTTCATTTTATTTATTTTGGAGATAGCAATAAGTTTTTTTATTAAAGCTGAAGTTATGCAACTTGAATTGCAAAATGAATTATCTAAAATACAAAATGGAAAAAAATAATGCACGGACTTACCTGCATACTTGTAGGAACTTCAGTTTGTATATCGGTATTTGCCAAACAGGGCGTCTTCGTGTCTTCTAACTTGACCTTTGAGATCAATGTAAAATTGTTTCACTGATCACGGTTATGTGACACGGGACAGCAAGAACATCAACTGTAGTTATCATGACAAAGGTGTCAATAAAGATGTAGTCAGGTGTCTGTCTTACAAGAAAACTATCGCCCGTGGCGCGGACTTCATCAAAGTAATTTTAATTCTATACTAATACATATATACGCCCCCAAGGGGTAATGTGCAGACAACACAGTTATACAATAACACAATTGTCATTTGCATTGTCATTCGAATGTTTCTTTTATTTTTAATATTTTTTATATTCCCCTGTGTAGATTTTTAAATATTTCTTCATATCCATGTGCAGAATTTTTAAGATTTCTTTAAAAGTCATGTGCAGAATTTTGAATATATTTAACAAAAGTGAAAGCTTGTAAACTGGCCGATCCACGACGTCAAGTTTCATCAAGGAGGTAAGGCCAGGTGCTCGGGAAGAATAAATATCTTCTGTCTGGCTAGCTACACCCGTCATGTGCAAAATTAAATGTAAGAATGGAAAGAACACGAAACTATGGATAGTCAATTATATCCAGTATAAGTTTGGATACAGTGACTTCATATTTATGAACAATTTTGTGATTACATCCATAAAAAATTAAGAGCTTGGATTAGCCTAGGCTTGCAATATCCTTGAGTCAACATTGTAATTGTTAGCAGGTTGCTTCATTGTACAAAGTCCTCGTTGTGGAAACAAGCTTTATCATATCGTATTTACTGTGAAACATACACCATACGCAGGAGAGGCAGAGATATTACTGCAAAGAAACGGAAAGTCTCAATAGAAAATTTGAAGTTATTATCTTTGTCGTATAGCTTCAGATGTAACCTTTCGCGGGTGTTATAACTGAGGTATAAGTCCAAATATGACGCTGAACATGAAAAATCAGCCGTAACTTTTAAAGCAAATTTATTTAGATTTAAAATTTGCCAAATTTTAGTGAAGAAAAATCTTAATTAAAAAAATTGAAACTGGGATCTTTTTATAAGAATAGTGAACATTATGATACATTGACAGTTTTACAACTAGTTGTGATTGGTTCCTCTGGACTACTTTCAGTCTAGGTACATTATCATGTACATGTTTTAGTTCTAAGAAAAATTAACCAGTTAATAATATTCATTTTTTCGAGTCAAAAAAAAAAAAAATAAATAAATAAATTTCGAAGCCAGACTATGAATAAAATTATAACACATATACACTCTTTTCTTTTGCGAAGTTTAATTTTATATTTAATTCATTCTTTTTAGTTCAACTCATTATAAGGAATTTTATGATATTTTTAGAAATCCACATTAAGCTCGGTTAATTACACTCTTTTCCGCATTCGTTTATTCAAAATTTTGAGAAATAGTTAAGCAGGACAGGTTCCCACAGTTATATTTCTGTAGGTATTCATATCACTTATATGTCTACATTAATAATTTCGTTAGGAATCAGGAGTGATTTCCAGTTTTCAGATTGTTGAAGCATCTGTAAATTTAATGAAAGGGGCCTCAGTGATCGAGTGGTCTAGAGCTTTCAAGAATAATTCATTATTGAGGCGAAGATCGTAAATTGTGCAATGTAAATTGTAGACTTAAAGATTTTTTAATGATTATATATCGCATAATAGTTTACAATTTACAAAATTACACACAAATAAATAAATAAATAAATAAATAAATAAATAAATAAATAAATAAAAAGTTAAATTTTGTGTTGATTCCCTATCAGGGTTAACAATAATTTATGCTAGTTGCGTTACAATGGATAAATTTTACACAGCAACATCAGTTCGGGAAAATCTTGCCAAACCAATAGACAAAATATTAAACCTAAAATAGTTTAATAACGCATAAATGTTTAATCAAATTGCCAGTGTTTAATTTATACATGTAACTTGAATGTGATGTTACTGGAATTTATCAGGGCCCATTGTTTTTATATAGGCCTATTTAATATCAATTTTAAGATTTATTGATATTTTTACATTGTTTTGCCTCAAATATCTACAATAATGTTGATGCTGCTTTAAACAACAATTCACTCATCCATTCCTCTAACTTCTATACTCTTAAATACTAATATTTTTTTCTATTTGACTTGAATGCAAATGTTATATTCGTGTCAGTTTTTGATACTGTGATATTTGAATCGTACTTAGAGGTACTCAACTGCTTGTTGTCTTGCGCACAACCGAAAAAATGGTCGAAAATCTATCTTTTTCGCTGTTTTAAACCCAAAAGGTGTTAGGCAGTAGCTTACAAGGGGTCGAAAGAAGCTAACTTGTAGTCGCAATATGGCTATCGAAAAGTTAAAATGAGCTGCCAATCTTGTCGTTTGCTTAGTGTTAAACTGCCACAGGGAAGACAGAGGCGCTTTAAGTACAAAGTTTTCTTGATCTAACAAACTATTGGTTGACTGGAGAACGCATGATAGGCAACTAGTTCCATGAGAAGTCGACTTTCAGTGACTGTTCTTTAACATGGTTGTATACTCGAATATAGAGTAGAGTTTAATTAACACATTTAAAAATCAAATCTTTTTTCGTATTTTCAATTGCAGATTTCATGTCCACGGGCATCAAATTTTAAACTTCCTTCGGGAAATGAACTTCAATGAAATTTAATTTTTATCATATATTATCCAGGCTTTTATTATAACTTATCTGTGATATTAGTGGGTTTTTTTTATCGTTTAGCAATTGTTTTAGAGTCTATTCTATTTAGTTTTATATAAATTTATTATATATTTTTAATGTTATATTTTTAACATTCTCTGGCCTCGAATAGCTGCAAAATGCCGACGCGGCTCTAAACAAAAAATAGCTCACTGACTCACTGACTCACTGACTCATTTGCAGATTATCTTTCCTTGTTGTGTTTAGATACTCACCATCTGTTGCGTCCCTATTTAGCTTCCGATGATTTATTTGTTTAAAAAGTGATTAATTACTCGTTGTCGATTTTAATTGTCACTTTTTTGCCATTTATGTCGCTCGGGATGATGCATGTGTGTAATACATATTTACATATATAATTACAACTCAATGATTTATTACCGACTTTAATGTCTCTTATGTATATAAACCGGATGAAACTTCATTTTATTTATTCATTTATTTATTATTATTATTATTATTATTATTATTATTGTTGTTGTTGTAATTATTATTATTATATTATTATTATTATTTTGATGTAAATGAACTTAGAACTAAGAATCACTATGCATGCAATGACGTTGCCATAACTACTGATCGTACTAATCAGGACCTAATTGTTCAATCCCCGTTAGCATAGCTAGTTGTCTTACGAAAAATTAAATCTTTTGTATAAGTCAATATTTTTGAAATTTTAGAAGTTAATGCATACAATTGTTATTTTCAAACAACTAGCCTTTTTGTTGAAGTAACGAAACTTTAAACAACTTCTCTCTCTCTCTCTTTGTTTGTCTGTCTGTCTCTCGGTCTATCTATCTATCTATCTACCATTGCACAGTTGGTAGAGTGCTCGCTCCATAAGTGGAAGGCCGTGGGTTCGAAACTCTGGCCGGGTCTAACCCGAGACTTGAAAGTGGGTAGTGACTGTTCTTTCGCCAAGCACTCGGCACTACGAAATGAAAATCACGGTTCTTTCGGATGGGAACTTAAAATAAACGAGGTCCCGTGTCATGGCAGGCATGGCAGGATAAAGAACCTTGCTGTATAATGCCATCAACGCAACGCACAGGCAAAATATTTTGCACCATCGCATAGCTTGCAACGTCTCGTAAATTGAAATATTCTTGACTGGGACGTTAAACACCATTACTCAACTCAACTCTTTCTATTTATCTATTTAGAAAAAAAAAAGGAATGATACAGTATGGTGACAAAAGTTTTTTCCGTATTTCGCCATATTGAATTTAATTTTTCGCACATCGGCACTAAAAACGAAAAAATTGTCCTAAAAATTTAATGATGCCGTTAAAGAAACGGTGACCCAATTTTAAAGCGGATGTAAACATTTCGTCTGCTTATTTAGCTGTAGTTTCCAATTTGCCGCAAAAGCTACTCGGAAAAAAAGAAATTACTCCCGAGATATTATCTGTGGTTTTGGAAAAAAGCATCAGTAAGGCAGACGTTACAAGAATATGTAAGATAAAATACTCCACTGTTTTAAAGTTTACCAAACGTTATGGAGAACACATACAGGGTCGACGGCTGACGGTTATGGTCTGGCGATGCATAACGTATCATGGTATCGAAACTTTGCTGTTTGTGGAAGGAAATATAAATAGCGCCAAGTATATTGAGGCATTGGATGATCATTTGTGGTTAGTTGTAATTGAGCATTTCCGAGAATGACAATGCTGTTTGTCATGTCTCACAAACTACAACAGAGTGGAAGGCTGAAAATTTGATTTCCTGTCTCCCGTGGTCGGTCCAATCATCTGATTTGAAAATTATTGAAAACATTTGGCTTCTGATGAAAAATTAAGTTCAACACAACATATCTAATATAGGCTCAATCGATCAGCTCAAACGTGTTCTGACTCATGCATGGAAATCTTTCCGTCACATAAATATTAGGAATATTTACATTTCGATTCAAAGGCGTCTACAGAAATTTATAAGATCATATTACCAACTGCTATGTCACAGACAGCAAATTACCAGTAAGTAAATAACCTTGTTTTCAAGTTTATTTATTTATTATTTACTTATTGTTTTAAGTGACATCCAATTTAGCGGGAAACGAAATAACTTTTGTCACTATGCTGTATGAAATGAGAAAAAAAAACCCGCTAAAACCACAAAGACCTTCAATCTAAAGCGGTGGTTATAAATGCCTGAAATCACATTAACCTTGAATGATACTTTCTAAACCTTATTACCGAATATATTATTAACTTACTAAATTGTCCAACCTCACAAATTACGTTGTAATTACGTCACTGATTTGACGCTCTCTTCTATCTCGACTGGAAGAAAATCACAAAGTTTCATCCAGTTTCCAGATGGCTCCAACTGGCCTTTTCAAGAGTATACAATGTTTGGTTTTAGACGACTTACGTAGCAATGTCTAGTAAGAGTCAGAAGTTGCATTATCGTTTCCGTGAACAAAGACTGCATGCAAATACAAAATGTATAAAGCAGCAGTTGTTTTAATGATGACATCATTATGACGTCAATACTTCAGCAAAATAAATTTAATTAAACAAATATGGCGACCTTATATTCATTTCATATAGCTGGATAACTAAATAATAAAATAATTAAACGTTAAGGGCGGTAAGGGGGGTGGGTGTAAGGGGGGCGGTCGTAGACACCTTACAACTTGCTATGTTTGCTGTTGTTTTACCAAATGAATGCAATAAGAGAATAAAAAAAAATTGTTGTTAAAATGTACTGTTTCTCTTAAAGCACATTATTGTAATTGATAATCAAGTACAAACATACTGATCCATGTTCAAAATAATATAAAGTTAATAAGAATTTGTCACAAACGTGACTTCATCCCCCGCCACCTATTTTGGTCAAAAGGGAAATTAGGGAGGGGATAACATTTTAAATTTGTTTTTAATATGTGCCATATGTCTTAATCAAAAACAAACATACCAATCCATGTTCAAATCACAATCCAGAAAATACACAATACTCATAACTCATTGGCGGAAAGTATTAAACAAAATAAGCTGACATTCAATCTTTCAAGTTTTACTGCTATATATATTTGAGGTCTTTGTCACTTTAAAGAGACAATCAGATCAATGTTAAAATTTTAATTTAAAGGGGCGACAAAACCCTCAAAAATAATCACAGCAACACACAGAAGTCAGGGGGGTAATCTGTGTATAATATATATTCAAAACGTATCAATGCAATGCTGTAACAAGAGACTGATGTAAATATTTGTTTTCAATGTTGAAAAATACAAAGTAAACAAAGGGGCATAACTCTCTAAAAATGACAGCAACATGGAAAATTCATGGGACAATCTGTTGGTGATAAGGAAGAAGCCTACAATGTATGAAAAGAATCGGTTCAATCGTGTAGGAGGAGTTCGGTGCACAAGGTTTGTGTCGGACGCCCGGACGCACACACAAACGCATGTATATATATATATATATATATATATATATATATATATATATATATATATATATATATATATATATATATATATATATATATATATATATATATATATATGAAATTCATTAACTTTATGACTGTTTGTTCGTATCTATTGTAAACTTTAAAACTTTAAATGGTTAAATGTTAAACCAACCAACCAACCAACCAAACATAGATTAGCAAAAACAAATTTAAAACTGAGTAAATCGTATATTTTTAAAGATAAACTCAAACAAATGTATTAATATTTTTCAAAATATTCTTTATTTATCCCGATTTTGTCCACTTTACAATTAAAATGGTCAATTTACACAAAATTTAAATATCAAAAGCAATCGATACAATGCTTAATCTGTATCAATGACAACCATTTCTTTCCATCGGATTATCTCGGCTTTTCTCGTTATTTCTCGGTATTTTTTGTATTACGTCGTTTCACGAAATACAACGGAAAGCAATGGACGTTCATAAATTTGTGATCCGTGTTGATAAAAAAGAAAAATACGAAACAATTTATAAAAACATAAAGAAGATGTATATAGCTAACTAACAGTAAGAATTGTTCATAAATAATATAAAAAATAAATATTAAAATAGAAAATGTAAATGTTGATAAAAATGCATTTAGCGTGCCTTTTGTGTTGGATTTCTATAATGATATTAAGGTCTTAAGAGCAATTGAACCTTAACTTTGTTTGTTACAACTCATGCAATATCCTTTAGTATGCACTAAAGATTTAATTTGATAATATGTGGTTTCACGTCCTAGTCCAGAATATTTCACTTATATCGAGATGTCACCAGATATACTTGAAGTGGCAGAAATGTTGACCATTGCAATGCTCTTACGGCAATGTGCAGGGAGGGCTATTTAGCGTTCCACGCTTGCCTTTACACGGGGCATCGGTTTTTACGGTCTTCTCTGAAGTACCACGTGACTTTTACTTCTAAATGCAGAGTGCTTGGAAAAAGAACTAAAGAATGTGATCAAGTATTATACATTTCATGGCAAGAAATCAGGGTACCTAGGCCTTGCATGATATAAGGAAGGATAAAAACAAGAATTTATGCTATTAGACATTTTAAAGATTTTCTGGGGGGAATAATTAAAAAAGTAGTATCTTGTATATTATCAAGCGCATAACAAAAGATAAAATAAAATGTTTAAGCGATTGTGACCGTCAAAGTTTCAACTTAACATGTTTGATAACCTAGGAATCCTGAAACAAATATACAGTAGGTTACCGCAGTTTCTTTAGAACCTAGGCCTTCAGAAATAACAATGGTTTCTTCAGTCCTGTTGCTCCTGAAACAATTTTACTAAAGGTAAATAAGCTATTATTTACGACCTAAAGTTCCAAAAAATCTACAACTTAACAAACAACAGTTTCTTTAAGACCTAATGCTCTAGAAACAATCTTACAATAGGTAAACAACAGTTTCTTAAAGACCTAATGCTCTAGAAACAATCTTACAATAGGTAAACAACAGTTTCTTTAAGACCTAATGCTCTAAAAAACAATCTTACAATAGGTAAACAAAAGTTTCTTTAAGACCTTATGCTCTAGAAACAATCTTACAATAGGTAAACAAAAGTTTCTTTAAGACCTAATGCTCTAGAAACAATCTTACAATAGGTAAACAACAGTTTCTTTAAGACCTAATGCTCTAGAAACAATCATACAATAGGTAAACAACAGTTTCTTTAAGACCTCATGCTCTAGAAACAATCATACAATAGGTAAACAACAGTTTCTTTAAGACCTAATGCTCTAGAAACAATCTTACAATAGGTAAACAACAGTTTCTTTAAGACCTAATGCTCTAGAAACAATCTTACAATAGGTAAACAACAGTTTCTTTAAGACCTAATGCTCTAGAAACAATCTTACAATAGGTAAACAACAGTTTCTTTAAGACCTAATGCTCTAGAAACAATCTTACAATAGGTAAACAAAAGTTTCTTTAAGACCTAATGCTCTAGAAACAATCTTACAATAGGTAAACAACAGTTTCTTTAAGACCTAATGCTCTAGAAACAATCTTACAATAGGTAAACAACAGTTTCTTTAAGACCTAATGCTCTAGAAACAATCTTACAATAGGTAAACAACAGTTTCTTTAAGACCTAATGCTCTAGAAACAATCTTACAATAGGTAAACAACAGTTTCTTTAAGACCTCATGCTCTAGAAACAATTTTACAATAAGCTATTATTCAGGACATTGGGTTCAAAAAACAATATTACAACAAGTAAACAATGGTTTCTTCAGGACCTAATGCTCTAGAAAACAATTTGACAATAGATTAACAACCGTTCACTTGTATCAGTCTGCAAAATGAAAGTAATGACAATTAACATAATATAATAAGTTTGTTAAAATCAATTCTCGTTACAGGATTGATAAGTGTCTTATATTATAAATAATCATATATCGTTATTAATTGTTTTTACATATACAACAATAATTGCGATAATATTTTACAATTAATCAGTTTCGATAATTGCATAAAATTCTGATAATTGTAATACGCTAGAACAAATGTACCATGAAAAGATACTGATTAAATCTGAAAAACAACAACAACAACATTGACGTTAGGAACTGATTCCGTCTTCATGACGTCAAAAACAGGACAAGCCTGATTATATATATATATATATATATATATATATATATATATATATATATATATATATATATATATATATATATATTTTAAAAAAAATAAATATATATAATAAAACAAACATACCAGTATATATAATATATATATATTTATATATATTAACCGGAAACATAACAAAATAATGATGGAAAAAATTCATACCAACAAAAATATCGACTTGTCACATTGCAATGAAAAATAAAGTGTGAAAATTAGAGTAAATAATAATAATAAAAAACTATTGCATTGTTTCTAGCTGTTTCTCATTGTCTTTGATGAAGTAATGATTAAGTGAAAGACCCCAGATTTGATGATGAATTTAATGATATATTTTGATAGGTAAAACAAAACCATATATACAGTCATTTAAGTACATATTGGACAATTGTTTTAAACATGTTGAAAATGTTGTTTTGAGTGGATTTAAATTAGCATGAAGGGAACACTATAAACGTGATATCAAGGTGAATACTTAAAATTTCATGTGTTTAAAATAGCAGAAAAAATTGTAACTTTAAAAACATGTACATGTACATAGCCAAGAGAAAATGTCAAACAATACTAGTTATTATTTAACAACATATGTTATTGATACAATAGGTAAAAATATGCCTTGCCAATTAAATCACAAAACTAGGCCATTATGGAAATACCTGATTAATAGTATAATAATAATGAAAACACAAACAGTACAAAACAAAACATAGTGTGACCATTATGCAAATCTGTACTTTTTCAGGACTATAATATGTACCTGTTTTTGAGCACTCCAAGGTTAAAATATAAAATGATCAAAAGTTTAACAACTCCTGAAAATGTTGTTTTACAATACAATGGTAATATGATTAAATGTCTTTATTATCCCGAGCAAAATAAGATTGGATTTCAGATATGTAAAAGTCATTATTAACTAAAAAAAATGAATAATAAATAAACAAATAATGATAAAATAGTAAATTAAAGCTTCAAATGCATCTTTGGAATTTTTTGGAATCTTTGTTTTTTAATTCTGAATTGCGGACGAAAAAGATAAGTTTCGTAGCATGATATTTTAACAACTACTGTAGTGTGTAACTGCTTTCATCTAGATGTAATTTGTTCAATGTCTTATTTCAGAATTGCAGGACAGAATTTCAAAGTTGAAACTCCTACACTGCTTCTTGGTCAATTAATTGCATCTTTTGACCTTTGAGCCAGTAATCTTTACCTGTCGTCGGTAAGTGTAATATTGTGCATACTGTCAAAATTCTAAGAATTGTCATAGTGATTAAATATCCCAATGGCAAAATTTGGCAACCCGATTTCAAAATCATTTTTTTTTTAAAAAAAATTATGATTTTTTTTTCAAGCCAATGTACTTACAAAACTTCTTTATAAAGGGCAGGTCTACCGATACCAAACCAGTTATGAACAATGGGGATGAAAAACATTATGGCTATACCAAGAATATAATAGGTTACGAACTTATATCCGGTTTCTACATACGGGTGTTTTTTGTCGGGTTTTTCCAACCCGAAAATATATGAAAAAAATAAAACTGATGATTTTTTCATAACAAATAATATAACACCAAGAATTATCCCCCCTACTAAAAGTCTTAAAATTGACACTATGATAAAACTTAAAGTTGGATATGCAATTTGGTATAAACCGTTTTGGCCGGGCTCAGTTGTGTAGCCGAGTTGATAGTTCAACCACGTGGCAAGCGAAACTCCCGCCGTCACGGCAACAATCTGTACAGCATCCCCTTTCGCGGAATTTTTACCGTCTTTGCTTGATGGATAGAAGATAGTACATAGGGATAGGCTTGTAACAAATGTCACTATCGGAGCTAAAGTAGCTGACTGCTGGTACGTGTCGAAATCCAGAAGGTACGGGGTCGTCAAAAACATGATGAGAAATGAATACAGCACACCGGCAACTACATCCTACAACAAATAAATAAATAAATAAATAAATAAATAAATAAATAAATAAATAAAAAAATAGGAAAATGAATGAATAAATAAATACATAAATAAATGGGCAAATCAATCAATAAATAGGAAAATAAATTAATAAATTAATAAACAAATAAATAAATTGGAAATTAAATAAATAAATGCATTTTAAATAAATAAACAATCAAACAAATAAATAAATAAATAAATCGTACTTATTTTACTGCCGGATCCTAAAGTCACTTTGATAAAAGAGGACGTTGATATGTTATAGATACACACGGACGGCGAGACGCACAGATAACCTATTTCGTTATCTGCTGGTATCATATGGTATCAACGACCTTTGCCGTATGACCTATGTGTACTCAAGTTTATCATCTTGTTTAAATGTCCCCGTCTTCACCTAAATAGAAAGGTAACAAAGTAGACGTTTTTATAGCGCTATATTTAAAGTTTTTAAAGTGATGTTAACGAAAATGGAACACGCTGTATTTGTACCTTTATTATGCGTTCGTGAGCACATACGTACTATCTACCTTGTAAATAGTCGATCTCCACTATACCACTGAACAGTAAGATTACATTGTGTTAGTATACAAACAGCATCTTTTAATGAGGCCAAAACGATCTATCGAATTCGCGCGACCAGCTAAAAAAAATACTTTTGCGACGTTAAAAAACATTGCAACCAACCCAAAGGATCTAGAGTGTAACAGTCATGTGTTGAATTATAAATATATCCTACGTACCAACCGAAAAATGCTTGAAAAGAATTTCAATAAACTCAACACACTGATGGATATTCTTGAGAAAGAAGTATTATATGCACATGGATTCTTTTTCTGGGGGTGGGGGCGCTGTACGGATCTTTGGGGAAGGACAATCCTATTGATTTAAAGGTCAAAGGTCAATATAACTATTGCAACATACAAATTTAGCGTTTTCCGTGCAATGGCTTTAAGTTTACTTTTATGGTAATTCTTCAAAACGGTCGATCATCGTAAAAAGATTTTGTAGTCTTGTGTCAAAGGTCAAGTTTACTGATAATATTAACAGCTTTACAAATTTCGCATAACAACTAACGTTTGCTTCGATGAAATTTATAGATTATGATATTGGGTGTGGTGACACGTTTTACAATTACTTTTAAATTTTCTTTTTATTTTATTCATAAAAATATCAAAAACGTATTATAGACACATTTGAAGTATTTCATGTAGGTATCTCTCCAAATTTCAATAAGGGACCGTGTGAACGTCTTGACATTTTTTACCTTATGTAATGCCGTGGTACACTCATCTATACTTGCTTCTTATTTAAGCCTTTTAAGATAAAGGATGGGTCAAAAATTATATCCTGCAGAGATGAAGATGACTGAGACTTTGAAATTATCATATCTTGTTATCTTATGTGACAGGAACGGCAGGTTAAATATAGTAACCCCGAGATGTTGAAAATACTTACTCAAATGTGTGTGACTTACAAATGAGGTCATAATCGCATTTAATTGATAAATATTTATAAACTGATCGACAATTCACTGGGTTTGTTTCAATGTTCCGCAGATTAGTAATATTTTTTTGACAAATCCCTTGCAATTTTGTTTGATTGAAAAAAAGAAGGCAGGCCAATAAACATCGGGTATAGCCGACTATCGGGTAAGGTAGACCAATAAACACCGGGTATAGCCGACTATAAGGCAGACCGATACACACCGGGGTATAGCCTACTATCGGGTAAGGTAGACCGATAAACATCGGAGTATAGCCGCCGACAATCGGGTAAGGTTGATCGATAAACACCAGGTATAACCAACTATGAGTGAGGCAGGCTAATAAACACCGGGACATAACCGACTATCAAGTAAGACAGGCTAAGAAACGGCGAGGTATAGCCGACTATCGGGTAAGGCAGACAAATAAACACTGGGGTATAGCCGACTATCGAGTACGGCAGACTAATAAACACCGGTGTACAGCCGATTATCGGGTAAAGCAGACTTATAAACATCGGAGTATAGCCGATTGTCGGGAAAGGCAGTCTAATTAACACTGGAGTATAGCCGAATATCATAAACACCGGGGTAAAGCCGACTATCGGGTAACGCAGATCAATAAACGCCGAGGTGTAGCCGACTATCGGGTAACGCAGACCAATAAAAGCCGAGGTATAGCCGACTATCGGGTAACGCAGACTAATAAACACCGGGATTTAGCCGACTATCGGGTAATGCAGATAATGGGTATAGCCGACTATCGGGTAAAGCAGGCTAATAATTTCCGGGCATATCTGACTATCAAGTAAGGCAGACCAATAAACGCCGAGGTTTAGCCGACTATTGGGTAACGCAGATCAATAAACGCCGAGGTATAGCCGACTATCGGGTAACGCAGACTAATAAACATCGGGGTTTAGCCGACTATCGGGTAACGCAGACAATGGGGTATAGCCGATTTTGGGTAAAGCAGGCTAATAATTCCAGGGCATAGCTGACTATCAAGTAAGGCAGACTAATAAACACCGGGATTTATCCGACTATCGGGTAAAGCAGACTAATAAACACCGGGGTTTATATGACTATCGGGTAAAGCAGACTAATAAACACCAGGGTATAGCCGATTATCGGGAAAGGCAGTCTTATTAACACTGGGGTATAGCCGAATATCATAAACGCCGGGGTAAAGCCGACTGTCGGGTAACGCAGACAATAAACGCCGAGGTATAGCCGACTATCAGGAAAGGCAGACAAATAAACCCTGGGGTATAGCCGAAAATCGAGTAAGGCAGGCTAAGAAACGCCGAGGTGTAGCTGATTGTCGGGTAAGATATACCGATAAACATCGGGGTATAGCCGACTGTCGGGTAAGGAAGACAAATAAACAGCGGGGTATAGCCAATTATCGGGTAAAGCAGGCTAATTAACACTGTGGTATAGCCGAATATCATAAACGCCGGGGTAAAGCCGACTGTCGGGAAACGCAGACCAATAAACGCCGAAGTATAGCCGACTATCAGGTAACGCAGACCAATAAACGCCGAGGTATAGCCGACTATCGAGTAAGACAGACTAATAAACGCCGAAGTATAGCCGACTTTGGGGTAACGCAGACCAATAAACACCGGGTATAGCCGACTATCGGGTAACACACACTAATAAACACCGGGGTATAGCCGACTATCTAGTAACCGAGACCAATAAACACCGAGGTATAGCCGACAATCGCGAAAATCAGACCAATAAACACTCGGTATAGCCGGCTACCGGGTAAGGCAGACCAATAAACACCGGGTATAGCCGACAATCGGGAAATTCAGACCAATAAACACCGGGTATAGTCGACTTTCGTGTAACAAGACCAATAAACACCGGGTATAGCCGACTATCGGGTAACACAGACTAATAAACACTGGGGTATAGCCGACTATCGAGTAACCGAAACCAATAAACACCGGGTATAGCCAAAAATCGGGAAATTCAGACCAATAAACACTGGGTATAGCCGACTACCGGTTAAGACAGACCAATAAACACCGGAGAATAGCCGACTATCGGGTAACTCAGACCAATAAACACCGGGTATAGTCGACTATCGGGTAACCCAGATCATTAAACGCCGAGATATAGCCGACAATCGGGAAATTCAGACCAATAAACACTGGGTATAGCCAACTACCGGGTAAGGCAGACCAATAAACACCGGAGAATAGTCGACTATCGGGTAACTCAGACCAATAAACACCGGGTATAGTCGACTATCGGGTAACCCAGATCATTAAACGCCGAGATATAGCCGACTATCGGGTAAAGCAGACTAATAAACACCGGGGTTTATCCGACTATCGGGTAAAGCAGACTAATAAACACCGGGGTTTATCCGACTATCGGGTAAAACAGACTAATAAACACCAGGGTATAGCCGATTATCGGGAAAGGCAGTCTAATTAACACTGGCGAATATCATAAACGCCGGGGTAAAGCCGACTGTCGGGTAACGCAGACCAATAAACGCCGAGGTATAGCCGACTATCAGGTAACGCAGACGAATAAACGCCGAGGTATAGCCGACTATCGGGTAACGCAGACCAATGAACACCGGGGTATAGCCGACTATCGGGTAACGCAGACTAATTAACAGCGGGGTATAGCCGACTATCGAGTAACGCAGACCAATAAATACCGGATAAAGCCGACAATCGGGTAACTCAGACCAATAAACACTGGGTATAGCCGACTATCGGGTAACTCAGACCAATAAACACCGGGTATAGTCGACTTCCGTGTAACCCAGACCAAAAAAAAAACCACCGGGTATAGCCGACTACCGGGTAAAGCAGACCAATAAACACTGGGGTATAGCCGACTATCGGGTAACACAGACTTATAAACACCGGGGCATAGCCTACTATCGAGTAACCGAGACCAATAAACACCGGGTATAGCCGACAATCGGGAAATTCAGACCAATAAACACTGGGTATAGCCGACTACCGGGTAACTCAAACCAATAAACACCGGAGAATAGCCGAGTATCGGGTAACTCAGACCAATAAACACCGGGTATAGTCGACTATCGGGTAACCCAGATCATTAAACGCCGAGATATAGCCGACTATCGGGTAAAGCAGACTAATAAACACCAGGGTTTATCCGGCTATCGGGTATAGCAGACTTATAAACACCGGGGTTTATCCGACTATCGGGTAAAGCAGACTAATAAACACCGTGGTATAGCCGACTATCGGGTAAAGCAGACTAATAAACACCAGGGTATAGCCGATTATCGGGAAAGGCAGTCTAATAAACACTGGCGAATATCATAAACGCCGGGGTAAAGCCGACTGTCGGGTAACGCAGACCAATAAAAACGCCGAGGTATAGCCGACTATCAGGTAACGCAGACAAATAAACGCCGAGGTATAGCCGACTATCGGGTAACGCAGACCAATAAACACCGGGGTATAGCCGACTATTGGGTAACGCAGACTAATTAACAGCGGGGTATAGCCGACTATCGAGTAACCCAGACCAATAAATACCGGGTAAAGCCGACAATCGGGTAACTCAGACCAATAAACACTGGGTATAGCCGACTATCGGGTAACTCAGACCAATAAACACCGGGTATAGCCGACTATCGGGTAACCCAGATCAATAAACACCGGGTATAGCCGACTACCGGGTAAGGCAGACCAATAAAACACTGGGGTATAGCCGACTATCGAGTAACCCAGACCAATAAACACCGGGTATAGCCGACTACCGGGTAAGACAGACCAACAAACACTGGGGTATAGCCGACTATCGGGTAACCCAGACCAATAAACACCAGGTATAATCGACTATCGGGTAACCGAGACCAATAAACACCGGGGTATAGTCGACTATCGGGTAACTCGGACCAATAAACACATGGTATAGCCGACTACCGGTTAACACAGACCAATAAACGCCGAGGTATGGCCGACTATCGGATAACACAGACCAATAAACGCCGAGGTATGGCCGACTATCGGATAGCGCAGACTAATAAACACCGGGGTATAACCGACTGTCGGGTAAGTCAGACAAATAAAAACTGGAGTATAGCCGACTCTTGGAAAACCGTAAGGCAGACCAATAAACACCGGGACATAGCCGACTGTCGGGTAGGGCAGACAAATCAACACCGACATATGATATAACTGACTTACCAGAACAGAATGAACACCGAGGTATAACCGGCTAAGACACACCAGTAAACACCAACAAACAGCTACGGTCCAAGCAACAATGGCGGGAAACTGTAAATATACAACTAAATTAATCACCAATAAAATTTTTTAACGTTTACAATGTAATATACAATGTAATATACAATGTAATACCAAATAAATGTGATTGGGATTATTTTACGCCCAGTCAAAACTATATTTCACTTATATCGAGGCGGTCAGTTATAGGATGGTGGAGGAAACCGAGAAGAAACGCAAAAGATGTCGCAATCTAAACAGTGTAAGCAGTAAAGATCCAATCCGAGAGAGAGAGAGAGAGAGAGAGAGAGAGAGGGGGGGGAGAGGGGATCTGGTTGCAGTTATATTTTGAAGCAGGACCATTTACCAATTAAGGTCCACGTCATGTTTTAGCAGTTACGGACGCGATCTTAAATTTGCGTCATGTGAATTTTTTTAAAATTTCATTTAATTAAAACAAAAATACATAAATGACTATTTGGTTAAATGGCAAGGCCTAGTATCCACTGTTAGATTATAGCAGTGACAGAAAGGTACGACATCTGTTTATTTTGAAACACTGTCCTCCATATTTATGTTAGCCTAAGCAGGTACCCGGTTCTGCGACAGGCCTGTTATCTAATATATTGATTTTTTTATTATTTTATTTTTCTGTTTGTTTAATGTTGATTTTTTGCTACTATGACACATAAAAAGGCACCCAATTTACGCAATGCAAAGCCTTCTCTATACGCTGTAGACTCTGTAAGAGCCCCCTATCTATCTGACGATTATCATGCTGCCCTCCCAAAAGGCATATATATATATATATATATATATATATATATATATATATATATATATATATATATATATATATATATATATATTAAATATTGTCATTGAAAATATGTGCTTTTCTTTGCAAAACATGGACCTCTTTCTCCATCTTTAAAGCATTTCACATAACCATATGTTCTGGGATAGCGGAAAATTACTTTTGTGATAGACAAACCAATCGACCGAAACACGCTTCATTTTATTACGTAAGTGACCATATGTTAATCACACTTTCAATTCCTCTTGGCAATAATTTTTTATTTCTAGATTGTTATCAAGTATTTTTGTCTAAAGTGATATTATGTAGACAATAATGGCTGGCGTGCTAATTACAAGGTGAGGTGTTTGGTGCAGTGTGTGGTACAGTGTTATTGTAACAAGGTACAATCGCTCTGCAGCAAACAGGTGTGGATTGAAGTGGAGTAATAAGTCTTGTGCCCTAGTCCAGATACTTTTACAGGTGTGGATTGAAGTGGAGTGATAAGTCTTGAGTCCTAGTTCAGATACTTTTACAGGTGTGGATTGAAGTGGAGTGATAAGTCTTGTGCCCTAGTCCAGATACTTTTACAGGTGTGGATTGAAGTGGAGTGATAAGTCTTGAGTCCTAGTTCAGATACTTTTACAGGTGTGGATTGAAGTGGAGTGATAAGTCTTGTGCCCTAGTCCAGATACTTTTACAGGTGTGGATTGAAGTGGAGTGATAAGTCTTGAGTCCTAGTTCAGATACTTTTACAGGTGTGGATTGAAGTGGAGTGATAAGTCTTGTGCCCTAGTCCAGATACTTTTACAGGTGTGGATTGAAGTGGAGTGATAAGTCTTGTGCCCTAGTCCAGATACTTTTACAGGTGTGGATTGAAGTGGAGTGATTTTCGGCTAGCGAACTAACAAATTCCGGCTGAAATTTTCAATTTAGGAATTAAACCTGGACCTTTCCTGCGGAAAATACTGAACATTATTTTCAATTATCTAAGTCTATTTCTAATTTAATTTTATACCTTGTTTTTTCCCTCATATTTTAAAACAAATGAATAAACAATAGATATTTTTATCAACAACGAAGAGAGGCTTATTTATTTATTTTAAATATCTGTGGTAATTGATATGTGCTATCTGTTTAATTTGTAACGTTGCATGACGTTGTTGAATTTTTTTAAAAATAATGTTTTAATACAGTACCCGACATGTTTTTGAACGAAATATTTTGATATGAAATTTAAAAAAAACAGCATAAAACAGGTATTTATATAAAGCTACGATTTAACATTTTAATACACCAACAGCCTATTTAAATTCCAATGGTATTATATATAATATCATATGTCAATCCGGGTATTATATTGCATTTAAATACTAGTACACAAATACCCAATCCTCTAGCGATAAATGACGTAACAAGTTTTGAGTACTCATGAAAGCTTACTATGCTCAAAAGTTATCTTAACAGCTCTAAATGAAATCGAGTACCTGTCAGTCACACAAGGAAACAATTAACTTAAAAGGTCATTCAACAGGAACTCGTCGATTTTATTGTTATATGTCGATTTCGTCCATACAGAATTACATGACTATAAATTATTATAAATTGTCATGTGCTACTTTTGAATGTATTATTTCATAAAATTTCAAAATCTGCACATGACATAATGTATAACTACCATGGTAATTAAATATAACATTGCTTTTAAGCTTTTTGCAAATTTCAAGTTTAGAATATTTAGTCTAATATGATAAATTTTTCGTTTATTTCTTATCAAAAAGCACTTTTATCTAAAACGTTTGATAACGTTGTTTGATCAAACTGTATGTAAGATGTAAGCAAGGAATATTGATTTGTCGTTAATTATTTTTTTATCTGTCATTAAGATTAACACGAAAGCATATAGCTCAAGAAAATTAGCTGGCATTAAAAATTAGTAATTATCATTTTAAATTGTGATTTTTTACAGGATCAGAATCATGAAGGTCTTGTTGGGGTCGAAATATAGGTAAGACCAGAAGTCCATGAATTACTTAATTAGTAATTCATGGACTTCTGGTAAGACACGTATGTTATACCCCTACACACTAAAGACTACGTAGAATTTTTGAATTTTTTTTTCCACAGAAAAGCTCTCAATGGCTTGTTTCTTCATTTTTACCATTTCACTCGAAATTAATTTTTTTATATAGTACAAATAGGTCTTTCCAAAATATATGACATAATATGTTTGCAGATAAATAACTTAAACACTGATGATGGCATTTTTTGGGGGTAAACATTTTCAATTATGTGTATAACATTAAATCGCTTTTCCCATACAGAACCCCATATCATTGTTTGTCTGTGTTACTATCATTTTTAAGAATACTATGATAGTAGTAAAAATAGTTTGACCGGTGAAGATGAGGATAAAATATGTACATACCTGATATCTAGCGAGCGTCAGGTAAGCCAACATGAAGGGTATTGCGGTGGCTGACATGGCATGGGTGGACGGCATTGATGATTCTTGTAAAAATTCATTTTCTAACCGGACAACAGGTGGACTGGCTGGGCGGGGCCAGAGAAGATAATCTTTTGTTGCTTGGCCTAAATACATGCACAAGCACCATACAAAACATGTATCACGGCCTACCAGACTGTCCAAATTCCAAACGCAATACGGGTAGAATATTAAATAAAATACCTCGTTTCCCAGAGAAGACGAAAATGAAAATAAATAATACAAAAAGCGGTAATTTATCATAAATTCCAGATGGGTTGATTGTTGAGCGTCCCTCGTTACTATGGTATTTGAATCACAACCTGTATCAGCAACATCCCGTTTTCTAATTATCGTTAAATCCGAATCATGAAAGCTGTTAATTATCGAATTATTATTTAACCTTTTTTGTTGAAAATTATCCAAATTTTGTTGATTTTGTACAATATCTGGATTCTTCTCTACCCGTCCGGAGACGTGATCCAATTTCCTGAGATGTATTCCACAAAAATTCTGAAATTTGGCCGTAAGTCTAGGATCACTCCAAAATTTCAAATACTCCATATCCAAAGTTGAAAAATGTGTTTTTTAAAAAACCTGTTGCTATGGATTTCACGTTTGTTTTGTGTACAGTACACCGATTGGTGTTTAATCTGTGTCAGGTAATTTAGCGGCCTATATAATATACATTAAATTAGCACGGCTTTCGATCGTAAACACCTGAATGAACAGGTAAAAGTCACATGACCAAGTATGAGGCCTGTAATTAGGGTAAGAATAGATTGTTGGATCGGCCTAATTCTTACGCTTTAACTATTTATCGAGCCGTCTTTAATTTGTTTTGCCCACAGGGACTATTGTAAATAAAAATATATCTATCAAATAATGGTCAAATATATTAAGATATTAGTCTAGATTGTGTAATATGGGTTATACTAGACTAGACAAGTATGTGTAACAGAAAAGGGAAAAAAATGCAGTGGCCAATGCAAATCGGTACTCGAACCCGGGACCTTCCCAATACTAGCGGGACGCTCTACCGACTGAGCTACCCGGCCACCTATCAAGCCCGGTCCGCTATATTCCTCCCTTTTTTCGATCCAACTACTTTGAATCGAAACTACCAGGTTCTACCCTGGAATCAACCTGTTGGTCGGTCACTTTCAGAGTCGGACGAGCCCCAAATGTAACAGGAAATGGAAAATGCAGCGACCAAACCGGGACTCAAACACGAGACCTTCCCAAAACTAGCGGGACGCTCTACCGTCTGCGCTACCTTGTCACCTCGTCTGCTACATATGTACCAAAAATTATGTAAATACATGTTTCTATTTTCAAAAAAAAAAAAAAAAAAAAAAAAAAAAAAAAAAGAAGGAAAAAAAAAAAAAGGCATTCTGTTGTAATGAATCTAAAGGCATTCCTTATAATTTTATTTACAAAATTTTTAATTTCAAAGTACAAAACCTGTTAAATTAAACTTCTGAATTCAAGTTTCTTGTAATAATATTGAAACTCTATGAAAATTGAGAAGTAATAATGATAAGTTGTCAATTGAAACTGTTATTCAGCATCATCGATGCAAGATCTTTTTAGTAATGTCCATGGACATAAAATTTTAAACTTCCTTCGGGAAACGAACTTATTTGGTAAAATTTAATTGTTTTACTATTTATTTTCCAGTGTTTTATACATAATTTGTCTGTGATATTACTGGTTGTTATTAGTTTACTTTTCGGTAATTATTTTATTATACAAATAGATTTACATTTATTTAGATTTTTATTGATACTATTGTATCTTTTACATTTTTCTAGCCGCAAATAGCTGCAAAATTGCTGATGCGGCTCAAAACAATAATTCACTCACTCACTCATTCACTCATTCACTCACTCACTCACTCACTCACTCATTCACTCACTCACTCACTAACTCACTCACTCATTCATTCACTCACTCATTCACTCACTCACTCACTCACTCACCACTCACTCACTCACTCACTCACTCACTCACTCACTCACTCACTCACCCTCTCACTCACTCACTCACTCACTCACCACTCACTCACTCACTCACTCACTCACTCACTCACTCACTCACTCACTCACTCACTCACTCACACACTTGCTCACTCACTCACTCACTCACTCACTCACCACTCACTCACTCACTCAATTGAAACTGAACGTTGAAATAATATACCATGTAAATTATCAATGCATTACTGATTTAGATTCTATTAAATATTGTTGTATGTTGTTTAACGTCACATCATTTTTCAGCTATTCGCGACGTTAGCAAGGCTATTTATCTCTATGGATAAATCAAAGAACAATATCATGTACATGCTTGTTTGTAGTTTGGTTTGGTTGGCGCGCAATTAGGACGACTCTTTAGTAAGGTTCTAGCTCATCGAGTCTGTACGTGTCAACCCTCAATCCCCCTAATGCCGTGCGCTAGGTGAGGAAGCAGTATATCATATCTTATATATGACTCCACCGGGGTTCAAACCCACGACCTCCCGCTCTCAATGCGTGGGGTCTACCACTGAACCACCGAAACGGTTATATTTTAGGATGTAAAGCTTTAGCTAAAGAAAGAAAAATGTTTGTACTCAGATATATTTTTTATAACATTCGAATACTTTATATCTGTATATTATTCAAAAGTAAACAGACGTTGTAAGGCCACACCAAATTAATTTTTATTTCTATGGATTTTTTTTGGAAAAAAGCGAGCGAGCGATTGAAAATTAAATGTAGTTTTTTTTTTCTTAAACACATTTTCTTCAGGCGAACAAATTTTGAACCGGGCGAGCGAGTAAAAATAGTGCACAAAAAAGATAATTATTGCAGGAAAAGGCAAAGAAGTTTAAAATATAATTGATAAAAGCAAAGAATATACTGTTCTGGCTAACTCCCATTCAGTATAGCAAATAATATATCAACCAAGAGCTGTGCTAATAGTAAAACACTGGACAAATATTGCTCTGATATTGTTAAATTTACACTGAATGGAAACAAAACTAGAGGCTCAGAAGGCTGAGCTTGTATCACTCACCTGGGCCAGGTAATCTTAGTAGAAGATGTTTAAATCATTCCTGTAAAGTTTGGTTTGATTTAAACCAGTAGCTTCAGCGGAGATAGTCAAAATATGCTTATCCCATAGGGTCCAATGTTAAACTATGTCCTATGCTGGTGTCCAAGTTTTTTGGCAGATTAAAAAAAAAAAAAAAAAAAAAAAAAAAAAAAAAAAAAAAAAAAAAAAAAAAAAGAAAGAAAAAAAAAATCGACAATCTATGGAAAGTACCTTTCATACATCATTCCTGTAACATTTGGTTCAATTTGCTTCAGTTGCTTCAGACGAGATAGCCAATATTTGCTTTTTCCCATAGGGTCCAATGTTAAACTATGTCCTGCACTTGCGGCCATGTTTTTTGACGGATCATAAAAATTTCGGCAATCTTAGTAAAGGACCATCCATGCATCATTCCTGTAAAGTTTGGCTCAAATTGGTCCAATGGTTTCAGAGGAGATAGTCAAAATGTGAAAAGTTTACGGACGGACGACGGACAACGACGGACACCAAGTAATGACAAGAGCTCACCATGGCCTTTGGCCAGGTGAGCTAAAATTGATGCGGGATTTTGCCGGAAATTTAGACAGTCGGAAAACGATTTGAAAATGAAATAAATTTTATTTTAATTCTCTATTTTAAAGGAGGGCGGGTCCGGCGAACTACAAATTCATTTGACATGGTCTTAACAATGTTAGTTTATGAAAATTATAATGGAATAAATCCTTCTGCTTGAACTGTTTTACCGCTGTTATGTGTGCAATGTTGTTTGTGTAATATTTTTCACATATTCTTTGTCTGCATTTTGCTATGCAATAAAATAAGTTTAGAAATTTGAATTTGCACAGTGAAGTTTTTAAATTGTCAAATATGTATGGTCACAATCCAGCGACATTTAAAGTATTATTTATAATCCGTCCAGGATTCGAACCCGTAACCTACCGCTCAAAGGCAGACACACTACCACTGAGCAATCAGGACCTTATACAACATACAAACGAAAAAAGGACAGGACAAATACATATAGAGGTACATGTAATTAATTTTAAAATCATTGATAAACAATGAAAATACTGATAAAACGAGATCCAGTGGTGTGGATAAACCGTCTTTGATGGGCGTGTCGATGATTCTTTCAATTCCCGAAAGAAGGTCAAGGTCAACCAGCTTCATAAACACTAAAGCTTCTAGGTGTATGAAAAACAGACATTAAATATATTACATCATATATTTAAGATCATCATGACCCTAAATGAAAGTCAAGGTCAACCTGATTTGCAAACTTGAAAGGGTTCGAGCCAAATGACGTCACTGCTATGTTACTCTATCATATGAATATGAAAAAAATTATATGACCAATGATGGACAACTGACATTTTTCCATGGCGACAGCTCATCTGAGCATTTGGCTGAGCCAAAAAGCTACTAAGTAACTGTCCGTCTGTTGGTAAACATGATTTATAATCATAATTTATTTTTGTCTTATCAGAAACATATTCATACATTTGCGTTTATACTACAATACAGTATATAAAATCAAAGCACAGACTGTGCTGAACGTAGGAAGGTAGACATGAAAGCCTGGTAACCGGGTGGATATCAATTCTTAGTCGAGAAGAGAGGAGGAATGGTGCTCTGAATTCCTGTCAAGATTCTGTCACTTAAATGTCATGGTGTCAATGACATGAAAGGACATAATGCTTTAAATTACTTATATCATCTTTTAAAAAAATATGCTATTTTTCTTCTCTTATCCCCTGGAACCAGTGGGGTCATGGTGACCAAGTGGTATTAAGGGTAATCTTACAGGGCACAGTACCTCTTAGTGCCTAGATTCAAATGCTGCTTGGGCAGATAATAGTGTGAGAAAGTTTGTCAGTTTGCTTGGCAAATGTCAGTGGTTTTCTGGGGGCACTTTGGTTTCCTCCTCCATCTAAGAACTGACTACCTGGGTATGTGAAAGGGTCTTGACTGGTGCATAAAATATCATTACTCCACTACACTCGGAAACCAATTTGCCAATTTAAATGAAATATGTTTGGATGAATCTTGCTTGATGCAGATTCCAAAGTGACATCTTTAGCAACATTCAATCAATAATGACCATTACAGCAAAAAGGGAAAATGGCTTCTGTAGTTTCTGATGACTGATTGATGCAAAAGACACCTCTGATAAGATAAAAAATAAGAGAGTGCATGAGAGGACTTTGACCTTTGGCCTTGAACCATATATCGAAATGATCATCATATCAATACCTACAATATTCATGTACATGCCTATTCAAAAAAGTAATAGCTTTCAAGATAATTAACAATCTAAGCTTTCTTATACAGTCTTATACAATATTCTAATATACATGCTTATACAAAAAGCTAATAGTTTTCAAGATAACTAACAATTTAAGCAATCTTATATTGCTATGACCTTGACCTTTGAACCAATGACCTTGAACCATAAATTAAAATCATCATCATATCAATACATACAATATTCTAATATACATGCCTATATAAACATTTAATAGTTTTCAAGATAATTCATAATTTAAGCCATTTTCTGTGGCTATGACCTTGACCTCTGAGCCTTTGACCTTAAACCATATATCATAATGATCGTCATTCCAATACCTACAATATTTTAAGAAACATCCGTATAAAAAAAGTTAAAAGTTTTTTAAGATACTTAGCAATATAAGCTGTGTTATGCAGCTATGACCTTGACCTTTGAACCAATGACCTTGAACAATATATCAAAAAGATTGTTATATCAATACCTACAATATTCCAATATATATGTCTGTGTACAAAAAGTTAATAGTTTTTAAGATATATTTACAAATATATTATTTAAAGCAATTTCCCCACTAACTGCCTTGTCATTTTCCTGTTTTGAGCCCCAATACTACCATTTGTGCAAATCTATAACTAGATGATCTGAGAATAATATATATAAAATACCTAAGGTATACCTCTTGTACATTCTCAGGAGAAGATTTTCACTATTTCCCCCTTTATGGGGCCCCAAGGGGACATAACTCCTTCATTTGTGGAAATCTGAAAGGCCTCCAACAAGGCATGATGGTATCAATGTTTCAATGAATTTGGCTTAGTGGTATTAGAGAAGATTAAAATGTAGAAAGTTTACACACGATGCACGATGGACGACAGATGAAGATGGATCTCAATAGCTCATCAGAGCTTTCAGCTCAGGTGAGCAAAAAACCACAAAACGGTAAATATTATATAAAACGACTGAAAAAGAAAGACATCAAGAAGTTTCCAAACAATAACAGGAATTTCTTTTTTAGTAAAACCAGTACTTCTACTGCCATGAGTCAGAAAATGAAAGTCCTATCCAGATTCAGGAAAAAATAGAAAAGGAGTGAAAGTTGGCCCAAAACTCGGACAGAAACAGCGAAGGCAACTATAATAAGTGAAATCTAAAGTCAGACGCTGTCTGAAAGATAATCAGAAGATTATGATTTTGTAGCACTTGTAGCATGCCAGATTAGTGCAAATTTCGGGCATCAAATTATGAAAATGTCTGTATTTCTCGTATTGTCAAGATGGATTTCTGTGTAAATAATGTGAAATTTTTGCTTCTTCTATCTCTAAAAGGGATATTGAAATTCTAAAATAAAAAATAAAGACCGATTGATTTTTAACACCTCTGTAGAAAGTAAATAAAAACTTTGACTGAATCTCGACAGTCTAAGTCATTATTCCAAATTAACCCTCAGGGGTCTTTTCCTAAAATACCCAAAATTCCTGTCCTGCAATGCTTTCGGACATCCTTGCTTTGAAATTTTAATACTAATATTTTTTAAATTTCCTCTTTTTCGGACGGCAATTCTTTGTCTATAATTTCGCGTCTTGGAATTCAGGTGGAGCATATGATACAGAGTGCTTTTTAATAAAGATTGAATAGAACCAAGAGCAAACATCGTTGTTTGTTGTTGTTTTAATGTGTTTTGGCGCGATGGATCGCTCTGTACATCGTTACTCAAGACCACAGGGGCTTGGTGTCAGGATTTCGGTAATTTTGTTTAAAGATTATTTATTGGTGTTTTTATTACATACGAGGTTGGTACTAGTTCATACATATCGATAACTTTGCCTGAAATCCATTTTTAACAAACTTCAAAAAATTACGAAATATATAACATTAAAAAACACAAGGGACGAAAATACCGAAATCCTGAAACCAAGCCCCTGTGCTCAAAGACCGGTGCTGTAACGTACAAATGATCTACACATGTATTTACGTTTTTATGTAAACCCAATAAAAATCGTACCTGAAAATAAAGTGCTTTTATTCTGTATGGAAGTGAGAGTTGATTAAAATTAATGTACATTGCTGAGAAAATCGTGCATGACAACTCCTGTCGGTACACCATTTCAACATCGAACACATTTTTTCTGATGAAATTAAGAAGTGACGTTTTCAAATAATTTCATTGGATGAGAAAAAATGACGAATCCCTCTGGTCAAGGATTCCAGAAAATGAATCATTTAATGTCCAAGCCGACACACGTCGGTATTGCTGTTATTGCTAATTTGGTTATATACATGGGTAAGTCTAGTTACCATAAACAGTTAAGTCAACTTATGACGGTGTTCCAAAATTGGAAGAATATACACAGACAAGAAGAAGTTTTCCCGAAAATGGCATACAGAACAGTACGTGACCTATTTCTGCAACGCGAACTATACCCTCTATATTTCATTTATGACCTTCTTTTTTATTCTTTAATAAATATTTTTTATTTTTGTTTTCATAGAGATTCTCTATATATTTTCATTTACAGAGTCATTGTTGTGTGTTTATCTATTCATACATGTTTTCAATACAGTTGATATGCAAATTTCCACCCCGGAAAAAAGCGAATTACTCCGCAACTCGGTGTGTAGGGGAAGCGGTTTTATTTATTCTTTATTTTTTGTCTGTGTTACTTTCTTTTCTTCTCTAAAATGTGTGATTCAAAATTGAATTAAATAAAACCAGAAATGCATTTGTAACACCCAGATTGTGCTGTGCTGTACAGGTCTACTTCTTTCGTACGCAAGTATACAGTAGTGCTCTGTAAAGAAAACTGACATAGTTACGGTGCCTTAGTTACCAACAACGACATAACTAGAATTGATTTGATTTAATGGGATTTTTCGTCCCAGTGAAGAATATTTCACTTATATCGAGATGTCACCAGCTATAGGTGAAGTGGCAGAAATTTTAACTTTTGCAGTGCGCTTAGAGCAATGAGTAGGCAGGGTTCTTTAGCATGCCATGTCTGCTGTTATACAGGGCATCGATTTTAAGGTCTCCTTCAAAGAACCCCATGACTTTCATTTCTAAATGCCAAGTGCTTGTCCAAAAAACAGTCACTACTAATTTTCAAGTCTTGGTCAGACCCGGTTGGGGTTCAAACTACCAACTACCAGTTCTACCAACTGAGCTACCAAAGTGGTATAGTATCGAAAAGAAAAAAATAATAAATACAACTAACAGCATGTTATCAAAATGGCATAGATTTATTAAAGTAGCATGGAATGAGTGATCACGTGCTCATAAGTAAAATAAGTATATATGAACTTAAGGGCACTATGGCGACACTTTTGTATTATCATAAATATAATTCAAAATTAATATAATAAAGCATTTTTGTCCAAGAATAACTGTATCTTTAACACCATTTTAATGATCTACACTGAATGTCCAATAATTATGTTCCCTTATAAACCAAAATTATCCCTCTTGTTACCATAACAACTGAAACACAAAACTTAGAAATGAGAGTATTGACACTAAAATAAAACCGAAGTGACTAAAAAATCCATGGCTAATTTTGTTAACACTGATCAGGTGATAAATGAAGTTAAATGTCTGTGCTTTATTTTGTAGAAAACCAATTAAAAAAATAGTAACATGTATTATTCACTTCTCTCCAATCCTTTTAAATTTGCCTAAGCAGAAATTCAAAAAGCTTTGAAGAGAAATAAATGTTTATAAATTATGAAAAAAAATTCACCGATGTACGATTGAATGGGTGACCTTACAACAGAACAAACTAGTTACAACATTTAGAGTAAAACTATTCACTGGAAAAAATTTTGAGTTTGCATTTTATTACAAATAAAACCAAAAGAAATGCCCAAACTTCTCGCCCCAGTTTTACAATCATTCACTCAATCGAATGTACACTCAACTTAAATTTTCCCATTTTTCTCTTATCAATATTTATTCTAAAAAAAAAAAAGTTTTATGAGACAATGTTTTGTTTTGTTCAAGGAACCTACACTAACAATTTAAATATAACATAAGATATTCAATTTTAACTCTGAAATGTCTTAAAATTTGACAATGAAATATTCCATAATTTGAGTTGAGTGTACACTTAATTGAGGATGAGATTGTGAAACTCAGGCCTGATAGTAGTATTTTTTTTTTCTTGAATATTGTAATACAGGTTTGTCCCCAACAAAAAGTCGCAAAAATTTATCCCCAGGAAATAGTTCTCCTTATAAATGTAATACGGTACAAGTTATATGTATGACTCAACATTTTAACAAGAATGGTCAGTTAAAAAAAAGTAACATAAATTATGTAACTAATGTGTTAATATCTACAGTGTATATGGTAACCTTAACAAAATCAACAAATAATTCTAGAAAGATATTTTTTTAAAAAGTTAAAAACACTTAAATTGTTCAAAAACACCAATATTGTACTTCACTTGATTACACCAAGTTAAAATTTGCCAATTAAAACAACAGAAAACAAGTCAAGTCTAAAAGCATATTACAACACTAAAACATTGTTAAAAATTCACAACATCAAAAACAACAATGTACAACAAAGTTGTGTATTTCTCTGAGAATATGTATAATTTAAATTATTGTATTGAGACAAAAAAAAAATCAGTGTTCCAGATTAGGCTGAAAATTTTATCAGCCTGGAATTTGACTTTCAGCATATTCTTTCAAAAAAACATATTAAACATTTTTTTAAATTACATGTTCAAATGAAAAATTATAGGTTTCTGGCTGGTAGACTGACCTTTGTTCTAAACTCTTGGTACGTAAGAGGGTTTTAAATTCAAGATATAATTATTTCACTTGTATCAAGTAGTAGTATTCCACTATATTGGAAGCAAAATGAATTGATGTATTGCCGTTAGAAATCACTTTCCGGCAAATCGAAATGTGGTATACCACTCTATTGGAAGTAGCAGAAATGGATGAAATGCTATTGTAAATGGCAGAAATTGATATAAAACCAGTGTGGAATCTATCTAACTGGCGAGCCTTTACTTTGACACAGGGGCATCAATAAGTTCAAGACTTTAAAAAAAAAAAAACGAAAAAAAAAACAACAAAAGATTCTTATTTCTTTTTTTCAAACAGAACTGTGTCTATCTGAAAACCTATTTTCAGGGAACCAATTAATATCTTTTAAAAAAAAAAGAATATCTTTTCAAATAATGCAGGTTTAAGAACTGGAAAAAATTTACTAATCAAGTAATTTTTGTAACGACCAAACTGTATACACAGTTATCTGTTATGCTGATTTAATAAACAATTAATTTTAGGAATTACAATTTTAACTCATAGCAATAGATCTACTCTTCCTAGCAACACCATACTGTACATATTTCATATATACAAGAATTTATTAAATCAATTATTTCTTGATTACAGTAGCACCATATATAATGTTTTGAACATAAAAAAGTCAAAGTGATTTTTCTAAAGACACAATTTTTAAAAAATGTTATTTTCTTTTTTTTTTTTAAATGATTTGAAATCTGTTTAATACTGGAATGAAGTGATGTATATATTCTTTGGACCTTTATCACCATTTTTTCAAACCAATTCATCATCTTTATTATAATGAATGATTAAGGACATGGAAACAGTCTGGAATTTCCAATTTGTTTCAATTTTTTCATCTACCTAACTGATATATATTCTATGCTGTATTAAAAGTAGTTTTATGTATATGTAATAATGTTCTTGAAAATGTCCAAAAAATCAAGACATGTGCTTGCTAAAACACAGACTGCCAAAATATGTCATTAAAAGATTTTTTAATTTAGTAAGGAGAGATTTATATTAATATTTTAAACATTTCGAATGTTATTGTATTTGAATTTTAATTTTTTTCTACTTTTTTCACAACTTCATTTACATTCAAATTAATATCTTCCACCAATGCACCAATATGCATACTATGTCATTTAAGACTTCTCGTTAGAATTTCATGAGTAAATTTACCCTGGTCACCCCTTTTACATTCATGTATATGGTTTTACCCCTCTTTTTTTTTTTTTACTAATTGGATCATACCATCAAGTATACAGGGATTTACAGAATTCACTAACAAATCTCTTTTAAAATGTGTCTTATATCAGTTTTATGACATTTGTAAATTGTTTTTCGTTAAAATCTAATAAAATCTAATAAAATATCTGAAAAATACGTTTTCTAGCTATATCATATTACATGTCTTTAGTAATATACCATTATTCATCACACTGTTGTGATGGCATATATACTGCTAAAGGGGTTTTTTTTTAAATGCAAATTGTCTGCATAAATTGCAATGATTTAAAACACTTTTAAAATGGTATTTATTAAAAAGACCATGCTCAAATTTAACTATCACCTCTACCAAAAGTTTTTTTTTTCAATTAAAAGTAACAAATTTAGAATCTAGTATTAAGATAATAATAATAATAATAATAATAATAATAATAATAAAAACATTACTAAAATGTAGTATGACACATGTACACTTTTAAAATGACACTTGTATATAAAACTACTTTAAATCTGAAACTAAAAAAATTATTCCAGGAATAACTGTGTAACTGCCATGACATGAGAGAGAGAGAGAGAGAGAGAGAGAGAGAGAGAGAGAGAGAGAGAGAGAGAGAATTATTATAAGAAATGGTTCAACAAGAATGTTGTAACAACCAAACAGAACTACATGATGTGGGGGGAATGTAAAATTATCTTCCTCTGAAAAAACCATGCACAAACAGGATACATGTATTATCCTAACAAACTTACAACACAAACAAAACCAGTCCCTTCAAAAAATTCAATAGTTATTAAAAACGTGTATAACATAAAATGTGTGTTCACAACCTTCACTAAATCGGGAATGTATGGAGAAGTTTAAAATTTTAGAAAAAAAAAAGTGCTAAGGCAACAATAATTGCATAAAGCTAATATAAAATTGTATATCCAAAAAATATTCTCAGGTTCGATAATAAATAGATATGGAAAGGGGAACCATCTGTGCTCCATATGACAACCAATACCAATGGTGCTAAAAAACATTTCATTAGTTTGTTCTCTAATAAAAAACATTATAATATCACACTGCCCTCCAAATATCAGCATTTTTACAAGAAATTTTTGTTTTACCAACTAATTCATGTTCCATATAAAAATATTGGAAATCACATTACAAAACTGTAATGTTTTACTCTTGAAGACAACTTATACCTGTACAAATCTGGTTACAACAATATTCTAATCACAAACAACAATAATTAAGCAGTTTAATTTGTGAAATTCATTTAAAAAAATAATTTTTACAATTTTCTTTTCTTATAAGTGTGTGTGTGTGAGTGTGTGTGTGTTTTAAATCATATAATAATCAATATTGCACAAGTGAATCATAATTCCATAAAAATATTTCATTGATAATTGATAGCAAAAAAATCACAATCTTGACCAAAATACTTAGTTTTCATTATAGGAAAAGTATTTTATCTTTTCTTTTGCTGAATGTAAGACTGTAGTGAAGTAATGATGTCTCACACAAAGTAAACATTACATAACTTATATAGAGGTGGTCAGATCTCAGATGGCTGAGGAAAATGGAGTAACCTTAAATAAATCATAAACAATATGAAAGCTTTGTCTGAAAATAATATGAAATTTTTAATATTTCCTTTCCGAAAACAATAACTTTATGTTGAAATATGTAGAATTTAAGGATCATAATTAAAAACAGTTTTTGAATCAACATCCATCCAATTTTTTCATTGAATTTCTTCCTCAATTTCCTTCATTTTCTTTAGTGTTTTTTTTTTTAAATTCTAAGCAAGGAAGTGTTTCTAACTGATTGATGAAAATAGTGCTCTTACACAAGTTAATTTGTTCTTGAATGGTGGAAAATAAGGAGAAATTGCAAATTTTTAGCAAGTGAAAAGACCAACATTTTAACCAGGAAAGAGCTTTACAACTTATTCATTGATTAGTACTTGGCTCTGTAACCTTCTACATCATTTTGACCACATATCAAGGCGAAGATCCTCTGTCAATATATCATTTGTAAGAATTGAATTTATAAGCAATTATAAAATGCATAAACAATTTCCAAAGAGAAAAGCTATCTAAAATTTCCATAAAAAATTACCATTGAATTTTATTATGTAGATATATATATATATAAAGAAAGATAATCATAGATATGCTGATTTTTAAGATATGAGTTATGGCCCTTGCTTCAATATACAACATTGCATACATGATATATCTGTATAAGTTAGCATTAATTAATCAATATCAAATATACAACATATATATATATATATAATATAAAGTATTTTATACACATATACAAATATTATGGACAGAATACAATTATGAAAGGCAAATTTTAAATGCCACATTACTGTTACCATATAATACAACCTTTGACCTGGAAGTCACATGACTATAACAACAATACAACCTCTGACCTTGAAATCATGTGACTGCTGTCAAATGATTACCAATGGAAGTCACATGATCAAAATCCAAGGGCATAATATTTATTAGATGACAGATGATAATCATGAAATAATGTTCCGTTTTAATTTATAAAAATTAATATATACTTGGTAGTTCTTATGTATGAGTACAAAATATAAATATATATTTAAAATATGTTTAACAGGATATATTATAGGATGAAATTTTAAATTTCAACCATCTTTTTGGACAAGTCATAAATTGTATGTATACACAAGGTGTTTGACTGCATATAACATACACATAAGAAGTGACTTTTAATAATTTGATTTTCACATGTTAAAGAAATCGATGATGGGAACATGTTTCCTAGTTACAAAATCATGTGATTTAACAACCAATTCTTGGTGACATTTTTTGTTAGATACGACAAGGCACTATTTGTTACCACCAAAAATTACATATTAAATTCTACAATAAAACTAAATTTCCTCGTAAATATTAAAAACAGTTCTGATTTTTTAATTGCAAAGATGTTTTTGACTTTTCATATTTTAAAAAAATTCTTAAAATTTAAATTAAATCAAATAAAATAAAATTAAGTTTTTTTTAATTCTTATAAAAAATTTAACATGGGTATAAAATGTATATAATTAGTATGCAAAGACATAAATATATACCATTAAAAGCTTCTCAAGGGAGACAACTGCACATTAAGGTCAAAGACATTCTAGTTATATTAAAATCCAGTTAAGCATGGGTGATTATCTAAAATGCTTATATAAACTTTATTTAGGACTAGATTTGAAGCATTTGAAGATCAATGTTGTGCAAAATACAGTCTATTTCTATGTTATGTGACTAATTATAGTCTATTTCTATAATTTGTTTCCTACTTTGGACAATAACAATATCATAACAAGCCACTGCACTGAAATATAAAAGCACATAAAAACAACATGAGAATTTTGAATTCTAACCAACAACATCTTAGCTGTAATGATGAATAAATAGAAAATACCAAGCTAAAAATTTGTCATGTGAACTGTAGATTTTACAGAATTCCTTTATATACATAAAACTACAATCTATGTCATTTTTGGACATTTTTTAGTTTTAATAACATTCTTCAAACAAAAGCTAATAAATCAAAATATTTAATAAAATACCAGTCACTTACATATCTTGTCCGTTTTATCAATTTCAAACATTATGTAAGGCATGATATAGCTTCTACCTCAACTTGCCATTTGTTATAATTTTTCTCAAACACATTTACAAAAACTAATATAAGTTTTCATTACTATTGCCTGGGTGATTTAGGCTCAGCTGTTTAAATAACATCAGATAAAACATTAGAAAGACAACACTCTCTTTGAAAATGACAAATTCAAGCAGCAGGTTCAATGCTTAGGAGAGGTGATCTAAATATGTAAATTCTAAAGGTCATAGGTCAAATCTACATGTCACATGACTATAAGAAAGTAAATTGATATGTAGATATTGTGCTTGTGTGATATGTTTGTAAGCAGAAAATAAATCTAATTACCAATTAAGCTTAATTAATTAACATTATTTCAATATCAAACCTTACACCCCTATTTTTCACATTAGAATGACCCATTTCATTTTAATCATTCTAATGCTAATTATAGGTTCATGGATAAATAAGACTTTATTTACTTAATAATTGCACAACAGTCTCTAAGCTGAGCTTTTAAAGCATCTGTTTTCTATCTCTGTTTTATTCTGGTATTTTTGCTCTCAAAAAACCTGTGAGTTGTAGAAATATTATTTAAAAAAAAAAAAATACAAGTTTTTTAAAACTGTAAACACAATCCAATTCTAATGTCTGCTTAATCATGTTATGAAATTTAAATTGTCCAGAACAGCATTTAATTAAGATGTTGAACTCCAAACATATCTACAAATTAAAATGCAACACTGTTAAAACTCCAAATATTTGTCATCCTTAAAACCAGTGACATATTACCTACATACATCTATTGCATCTTCTGTTGAGCTAGTTTCTTTGAATTCTACCTTTTAAAAAGACATCAGAAGCATGAATTCATCCTGATGTATACCAGGAAACAAACCTAGATGAACCAGACACTATATAATTCAGATAATCTGATCCCAACAGCTCTATGAATAATAAATGCAAATGTGTACATGTATGGTAATAAAAGAAAACATAAAAAATGATAACTCTTCATAGTTCTGTTGTAAGAGTTATCTTTCTTTCCACCTTTTCTGGGGTTGTCACATGCCAAGGTGAAAGTTCACCATTACCACCATTGACTGTGGAATTATGGGAAGAGTCTTGTTTACTCCTGGGAACTGTCACATGAGTCACTGTTGTTTTAACTGGTAAGTTTGAAGTTGATTTTTTGTTAGTAGATTTGGTTCCTGTGAATGACGTTTCCTGAAACAGAGTATAACAAAGTATTAAAATTCAAAATATATTAAAATTATCAATTACTTAAATACCACAAAATATTTTTTTCAGCTGTAAATCTAATTAATTTTTATTTGTTTTTTCGCCAATTGTTGCAAAATAAATACCAACTCTAAGCTTACTATATTCATTGGTAAAATGAATTTTCCATGATACATTTCACAGACATGATGTACATTGTAATCAAAAGGTTTTACATGGTAAAAACAATCTGATGGCAAAGTATACAGCCAGTCTATTTCATTCTCAGGGTATTTGTTGAAAGTTGTGATAATTTACACAAGAAATGATGTTTACTGCTTTAGTTGATATAGATTCTTCAGTCTTTATAAACCTTTTAAAGATCACTGTACATGTATATTTTATTTCTCTCTCTCTCTCTCTCTCTCTGCTTGTTGCTTCATATACAAACAAATGCATATGAGAAAGCATTATCAAAATAAGTTCAAAACGAAAATGAAACAGGAACAGTCAGAGGAACAGCGTAGCTAGAAACAATTAAGAAAAAGAAAGAAAAGAAAAAAATAAATTTAAAAAAAAAGGAATTGTTTAGAGTTTTGTAGGTTAAAATATTCTGACTCGGTGTAAAAATAAGACACCTCAAGAGTAGGTTCAAAATATGTTCTAGATGAAGTCATAGGACCTCTCTGTAAAATCTGAAAAAGATTAGGGTAAAAATGGTGCCTTGGTGTACTCACAGAACATCTCTGAATAGTTTAGGAGAAAATTAAAATATAGTCAAGACACACACTTAAGAAACATCTGCAGTGTTTTTGAAAGCGAAGGTTTATGATGGCAGTTTCAGATAAATTTAAATTAGATTGAAAGTGTCCAAATTTTTTTTAGAAAGTAGGTAAACTGTTGTAATAACAGAAAGGTTTTAATTATCTCTGAAGTGATAGTAACAGACACAGAATGATATGAATGCAGTCAGTGAACAAAGCTTACACAAGCAAACTTATAAATACTGTGCAAATCAAACATCACACAAAAGTAATAAAAATATATTTATTTATATGTCAAAATATTATCTCTAATGCCAAAGTCAAACATGATCATCAACTCTACTGTTTGTGTCACTGTGTTTGTGTCAGAGAATTGGGCTTAATTGTCATAGAAAATCCACTTCACTTGAAATAATTTGCCAAATTGGTCAGTGTTTTGTTTACTTGTGTCTAGCTGTAACTAGAAATTGCTATGCACACCCGCAATTTCTGTCGAATATTTCTGAAGAAAGAAAACTGTTATTGCTATGGGGATTTAACAATGTTTACACAAGAAATGATGTTTTTGGCAATGCATTACTTCATTTGCACAAAGGAATCCACCACTGTTTTGTTTTTTCAACATGTAAAATCCCCATGTCAACATATTATTACTTTGTGTAGAAATATACCAATGTAATCCAGAGCATAGCAATTTACATTTACAACTAGACTCAATTAAGTGAAATATACTTAACTTTATTCAAAGTAATTAGATTTTCTATTAAAATTAAGCAAAATTCTCTGTCACAAACACAGTGACACAAACAGTTAATTATGAATTATAAGAAAAACAAAAGCAAACCACAATAAAGGGTTTTATTTTAGTGATAGCTAGCACTAAACATCATCTATGGTTTAAAACCTGCCTGAAAGTCTGAGGGACAGATTTTCGACAAAAAAATGAATATAGTTTTAATTCTTCTATGAGAAAGCTTGTCTGTTTGCCTGCTGAAGATTGGTGATTTTCCTGGATTTTTTCTGGATTTGTCAGAGCAGGATTCCAACCAAGGCTGTGAGAGGCACTGACATTCATAAAAGAACACTTTAGACCAATTGGCCTCCAAAGTCCTTGAGACACGGTAGGCAATAATTGACAGAAACAATCTTATGTTTTGACAAGGTTCAAATCTATCTATCTTAAAGGCCAAGTTAACTTTATAAAGTTCAAGTTGGACTTGTGAAATCTTGTAAAATTTTTCCTTTACAAAAAAAAAAAAAAAATCTGGCTCATAAGACACACAGATTTTTAAATATTTAGGCCATTAAGACAACTTGGTTTTTGATTACTAGTATTTACCTTCACTTGTGCATGGAAAAATGTTAAAAGGTTTTTCCTACAAGTGATAAAAAAGATAAAAAAAACTGCAAGCAGCAAGAAAGTCAGCTGTAGCCAATTTAAGAGCCATCTCAAACATACTTTACCATGTTTAAACTACATCACTGACATTATAAACAATTCTTTTGTTCATCTATGAAATTAAAATGTAAAATATGAAACAGTCATTAATTTATTAACTTTTAATCCATGGAACATCATTCACATGAAATTTGACAACGTTTCATAGATTTCATTTTTTCTCAAGTTATAAGCTTTCATGCATCTCTTGTTAGTTCTATTTTTTTAAAGCATTGAAAGGCAATGCCCAAAAATATGCAAATTTTCTCATGCTTTAAAATCTATTCAGGTCCTATTCCACGAACAAAAACAAACAATAAACTTTATCAACAAACAAGCATTATTTGGCACAAGGCACGAAAATAACAACAAGCTCTGATTGATGCAAAACTTTTTGCTCCTGATGGCATAGATTTTATAACACTTCAAAAATCATTTTCAGTTCATTTGGTAACAGAATTACCTTAGAAGTCATCAATAAAATTGAACGTAGAACTTTAGCATATCTAACCTGAGTCTTATCCCCAACAAAAACTAATCAACTAACAGTGCAGGTTGTTTCTTGACTTTTGAAGTTTAGCTTGCAAACAGCTTGCATGTTTATCTTTGCGGCAAATTACGATTGTATTAATCAGGCATTATCAAAGATGTATCAGATTTACATAATTCATTATTCGACAACAACAAGACAAAGATTGGTTGGCTGAATGTTGTTTAATGTCACATGACAATTTTTCAGTGCTTCATTAAAAGACAACTTTTTATTATATTCCGCAGATAATCTTAGCACTGTGTCTGAGTGTGCAAATATTTCTGATCTGCAATGTACTTATGCAAAATTATGGTGACCTTTACAGCGTTAGTACACTCACCAACAATGTCACAGATAAACACTTCAAACCACAAAATGTGTCCAATATACTGAATTGAGCCAACAAGTAAGGACAATGAAAAACCTTTCTCCCTTGCAACGGACCAAGGTCAAACCCGCAACCTTGAGGTGCCTGAAGTCTGGAGGCTAAGCCCATAATCAATTTGCCACCATGGGCCTTTTTCAATTGACAGAGAGCTTATGATACAATATACTAAAATATGTCACCATATATGAAGTGGCAGAAACCTTGACCATTGCAGTGGGTGACATGCAGACATTTTTCTTTAACATACTACGCCTACGCAACATGGGACATCAGTTTTTAAGGTCTCCTTTGAAGGACCCTGTGACTTTCATTTCTAAAAGCCAAGTGCTTGGTGAAAAAACAGTCACTACAAACTTTCAAGGCTTGGTCAGATTGGGCCAGGGTTTAAACCCAAACCTCCCACATATGAAGTGACCACTCTACCAACTGAGCTACAATAGTGGTACACTTTTAACTCTAGTTTGGAGAAACAATGGATAATTTTGTCATTTTATTTCTCTGTAATCTTTAGAATTCTGAAAGCCATAACACCCTGCAAGCTAGAAAATAAAAATAAAGTCAAATTCCAATGTTCCATCCAGAAGCTCTCCTTGTGCTACTGGTCCTAAAATAATTTTGTCCCACAAAAGAATAGCCTCTAGACCTTTCATTCTTAGTTTAGTTTTAAGTTAATTTTGTTCTACCCTTTTTCTCACTATTTTATGTTGTTTCTCTAATTTAAGGCAACTGAATTTAAGTTTAAAAGCTGTCACTAGACGTAATACGACATAAGCAAATAGTTGTGGATGAGCACAGTGGAGCAGAAAATAACTCAAAGTGTACGGGACTTTACTGGCAACTTTGATTTATTAAGGTGTTTGAGTTTTTTAAATCACTGTAATATAGAAAAATATATTATAATGATACTTTAAGTTACGTGAAGTGTTTAACTAAAAGAAGTTATGGATGTTTTGTTTTAATATAGTTTATATACAAAAACGGTTGGAACAAAATAATGACTTCCAGTGTTCCATTGTATTCAAGATATCAAAGTTTGTATTATCAAAGTTCTACTGTAAATACCGATCTTCTGGTGATCAGGGATTCAGTGTTTTACTATAAACGATAACCAAAGGTATATAATTACAATAGCTTATGTAGCACAAAAATCAATTTCATCATCTTTTCAAGCATTCACAGAAACATGCATATAAATAGGTAGTCAGAACAGTTACCATGGAAACCACTGTTTATAGTCACTGATAGAACTTTTTAGTTAGATATAGGGTTAATGTACTTCATATGTATGACACTGTTTATCAGAAAATTTTTCAAGTTACTTGCATATCAATGTTTTCCTGCTATTGTTAACACACACACACACACACACACACACACACACACACACACACTTTTCACGCAAGACATATTTACAGTTTGCTTGCATATCAATGTTTTCCCACTTTTGTTCACACACACAAACACACACACACACACTTTTCAACTGAGACATATTTTTCAGTTTGCTTGCATATCAATGTTTTACTGCTACTGTTCATTTTTGATTAATGCATTTTACTTGAACAAACAAAAATTTGAAGATAATCTCTTAATAAGGATGTGAATTTGTCTTTAAGTGCACTTTTTTTAATTATTGTTTTTTTTAAAAATACAATTTCAACTATTTTACTAAACTTAAATGCAAGTTATCTACAATTAAACAGCCCCTGAACAATCCTATGTAAAATTTTGGAAGAAATTTAACAGAAAACTGCATGGACACACTGAAAAAATATTGGTAAGTCTCTGCAATAAAACATTTTACAATGTCAAAAATTTTATTGTTGTTCCAAAGTTTTCTTTGTAACATCAATTATATTTGTACATTAATCCTTCCACCACCACCATGCCTAGCTACCAAGCAAATACATTGTACAAGTAAAATCATGTAAAAATTTTCTTTAAATTTTCATGCATTTAACAGTAATTTTTTTTCAACATTACTTCAGGGACAACCCCGAAATACAGTCAATCCTGTCTTCAAGTCTACCAAATTTAGCAAAGATAAATAACATCCACCTTTTCAAGCTATTTTACAAGGTATTCTTCAGTCGCACAGACAGATTTGACTGTTACCAAAGTAAGGTTGAAACCAGTTTTAGTATCTGACCCATAAAAAAATTTAGAAATCAGTTACTATAGTTCCTTTAATGCAATGAATCTAAAAACTGTCTACTTTTGTTTATTAACATGCTTTCTTGTGACAACACATTAATCTCATTAATTACATGTAACATCCATGGAACTTGTATAAACTGAAATTTCTTGAGATATTTTGGAACAAATATTGCTTTCCTGTAGCTCAAAAACAAATACTAGTATTTCATAAAATATGATGTCTCACCTTATTACTGTAGTCATTATATAGCTCAACTTAGATTTATACTTACTTAAAACATACTAGCCTCCCCTTTTTGAGATTTGGAGTAAGTTTGCAATGAAAAATTTTGATAGTAAGTTTTTCAAAATCTATGGTTTGGATTTAAATGCTTAATGCTTTTTAAAACTGATAATACTAAATTTTAGATTTAACAGTATACCCTCCTACTTGCATTAAACAATGGAATCGTGATCATTGTTATTTTCGTAATCATGTCTGGCTTGAGGTTGAAAAGCATTTCCAAATAAATTTACAATGCTGGTTTCCATCAAATACATTGTGGTTTACTCGAATTATATTGACAGAAAGTTGATGTTTAACTATGTAATGGAAATTTTAACTTTTTGTTTTAGCTGTAAAATCGTACAACTTGCATAAAAATTTTAAGGGCAGGCAAGTATGCTTGAATGTAAGTTTTTCACATTTTAACATGCCAACAACACCCACCACCAATGACACTGATAAGCACAACCTAAGTCTGGCTTTTTAGTGACTACAGTCATAAGGCAAGGACAAATATTCCTGGAAACACACAAGTCATGCAAAAAGTTAAATGAAAAACACTAAATCTACTTCTACTCTTCACTACATTAAAGAAGAAAAAAGCTTTCAGATATAACCTAGTCTAATATATACTGGACCTGAATAGTATAATATGTTAATGAGAAAACTTACAACAACTACTGGTGTCGGCGCCGGGGCCGTTGTGTTTTGTCCTCCAGCAGGTTTATCCTTTCCTCCCGAAGCTCTAGACCAGTCTCTGTTGAATCTAGGCAATCTACTACCCGAGGTGCTCTTAGTGGGTGCAGATGAAGCAGGGTCAGGGGCTTTGCTTGATTTAGATTTTTCATTTGTTTCATTTGGAGGAATTTCTTCGGGTTTTTCCTCAATTTTGACTGGGTTATCAGGGGTTGTATCAAAGTTAGATTTAGTTTCCGCACTTGTAGGTGATGGCAAAAACGGATTTGTTGAAGAATGTGCTACTTTTGCACTTGTGTCAAGATCATTTGATGGTGTGACAAAAGGATTACTTGATGTCTTTGGTCCCTCTTCTTTATCTGGACTGAGAAATGGATTGGACGGCCGGGGAAGTTTAGATCCTGCAGTACCCTGTGGTTCCCGGGGAGGATGAGGAGGAACCACCGAGTGAGATTCACGCGGATGAACAAAAGGATTATTCAGTCTGGGAATTGCTCTTGGAATAGTTCTAGGTTTTTCAGTTTCACTGGCTGGTTCTTGAGTTCCAAAATCTATCATGATTTCTGCTTCTCCACCAGAAGTAACAGAGGACTGTCGGGAATTGGCTGGAAGAGGAGGTGGTCTGGGTGGTGGTAGTGGTGATGATGGTGCCCCTTTTGGTGATGTTGGGCTGGGTAATGTTGCAGATTCTGATTTGCCAAGTTCTATACTAGGTTTCTGTTGGCGGGTAGCGACAGGAATGCTTGAGCTGGCCTTAGTCACTGTAGTGTTCTGTGTTTAATAGGAAAAGCAAAGAAAAACTAATCAACTAAAAGAGAATGAAGCAACACAATTTCAGTCAACAAATAATGCAATAAAATCTTAAATAAACCCTTTCACCCCTAAATATAAAATGGAATGAACCATTGCTAAAATTTAGGACACGACCACCGATAAAAAAAGGGGATAACATTATAAAAACACACCACAACATGACACCTTGTTTTCTAGAATGTTTAAAAAAAATATCCAGCAAGAATCAAAATACTTAACAATGGGCTTATTCATTTTTATTATTTACAGATGCACATGGTTTAAGAGTTTGTTTCCCCAGTCTTTTCCATACTATGATAAAAATATAATTTTAATGATATGTAATTTTATATGTTATATAAGATGGAGACATTTTTTCTGAATTGAGGAAAATAGTTTTATTTTTATAATTTCTGAGAATTATATATTTATGACTGGGATTTTAAATCTCCTCAAAATAACTTAAGAAAATATGTTTAAAAAAATTTATATTGGAAATATATTCAAAAGTTTTCCTCCCAAACAAGGTGCCTTTTGATACAAGTAAGCAAAATATAGGGGTGAAAAGGTCATCAGGTCACAAGGGTCAACAATAAGAACACATGCTGGTTAATTATTTATCATATTCAATATTCAATGATGTAACAATAGTACTTTAGCTGGTAAAAGATAACAAGATTGACTGAGTTCTCCATCTAGAAAATGTCCAAATTGTAGTAAACAATGTACATGTATTATCAGAAATAATCAAATGAATACAATATGAATATTCTGATGGTTAGAGCAATTATAAACATATTTTAAGCAAAATATTTTCAACTTAATACATATACAGGTCAGAATTTATTCTAAAGCAATTAATCATTTTTTCACACAGTGTTAAAATCACCATTACCAGTAAATTAAAAAATATTTTTTGCAAAAACTGAAAAAAAAGTGAGTTTTAAATTTTAAAATTCCAAAATAATTATCTTAAAAATGTGAATAAAAATTCCTATACCCTTGTTTTTTTTATGATTTTTAATAGCAAATTCAAGTTTGAAATTTTATGATAAAATACAAATAACGAAGGAATACCCTCACTCAGGATTTGTCATTTAAAACTGATCGCAAATTTAGAAAATAAAAGTTTTTAAGATGTGCAAGTTAAGCAGTAAGCATTAAAGCATTTTCTAAAGATTTTACTTCTATTATATCTCAATCAATTTAAGAGCTAACAAATTAAAGCAAGCCACAAAAAAAAAAAAAAAAAAAAAAAAAAAAAAAAAAAAAAAAAAAAAAAAAAAAAAAAAAAAAAAAAAAAAAAAATATTAACCCACATGCAGGGCAAAGAAGATCAAAATAAATATAACTTTCTTTGCATTGTGTTAGGTTGATGTAGTTAAAAGCATTTTTGAAAGAACTGAAACAAAATTTTTAAACAAACTAAAAAGGGTCTCCTCTGCATCACTGGCAAAATGCGCCAGATCAATATTTTAGTTACATATTATCATTTCAGTCAAAACATGTCAAAATCCTACTTAATTGCAAATTTTAAAACTTTTTTGGTTAAATTGAATTAAACTTGATAGTTTTCACTAATTTGTTCCAAACAATGATCTTCCTATATTCATTATTTTAACAATATTTTATTTCACTTTTATACCAATATTCATTATAACTTCTTTATTATTATTTTCCTTATTAACCAATGTAAGTATTATTTTAACTCAGTGTCTCTCTTATCACAATTCATATTTTTATTGTAAGCTCTTTATTTTTGTGATTTTCACAATATACTCAAAAATTGAAGGAAAAAAAAGTAAAAAAAAAAAAAAGGAAAAAGTAGCATGTAATAGCATCATTGAGAGACATGGTTTAGTAGCTTAAGTCAAGAATCTCTTTATTTAGTGGTCACCTGACGTGTGATCCTAAAGCTGGCAGCAAAGTATCATGTATTGGGTCAGTAATTAATATACATGTAGTTCACTCTTGATATGTACAAATTAGACTAAAACTAAAAAAAAAAAAAAAAAAAAAAAAAAAAAATTAAAAAAAAAATTAAAGTTTTAAATCACCTAAAATTTCATTAAAAATTTCCATTTGGAAAAGTAACTTTGACAAGAGTAGATTGATTGAGGTATAATATATAAAAACTCCGGGGGACTGAAAAATGGGATAGGTGATGAATGATCTATAAAAAATACCCTGATATGTTAATATATATTTAAAAAGAAGTTGATCCACTTAGATTAACCATACTATTAACGATGTTTACATACATGTATAATCAAAATCAGTCTTCGTCTAAATTCTAAATCTAAAAAGTGCAGAAATATTACGGATAAATGACTTGATTTATACCGTTTTACAAGCAAATAAAGTGATTTCCTTTGCTAAAAATTAAGCCATGGAAAAAAATAACAAAAGGAAATGAGTAGTCAGTAAAATTACAACAGGTGCCCCCTAAAAATTGAACTTTTAACAGTTAATTAATACTCCAATTTAATTAATTGTTAAATGTGTCTTTTTATAGAGAAACATGTTAAATTCAGCTTGTGATATATATGACGTCATAACGTCATCATAAAAATGATTCTTTGTCCCATTTTGTAGGAAATCTTATTTTCCCATTTTCATGCACTTTTTGTTCTGGGAATATTGTGTAACTACTGGTTCCAAAGAGATATTTTTGAATGAGAAACTTTTTAATATGATTGGACTGGATTGAATAAATGGTGTTTTACATCCATGTAATGGATATTTCCCATTTCCGGTCAGTTCTGATATGGTGGAGGAAACCAGAGTGCCCAGAGTAAACCGTTGTCCTTCAGGAAGAGAACAAACTTTATCACATTAGAATTTGCCTGAGTGGGATTCAATGTACGTGGAGAGAGGCACAATGATCCATAAGCACATACATTAGATCGCTTAGCCAACAAGTAAAAAATACAACTAGTAATCAGAAATTTTTGAAAATTTTTTTTAGGGCATCAGAGTCACTTTACCATATCTACTCCTTAGACACAATAAAGATCTACTGTATCTCAAAAACTGTTGAATGACATGTAATACTTTTATCTCGAGGAGTATACAATATATATATATATATATATATATATATATATATATATAAACTATCTACATGTTTCTGTAATTTGTGGTATTTATATTGTCTACTATGCTGTTTAGTTGGTACTCATTTATATATGAATTACAAATCTAAAGTGACTAAAAATTAGTTCATTCTAAAAAAAAAAATTTCTAAATTTTTGTGATTCACTAAATTATTCTAAAAGTAAATTTTGTGCGGAATTATAAAACACTGACAAATTAGGTTAGTTCTTATTCTGATATTTTTAAAAAGGGATTTAAAAGTTTTAAAGATGGAATTACATGTAACATACATTTAACATATAGACTAAGACCAAGCAATGCAGCAGGAACTTCACATTTACGCAACTACAGAAACACTTGAATTTTTTTTTCTATCTTTTTTTTTTTAATTATGACTAATTTCACTACTGTTAAGAGTCCTTGTAAGACAGTAAATTATACTAAACTTTTAAAGAAAATCAAAAAAATATTCAACATATTTAAAAACCTTTTAAGCAATTAAAAAACTGTCCTATTTTTATTTTATTTTTTCAATTTCACAATGAAATGTTTTGACCTATTGTAAAAACAGTTACAAACCGTCAAGCCCTTAGAATTATCCCTTTCTTGTTATAAATTGCATGTATAAATTTTTTTTTTTGAAAAAAGTTTTTTTTGAACTAAATTTTTTCTTGTTGGTAATTGCAAGGAAATATTGTCTTTATTAGTACGTCTTTATTTACCTGTGTGACTGTTGTCGGTTTGGTAACAAGAGAATTGTAAGTAAACACTTCATTACTGGTGCTACCAAGCCTTCTTGATGTTGATGATGAACTGTCAACACTAATAAAAAAAACACACATATAAACAATAAAATAACCATATTGTGACAATATATATCGCACATCAAAGCAGTGCAAGTTGTAATACAAAACTAAGATATATGATCTTTTACAGACATATTATTTTCAAACAATAATTCACATGCAAATAATCAGATTTGATTTTAATAAATGGTTCCAAATACTGTGAAATCATCAATTTTTTTGGTGTCTAAATTTTGTGGTTCTAACAAAAAAAAATATCCTTTCCTGGGGGGATGAATTCATGGTTTTGACTGTAGTTCATGAAGAGTACAGCATATGCATGTTGTAAAAATATTGTCTTATGTGTTCAGTTTTATCAGATTTCTCTTCTTACATTATTTCACTCATGTTGTCAAAAAGGTAACTTGTTATAAACATACATTTAACTATTTTGTTGACATGATTTCAAAGTTTTAACCATCAGCTGATAATGTCAGGGTTTGAAATAGTCACTCGTTTACTAACAAAATGCAAATTAGTTTTGCTTTTTTGCAAGTTGAATTTATTTCCAGTTCGCAGAATTTTTTATTTCAAATTACTTACTTTAATTTGAATACACTTGGTCAACTATGAAATGCATGAATAAAAATAAGTGTATTGAGAATAGGGGATGTAATCAGATGTTTTAAACCAATTACATCTGTTATCCTTTACCAGCATTTATTTAACAATAATATGGTATCATTATATGAAAGTGAGTTAACTGATCTAAAAACAACTCCTTATCGACTTGTACACAAATATTTTGCGATTTTTATATTTGTGATTTTAATACTATCGCCAAAATACGTCAAATTTGCACCCCTCAAAATTAACCCACTATAGGGTTTGTTATTGATATATTCTAGGTAAAATGGTCAGCTCTACAAACAGCCTTTGTTCAAAGACATCAGACAACACCCAATATCATACCTATCATGGCTAACACTTCCTGGTGCCGACAAGGAACCTCCTTGTCGGATTGGCAAGTAAGATGGGGATTTTTCACTCTGGGATCCCAGTGGACTGAAAAAAAGAAAAAGGAAATGTGTGCTATAATCATATCAAAGTTATCTTTTTTTAATCAACATTGTATAGTTATAAAACAATTTTCTTCCTCTCAATTTGAAACAAACAAAATAAAAGAACGTAAGAATGTAATTTTTACAGATCACACTGTATTAGCTAAACTGACTTAAAAATTGTTATCTATTAAATTTAAGCACAAAAATTATATAAAATTATAAATATTGTTCCTGGTTAATACGAGTATATCAGATTGTTAGATTTCAGTGATGAAGTTTCCAATCATCATGTTACTATTTTTTTTCATAACTGTTTAAGCTCTAAGATGTAGTTTCCCTTGGAAGTAAAAATAAAATTATATATAAAAACAAGAAACAGAAATTCTGGGACTTTTTAAATAATGTATATCTCTGTGTATAAATGTAAAAATAACGTGGATAAAGTATTGTATAAAATAAAAGTATATAAATTGTCCGATTCTGTTAAAATGTTAGTCAATATTTGTATTATAAGAATAAAGTTTGACCGATTCTGTTACACATTAGTTTATAAATATAGACTCTGAGTCTGTTAGTCTTGACATGTGACCAGCATAAATTTACGATTTCCAAGATCATTTGGTGATCACATAACATGCTTAATGATACAACGTAACAATCTGTCTTTTCATGTTACTGACAGTAATGGTTGCCCTCTGATATCAGGGGTGCCGGTGGCAAAGTGGTCTAAAGCGTACAGATCACAGCACCTGTCACCACCAGGGTTCAAACCCCACTGGAATATTCGTGTGTGAGAAAGTTTCTCAGTATGCTTGTCAGGTTTTATTTTTTCTGGACACTCCAGTTTCCTCCACCATTCCAGAAATGACCACCTCGGGTGAAATATTCTCAACTTGGATGTAATAAAATCAAATCCTCTGACATAAATTTGAAGGAATAATTTTATATCTGGTTACATAATCAAAACTTTTAGACTTTGTTAGTCACAACCATAATATTATATATACATGTATATATATATATAATACATATATATCATGAAAATTATTACAAATAATATTTGGCAGAGTTGCTACAAATTATCATCTTTATGTAAAACTCTGATATCTCAAAATACAAAAAAAATGTAAAACAATTTTTTAATGTCAAAAACATAAACTTAGCTCTTTACTTAACTAAAATAAATCTGGTTATTACAAATTCTGTTATCTAAATCTATTCAAAGTTAAATGATTTTTTTAAACCCTAAAAACATAAAATCATCACAAATGATGTTTGTTAATTTGAACTTAATTTTTTGGCTAAGTGACTTTTTATTAATCATAATCATTAATATAAACTCCTCTGCCAAACAAAATATCCAGTACTAAGTACGGTCAATTTACCACATACATCATATATTAATTATGACATAAAATTATTGTAATGAACTTTGATCACAGAAGCAAAGTCTTCTATAAAATTGGGAAAATTCTCAGGAAATTGAAAGATGAGATACATGTATATTGCCTTAATGATATTTTTTGGCATATTCATGTAGATCGGTTGTCAAACTCCACCCAATGTTTTATTAGTAAAAGTTTAGTATTTTAAGAATAAGCTACAAAGTTTGACCTTTAACCTCTTGTTAATTTAAATATGTATACATATCCCATAACACAGTGCAAAAGGAAATAAGGGTCAGGGTTAGCCCTGGCTCTTGAAAAGTAGGAGCGAAAAATTAGCCAACTTTAACATTTTGAAGCCAATTGATAACAAAAGTACAGTTGACTCTCGTTAATTCGAAATTGAAGGGTTCAGATGAAAAATTTTGATTTATCCAAATTTCAAATTTATCGTTTTGATCACTGACAATCAGAAACGGGAGACAACTCTAATTGTAAAACACTCCTCTATTGACGTCACGTATATGCTGTTACATATTATAATGCTTACAAATGACATTGAAAATTTAAGATTAAATTATACATTAAAAATAAGATATAATTTTAAATTTTCCATGTTAATGTAAAGCTCAACAAACTTAATAAGTTTCTTGAACAATAAAATAAGTAAAACAAAAACTTCACCAGAAGCTACAAGGTTCCATTGAAATTTGTTAAACACTGACTATCAGTTTCTTTTATTCTAATTATAACTTCTTCATCTGTAATCCTTAGCATCCGACCTTTGTGATTATTGAAATCGTGGCTTGCCATGTCAAAATAGCTGAATGGTGTATACCATTTGGCTCAACAGATTAATTAAGTTTAAACATGGCAATTAGCGTCAGGTATTCTTGTGATCAATGACTGTGGAAGTAGCGGACCATCCACTTTTTAATTTTACACCAATGAAATTTTGCCTTTTATTGACAGACAGTTTACTATGACCTGACCGGAAGAGAAAATTGTGAAAATGGCATGGAATCTTTTTCAGGTGTATTTTGAGTCGGAAATGATTCTTCAAAGTATACCGTCGCGCTGTTACTATAAACACTTCTTAAACAAGAGACAGATTAATTATTTCAGGTATAAATCAATATTTTTTAGATAAAATATTTTTTTGTGTACATGTAATTGTTTTTTATTTTGCTGCTTAGTATAAACAAATCCAAATTAGGATAAACAAGGAAAGTATATTTCGATTTAAACGCTGGAATTTTCATTATATTTTGTAATCTGGACTGAAAATTCACTTCGATTTAAGCAAAATTTTGAATTTCTGTATTTCGATTTAAACACATAAATTTGCATAGAAATACATAGCGATCTGACGAGACCTTTTATATCATTTCGATTTAACCGATTTTGAATTAACGAGAGTCGACTGTATAAGCAAGCCTCAAAATTGGAACATGTTTTTGCTCAAAATGTAAGATTATTTTATAAATAGTTTATAATAATAAATAATTTTTAATCACTTTTTCATTCTTGTATAAAAAAATTTCAAAGATTTTGGTCTGTCTCAAAATGAAGTGGGCAAATATTTTGGTGCAAAATATTAGCCAAAATCATTTTAGAGTGAGAAATTTATAAAAAAAATTAGCAATTGGCTAAATCAGCAAATGGCAGAGCAACCCCTGAAGGGTACTAATATATGATGATTAAGTTAGTATATATTGCAATTTGTTGTGTTGTAAATTACAATATAGACCTCTTAGGTTGTGTGGCAGTGGCGGCCGTGTGGTTTTTGATATCCTCGGTTTGGTTACAGATCTTTAATTTTTTATCATCAGATTTTATGTCGATGGTTAGTTCCTCACTGCTAACACTGTAACCAATGATAAACTTAAATTTTACAACATAAATATACAATATAATTGGATTTATAATACTGCTGGATTTATAAATGCTTGAAAGATGGGGGACTGTACGTGAGCTAGGGCTTCTCAAAGAAGTTCTGCAATGAGCTAATTTTACAACACAGGAATTATTCTCAGGTTATTTGCCTGTCTGTCTTTTCCTTGTAATAATTACTTAACATAAACTTCGTATTCAAATGTTGCTGCTAACAGCAATGTCTACAAGATTTATAAACTGCATCTTTGCGGGTAGTATATCATTAAATCACACTCTGCCTTGCTGGGAAGCAACAAATCTTCACACATAAGCAATTAAGTCACTATTGTCTTTTGAAACTATGACTGAGATTGTGCTTAAAATCTAACTAACTTTATTGTATCAACAGACAGACAGACAGGGACAAACCTGTCAATAAAGATGAAGGGTATCACTTAATACATTTCACCAAGAGGTGGGATTTAAAAAATGGCAACAGAAAATTGTAAACAACCACATATGTCCCTTTTTCCCTTTTTTCATTGCAAAATTTCAAACACATCAGATTTTTTAAAAGTGAGAAAAACTTATTAAGATGGTTTAATGAAGCCATGTTAAATTATACTTCTATATGTAATAAAGTTAAAAAAAGCATAAAAGTCATGTTGCACACAAATTAAAATTTTCAACCAAATTGCATTAAAAACACACAAATGTAACTAAATCATCATTTTATGCAACATTTATTACAAAAATTTATTTTTAGCACAGGTTTTCAAATAGTTGTTTTAGGACAAATACAATAATACACTGTATTTACATGGACAGAGTGACAGTCATGTAATTTTTTTATGCCGCAAATTATATATACATTGAATATATGGATATAGAAACAGTCATATGTTTTTATGCTGCATTAATAAAATAATTTTAATTTAGCAAAAGATTTTAAAAATCTGTTTTAGGAATGTATACCATAATACACTTTGTATATATGGAAGGAGAGAGAGTCATATCATACTATTTATGTGACATTTATAATGAAAATTTGATATTTCAGCACAAGATTTCCACTATTTGCCTTTGGACATTTACAATTATTATTATAATACACTTTTATATGTGAAAGAGAGACAATCATATTATGTTTTTAAGGTAATTTCTTGAACCTCCAACAGCAATTAGATAAATTACTAAAAGTGAATGTATTTCAGAATTATTCGGGGAAAGAAAAAAAAGAATTAACAAAAATTATTAATGGAAGTTTTTCATGTTTTAGTTTCTGAAGTACCTTGCAATGCACTTTACGAGAGATAAATGCGACCTGTAGATATTTAACAAACAAATCAGGTGTAAGTTCATTAAGCCATATAACATGTACCTCTTTTTCTCCTCCTCTTCTTTCTCTTCGTCACTTTCTACTTCATGGTCTTCCTCATCTAATAAAGGCTGATGAGCTGTCAATAGAAATTTATAAAATGTAATGTAATGTTATGTTATGTAATGTAATATTAAAGTTCTTCTTATCCCTAAGATATATGGATCACAGTGACTTTCTCAGCCCAGGTCCTAATCCCACTAAGGCAGATCCTAGTGTGAGAAAGTTTGTCAGTATGTTTGCTAAATGACATTGGTTTTCTTAAAGGCACCCTGGTTTCCTCCACCATTCTAGAACTTCCCTAAGGGTATAAATGAAGAAATTTTGACATGGACGTAAGCTAAGTTTCAACAAATTTAAAATTAATGGTAGCCAAATTTCCAAAATTTGTGAAGATATAGTCCTTTTTAAAGTATTTTTTCACAAATTTGCTAAAATAGGTTACTTTTTGAAATAATTTCTCAGAAATTAGTAGCCAATGGCGATTTTGGCTACCAGGAATGGAAACATAGACGTAAGAAACCACAAACTTTAAGACAGATCTTTCTAGCCATCAGTAAAAATATTTCTGTAGCGTGTCAAAAAGAATTTAAAATTGTAGACAAAATGTGACAAAGATATGGCATATTTAAAAAATCAGGGACAGATAAGACATTTAAACAAGGTCATATAAAGACATTTCTTATGAACATGAATTTCTACTCAAAATTTTGAGTTTTTAAATTTGGAAAAGCAAAAAAAAAAAAAAAAATGAAAAAATAAATAAATATAAATAAATAAATAAATAAATATACAAATAAATAATTAAATAATGAATTTAAAAATAATAATAATAAAAAAATTAAAATAAATAAACTAATAAATAAATACATGCAGATAAATAAAAACCCTTTTTTGAAAAAATACATATATGACTTCAAGTTACACATATTTATGGTATATGAAAAAAAAAAAAAAAGACAAAACAAAAAACCCACTGTTCAAGTGTATTAGGGTTTACTGCAGTAGGTATGTGTGCATAAGATATATTACTACCTGAACCACCCTTTTTCAATTCTTCATCTCTTTTAGCCTTTAGTATATTACATTTCATCTGATCTGGAGGGATGGTAGCTGCTCCACCAGCAAACTTTATCTGATTATTCTTAAAACTATTAACATCCTTTGGTTTTACAACAGAAGCAACATTCTTTGAGCTGTCAAGACCCTTCAGCTTTGCTTGTGCAATCTCTGAGGCATCTATTGAGCCAAAAAAGATATATACATGTATATAATAATAATAATAATATTACTAATAAAAATAATCACAATAACAATAATAATAATAATAATAAAAATAAAATTAATACAAAAATTCAAATCAATTAATGTTCCAGATTTATTACATTAAGTTCAGAATTTGATTATTTTCTAATTATTTACTTTCTAATAGTACTTAGTCTGCAATGCCTGGCAGACTGTCAAGTATAAGTTTACTGATATACCGTAAGCATTTTTATATTTAGCTGCCTAAATGAAAATTTATATTTAGATATTGATTTTGGACAGGTACTGGCCACTTTGACAAAAAGTAATAAGTGTCAAACAGTAACTATAAACAAGTATGTAAGAATAACACAATCAAAACATTACTTACCTTTCAGACTTATTTCTCTAGGTGAGGAGGCTTCCGATTCTCCACCAGGCCCTGACTCAGATGAGGATCTTGATGAAGGCTTTTCATCTCCTTTAATAAGTGTATTCAATCTGTCAATAGCTGTAGCTTCTGGAGGGGCAGATATCACAGGTGATCTAGGCGGTGACACAGTTTTTACAGGTGGTGGTTTCACTGTCTTCACTGGTAAGGTAATGGGTGAGGATGGTGGAGGGGGTGAAGTAGGTCCTGCTGATGTTGAAGGAAGTGGAGAAACAGGTGCTACTGGAACTGTAGGCTCTACAACAGCTGCATGTCTAAAAATAAAATAATTTTGGTAAAAATATCTGTCAAAATATCAATAAAGGTATCTAGCAGGCTAACACATTTCATACAAATATTTTATGTTGATGTTCATATTGTTGCTGTTGTTGCGTACTTGTGGATCATAGACAAATGTGTTAGAGATTTTCCATGAATTGTGCATAAAAGTATGTCACCTATCAATCGATGAATATTCACAAAATCCATTCAGTCCATCTAAGACATCACAAAATCAGAGTTTTCCTCCAAGTTCAACTCTCTAAAAAGTTGGTTTTTTTTTTAAAATCAAACGGCCATGAGTGGAGTGAAGTGATGGTGTTTTAAGTCCCAGTCCAGGTTCTTTTCAAGATGGTCAGTTCTGGAATGTTGGAGGAAACCATCGACCTTCAGCAAGCAATTAGACAAACTTTCTCACACTAGGAACTGTCCTCCCCAGTGGGATTCGAACCATGGCAATGAGAGGTACTGTGATTTGTAAGTGCCGCTTTAGACAACTTAGTCAATGAGGTCCCCAAATAGTAATTACATTAAAAATACATGTCATTCAAATTAAAACTGTTAAAACAGTGAAGCTACATTACAAGTATAATTGGACAATTTTTTTAAGTAACTGTCTCAAGGATAGATGGACAGATTTGTGGAATGGATGGACAAGCTGATTCCTAAATAGCCCAACCCCCTCCAAACTTTGTTTGTGGTAGTATAACTACACTTACTTTTGTTCTCTGCTTTTTCTACGTTCTGATTCTCTTTTCAGTGTATCCTCTTTGTCTTCTTTTTCTTTTCTCATTTGTGCTTCTCTTTCCTTTCTTTCAAATGTCGGTCTTTTACTAAATCTCTGACTAGGTTTTCTTTCAAATCTGACACTACGTCTGGCTTTACTTACTGACGAAGCCTGATATTCTGTTCTGCCACTGAAAAACATCAATCAATTTGTTAATTGAATAAATAATATTGAATTCTAAAGAATTATTGACAATTTTAACTCATAACCAAAAAAGTTAAATTGGCCAACGCAGTAAGTTAGTGCAGTGTATATCACAAAAGATGAGAACACAGTGACATCACACACACACACACACACACACACACACACACACACACACACACACACACACACACACACACACACACACATGTGCAATTTATTAGTGGCAGAACTCAAATTTAAAATGTCTTATACCTATCAAAAAAAAAAAAAAAAAAAAAATTGCAATGCATGAAAAAGGGGGTGATATGTAATAATACAAAATGCTTCTTGTGTCTCCAAAAAGCTCTTTTCTAATAAAAAAAAAACATAACCGAGTCAAAAAATTTTTCACCAATTTACCAGCTGTTTAATTGAATGGTTTTTTTAAAACTTAAATTTCCCTATAAATCATACCTCATGAAAACAAGGAAAATGATAACAAACCTGTATCTAAATCTGGATCCCATTCTGAAGAAATTTTGTCTTGCATTTTGTCCCTTTACAGGCCCCTTTAACCTGAAGAATGCATGGTGCTCTATGGCACATTTCCATAGATGTTTACACGCTTTCTCATTCTCCATTCTAAAAACAAAAGTGTGTTCTTGTTCTCTGCCCTGAAACAATACAATTATAAACATACAATTTAAATAACACAGCAACATTTTTAACTTTTGCTGTATAAAAAGAAAATTAAAAGAATTTAGATTACAACATAGCTGAAGAAGACACATGGATGGGAAAACTTCAACAACTGGAAGAAGATTGATTTTAATTTTGTGTTAACCAAAAACTCTAGCCTTTAAATCCAAATACAGTAGAACTTCGATAACTCAAACTTCGATACCTGGAATACCACGGATAACTCGAAGTCTTTATTTTGTCCCAACCGGTTTTCTATATAAACTATATTAGGAAAACTTCGATAACTCAAACTTCTATAATTCGAATACCACCAATAACTCGAAGTAAAAATTTGGTCTGTAGTTTAAAAATCTATTAAAATTAACTTCAAAAACTCGAATTTTTTCTAACAGTGTATGATCAATGGCTCGTTTAATAAAACGATCAGAGAAATCACGTATCGGTAATTTGGCTACCATTATAGTAGAGAAAATAACTGAGTAGTTCTTGTTATCTACCGTATTAATTAGTATCAATTAACGGATTAATATCCAGTACCGTCACGGACAATTAAGCCTAACAGGTACGCTAATCCTCTACTGTAATAAAAGAAGCCAAGTTCTCCAAGCTTAATTAAAACGACTAACCCTGTTGTACTCACGACTGCATTAAAATCTTAAATTACTTATTGCACTGCTTTATAATTTCATAAAGTTTCTGTTCGTTTTTTCTAACAAATGTAAAAAATAAGCATTTTGATAAACATGTACATATATCTGATTTCCGCTTTTGTTGTTCGTATATACATGTATCGTGATTTTATAATAAAAGAATACGTTTCGCAAGCTTTTACCGTCAATATCAATTCTTTAATAAATTATTTATTGTATTTTCTTTAAAAATTATCTTTTTACTTTTTTTTTTCACATTCGAGTACAGGTAACTGTTTAAAACATCAAGATTTTGTAGTGGAAAACATATATTAAAGTGACACCATTCTTGGACATCATCCTTCAACTTCGATAACTCGAACACCCCGATAACTCGAAGTCCCCAGCGAAGTCCCGAGCATTTCGAGTTATCGAAGTTCTACTGTAGAATAAAAACCATGACTTATTGTCCCTGGATTGTTCACCTCTTTATACATAGCTACACTATTTAGAAGAAAAATAATTAAAAAAATTTTTGTTTATAGACCCCGATCCCTTTCCCCCTTCTTGAATTATTGTTGAAACTCTTTATAATACCAAAATTTGAAAAAACAAATGGAGGCAACGAATCAAAGTTTTACTGTAAATATAAATCAAAACTCCTGGAAACAGTAATGACTTAAAATTGTCCATGGCATTCAAAACAAGGGTGTTGGCATTCAAGAAAAGGGTGTTGGCATTCAAGAAAAGGGTGTTGGCATTCAAAACAAGGGTGTTGGTATTCAAGACAAGGGTGTTGGCATTCAAAACAAGGGTGTTGGCATTCAAGAAAAGGGTGTTGGCATTCAAGAAAAGGGTGTTGGCATTTAAGACAAGGGTGTTGGCATTCAAGAAGGTGTTGGCATTCAAGACAAGGGTAAAGACAAGGGTAAAGACAAGGGTGTTGGCATTCAAAACAAGGGTGCTGGCTGGCATTCAAGACAAGGGTGTTGGCATTCAAGACAAGGGTGAAAACAAGTGTGGTGGCATTCAAGACAAGGGTGAAGACAAGGGTGTTGGCATTTAAGACAAGGGTGTTGGACTTCAAGACAAGGGTGTTAGCATTCAAGACAAGGGTGTTGGCATTCAAGGCAAGGGTGCTGGAATTCAAGACAAGGGTGTTGGCATTCAAGACAAGGGTGTTGGAATTCAAGACAAGGGTGTTGGCATTCAAGACAAGGGTGTTGGCATTCAAGAAAAGGGTGTTGGCATTCAAGAAAAGGGTGTTGGCATTCAAGACAAGGGTGAAGACAAGGGTGTTGGCATTAAAGACAAGGGTGCTGGCATTCAAGACAAGGGTGTTGGACTTCAAGACAAGAGTGTTAGCATTCAAGGCAAGGGTGCTGGAATTCAAGACAAGAGTGTTGGCATTCAAGACAAGGATGTTGGCCCAAGTTCTACAGTAGTTTACAAAATAAAACTTTTTATGAGTATAAAAAATAATAAGAAACTGAAAGAATTCCTGATCTCATTAATAATATTACTTGCACTGAGAATTCTACATTTGCTTTTAATGATGTCTAGTGACTAAGAGACCAATGGTAATTAATGGTCACTACAAGTACATTAATACCTACCATATCATCATCTTCTACAACAATCAGTGTTAGTTTCTTCCCTTTAAAGTCCAACTTTGTCATTTTTGGCCTGAAATAGTAAAAATATTATAGCATTGAAAACATTGTCCTGAAGCAGAAAATATTCTGGTGAAACTAGTAAAAAATCTAAGATTAGAATTATATTGTTAACTAGTGTTTGAGATCTAATTATTTTTTACAATTCTTATTATAGTATTAGATCTCTACTGAATGCCACCTTGTGTCCACTTGTTGACAACACCACAATCCACTACCAACGGGTTTTGGTTTCCTGCATTTTTGTAAGTATTACAGCATGTAAAACCAGTTTTTATTAAAGCTGGAATACACAATGTTAAAAGTACATTTTAATACAATCAAAATAGAACAAGAGCACCGCTGAGCGTAGCATTATACGCCCGTGTTATATTGATCGAGTAGTACTATTTACTAGTGTGGCGACACCTTCAGGGGTTTCGCGGGAAAGAATGGAACAATCTAGAGGATTTCTATCAGTAGAGCTCATCCACAGAACTTGCCACTCAAAAGTTTGACACAGACCTAACGGATAAGTGCCAAACCTACCAATAATTTGGTAAAGAATTGGTTACTTCAATATGGGTACGAATTCAAAACGGTACGTTAAATTGTTTTTGGATGATAGCGCCGACTTTAAACAGTTATTGTGGATTTTATGTAAAAGATAGAAAAAATATAAAAATACCGTCTTTTCCGTCAGATCTTAAACATTTTTCGGTCAATGGACGACTTTTTCGTACAATGAACTGTTATTGAACAGGAGTGCGTTAAACGTAATTGTTTTTTGGAAAAATTCATTTTTTGCATGTTTGACCCCAAAATTAAGTATGATACCGATTTTTCCCAAAAATTTCACCAAGTTAGATAGCTAGATTGCATTAGACTCCATAACCTCAGAAATTTTTAGCAAAATCTATCGAGGAATTTCAAGGTCCCCAAGATGCAAATATATGCTGCTAAAAAGCAGAAAGTTGTCGCCTTTATCATTTCACATCCAGAGGATGTTCCAAATGAATTCGTCACTAATCCTCTAGATTGTTCCATTCTTTACTGAGAAGTATAAGTACAACTAGGATATATGTATGTAAAAATATATTGCTAAATGGATAGTGGTAGACTGCTATATAATTCATATTCATTTCCAGGAAGGAAGAGGTTTAAAATATAATGTAAGGTCATGGCAGTGTTTTCATGTGTTAAGCATTGCATGCAGGAAGATTTTAGGAAACAAATACATTTTTTGTCTGAAATGTTTTGAGAACCTTTTTTTTAACCAACCTGAAATAATTTATATCTATAAAGCTTAATTATAATTTGAACTGTTGTCGTGATCTGTGCAGTATGATAAAAAGGTGTTTTAAGTTAAAAAAGGGGCATAACTCCTCCAAAAATAATCTAAAAAAGTTGTAATTCGAACTTGCACCAGATAATAACATCGTAAATGTGTATACCAAATTTCATTTGAATCCATAAATAGTTGTAGGCTCTGATGATCGGAAACCACATGGTCATACATACAAAAATTTCTAAGTTAAAAAAGGGGCATAACTCCTCCAAAAATAATCCGAAAAAGTTGTAATTCGAACTTGCACAAGGTATTACCATGGTAAAGCTGTATACCAAATTTCATTTGAATCCATAAATGTTTGTGGTCTCTATTGAACGGAATACAAATTGTTAACAGACGCCCGCCCGCCCGGACGGACAGCACCGTAACATAATACGTCCCGTCATATGACGGGCGTATAAAAATAACTTATTATTTACTTTAATGACCTTAAAATTAGTATAAATCGGAAAATCTTGGCATCAGATTATTGGGAAATGTTGGTGTCAGTTAATTTTCGCAAGTTTTGTCATTTCAAATTACTTGCATACTTTTTTTTTCACATCACAAGATGATAGTGAGTACAAATGCAATTGAAATATATAAAAATAATATATTCATGAAAATTTTGCTCTATGTTACTCTCTTGAATATATGTGACAAAAACACAAAAAAAAATCTGATTTACATTTAATTTATATTTTAACTTTAATTTTAGACACCTAGCATATAAAATACATATAAAATACATCATATTAACCAGGAGAGAAAAGTTATCAATATTATTGATAAAAAACATTATATTCTTGGCTCTCTTGTTGAAAAACAAAATTACATCAGGTTTATAACATAAGAAATTTATTATATTAGGTGTAATATGATATCTATTCAGAAAACTGGTTAATATATTTCACATACCAGAAGAAAAGACCGATCTTACTTTGACCTTCAAACACCAATATTCCTGTCGGAGTTAAACCAAGGTGATATTCTCTCTGATCTCGACCCTGTAATTAAAGAAGTAACAGTGATACAGATTTTATAACACAAATATCAAACTAATAAAATTTTTATTCACCAAGGCAGTAAATATGAAGGTTTGACCATTGTTAAGGGAATCCTATACTCTTTTCAAGAGCAATGTGTGTATCAATAATATTTGCCACTACTGTCAGGACGAGTTGTGATTGGTCAGCCAGCTGGAGTATAGCTGACAAAAAGCTCTGTACCCTGCCTACAACTAACAACACTTCCAGATACTTTCTACTTTGTGCCCCCACAAAAATGACTTATCTAAAACTTACCATTACTGTATGCATATCCACACCATACATCTCCAACCATTTAGCTTTGTTTAGATAGTTCATTTCTGCTGTAGCCGGTGTCTGTCCTCTGAAAAGTAAGAAAATAAACAAGAATTACTCAAGTTATATGTCTTGCCATATTCATCTGAATTCTATGGTGTTGTGTGGTATGGCTTGGTGTGCTGGGGCATGGAATCGTGTGTTGTGACACTGTGTGGCATGGATGGTGTGATGTGAAGTGGTGTGGCATGGCATGATCATGTGCAACATGGTGTCTGGCCAGGTGTAGTGAGGTATGACATGGGGTCACATTGGCATAACATGGTAAGCTGCTATCTTGCATAAAAAAAGAATAAAAAAGTTTCTGTTTCCAAATTAATGCGTGATTTACACCATCATAAATAAAACATGACCATGTGTATCACTGAGATACTTACACACACTTCTGGTAGGCTTCATATATTTCTAATTCTAATTCCTCAGTCTGATTTGGCACGAAATGGAACTGTGATATGTAAGCTGGAGTGTGAACCGCTGGATCAAAATCACCTAACTCAGCTGAAATAACATAAAACATATACATGTATACATATATTTCCACAAAACTATGTTATATAGGCTGAAATGTGAACCGCTGGATCAATATCACCTAACTCAGCTGAAATAACATATTAACATATACAAATATACATATATGTCATAAAACTATGTTATATAGACTGAAATGTGAACCCATGGATCAAAATCACCTATAAAATAGTTCATAGCAATTTATAATTAAATACTAATTATGTGTAATGTAAAAGTTAACACCACATCGTACAATCAATGTTCATGTAATTTAAGTTAATGTAATTTTCAGTTACATCTGCCTATGTTTTAAAAATGATGATTTAAATAAATCTTGTATAATCAGTTTGATGGATGATGAAGCTGATCAAAGCCCCCCACCCACCCCACCTGTCACCTGTATTAGGTTCAAATACAACTTGGATAAATCATGGCATGTAAAAACTATTATTTTTCTTGCCAAAAGTCATTTGTTTCTTTTTTCTTTACAGACATTTTGATTTCTTACCCATCCGAAAAACTGACAATCAAAATCAGTAAGAGAATTCAGGAGTATACCATAAACCACCATTATTCCACTTCAGTTTTCCCTTTGACCAGGTGAGCTAAACATTTCAGATATACTTACACTGTAGAGCATAAGCAGCCAGTTGTACTGCAGTTTCATTTGGACATTCAAGTCTACCCGACATTAAGTCTTGTTTGAGCTGTAACACAAACTGATACCTACAATAAAATACATACATATATTATATATACATGGTTAATTATGTGGTTCCATATTTTTAAATATTGCATTTACTACTCAAAGTTCAAACTAACTTCATTGTAGGGGTATAATAACTGAAATGGGATATCACATTGAATACTGTGATGAAACCCCTTTTACCTATAATGAACCCATTAGTCAAGTGCATAATGCAAGAAAAACCTTTTTCAGATCATTCACAAGGAGAAAATCTTTTGCCAAATTTTCATGACAAGGAGGAAATCCTTTTTCAGATATTCTTTGTCAAAGAAAAAGCCCTTTCTTGAATGTTTCATAACAAGGGAAAAAAGTAAAATCTTCCTAAAAATGTTTCATGAAACACATTAATATGCATTCCATAGTAACTGACCAGGCTCAAGTTACACAATTATTCACTTCATTGAGTTTACATTAAACTCAAATTCGGGAATATTTCAATGTCAATTTTTTTGACATTACATAGTTAAAATTGAATATCTGATGCTATATTCAAATTGTTTAGTGTAGGTTTGTTGAACAAAACAAAACAATGACTCACAAAACAATACATATTGAAGAGGGAAAAATGAAAATATTTGAGTTGAGTATACACTCAATTGAGTGAAAGATTGTGAAACTCAAGCCAGTTAAACATTTTCAAAAACACTGTATTAAAATATAATTGATTGATATAATTGTATAGGTCTGGTCTGTTCTGGTCTGACCTGGCCTGGTCTATCAAACATTTTAAAAGAAACTTTTCATTCAATACCTATACAGGAAATGTAGATATTAAGAACATTACAATTGTAAAACTCACCTTGTTAATTCTTCATGTAAGTTATTTGGCTCTGATGAATAAAATTTTACTCTAAAACGAAAAGTGTAGGGTGGCCCAACTGTTAAAAAAAAAATGTATTACATCAAAAGAAATTATGATTTATTCACAAATGACAGATGGAATTACAAGTTAAAAACAAATTGCAGATAACATTGTTCAAATAAAATTTCACCATATAGTTCAAGGGTTTAAGGTCAAAATCAAGAGGTTAAAGGGTCAAATAAGGTCAAAGATCAAGTCAATAACCTCATTAGCTTTTGGATGCTTAAAGATCAAGATAGACTTAGATGATGTACTTTATCTAATTTTTTTAAATTTCTAATTTTATAAAAAAATATATGACTTTATAAATGAGTGCAATCAAACAACCTTTTTATTGTTTTAGAAGACATTAGCATACTTTAAAATACATCATTTTAAATAAGTGATGACATTTATTGTTCATACACTGTACATAGGATAACTTTATAAATTTTATCTATAAATAATGTTACTGGTGTTTGTTTGTTATAAAACTGATTTTTCACAGTAAAAAATTAATTTCTAACACAATACCACAATTTTTTAAAAATTAAACACAAAACTCAAGTCCACATTTTACTCTTTAAGTTCCAGATTGGATTGAATTAATGGTGTGTTAAATCCCAGTCAAAAAATTTGTTACATTGAAACGATGGTGGAGAAAACTGGAGCAGACTAGTATCTGCTAGAGTGGGATTCAACTTAGGCAGTGAAAACTTTCATGATTCACAAGCATGTGCTTTAGACCACTAAATCACCGAGACCTCTTTCAAGACAGAAAACACTTATCATTTAAATTATGAATACTTTTCTCATACATGTAGGAATATTCCTCTCTCTCTCTATCTTCCCCTCCCCCTCCCCCCTCTCTCTCTCTTCCCCTCCCTCTCTCTCTCTCTCTCTCTCATAAACTTACTTTTAACTTGTTTGTTAATTCTTTTCGTTGGGTCTAACCAGTGCTGTAGAAAAATAAAGTAAAATAAAACTAAGTTTAAACATCAGTTGTAAAAGTTTGGTGAAGAATTGGAAGACTTTACAGACTTTTCAAAAAAAAAAAATCTCTCAGTTGCAAAGAAATCTTGTTTAAGGAAACAATAGTTCTCAACTAAATAATTTGGCTAGTATAATCTAGATAGCTAGTGTACATATAATTGTAAAAAGAACTTGAGTCAGGGGTTTCCTATAATATATTCTAGATAGTTAGTGTACATATAATTGTAATAAGAACTTGAGTCAGGGGTTTCCTATAATATATTCTAGATAGCTAGTGTACATATAATTGTAATAAGAACTTGAGTCAGGGGTTTTCTATAATATATTCTAGATAGTTAGTGTACATATAATTGTAATAAGAACTTGAGTCAGGGGTTTTCTATAATATATTCTAGATAGCTAGTGTACATATAATTGTAATAAGAACTTGAGTCAGGGGTTTTCTATAATATATTCTAGATAGCTAGTGTACATATAATTGTAATAAGAACTTGAGTCAGGGGTTTTCTATAAACACTTTCAAAAGAACTTTTTAGTTAATTGTCACAGAATGCAGCTCACAAAGTGAAAAAAGAGATTTCCATCAAATGGTAAATTTACAAAAATCTTAAATAAATTGTTTCCTATGTATAGAATTTAAGATTTTTTTTAACTCAAAAAAAACATTTTTTTTGAGATAAATAAAATACATGCATAATATAAGTGTCAAAAAAAAAAAAAAAAAAAAAAAAAAAAAAAAAAAAAAAAAAAAAAAAAAAAAACAACAACAACAACAACAAAACATTTAACTTTATTTTATAAATAAACCCAATACAAAATTAATTGTCCTTGTGATGACATTTAAAGTTTCATTCATAATTCCTTTTTTTTCTAAACGATGAAGTTACTATATTTAGACACAGTTTCTAATTTATTGTTGTAGTTTATTTTTACTTCTTTGAAACAATACAGAACTTTAAGACTATTATAAGACAAATTTCATTTTGCATTTTTCTTTTCTTTTTTTTTTTTTTTTTTTTGGTTGTAATTTGAAATTCACTTTTTATGCATACATGTAGCAATTTTAAACTCTTTCCAGACATTATGCTGTCATTATATATAACACTACTAAATTTTCCAAGCATAAAAAAGTAACTAAAACCATAAATCACATTAATCCCCCCCCCCCCACAACTTGATCTGTTTGACCCATTTGAATACTATGACAACAAGCAATGAACACCATCTTATCAGTTTTAATTACTTAAAACTAAAATCACAAATTTATATGTAAACTAACCCAACCTACCCCCCTTCCCAACCACCAGTTTTAACTACTAAAACTAAACTCCTAAGGAAACACAATGCTTCTGGACCAAATGAGGAAATGAATAAAACAAGAATACATTACATCAGCCTCGAGTCTACTGACCAGTTTTATTCCTGTCAAACAATCCAAAAGTCCTTAACTCCCAAGTGAGTAAAATAAAAATATTACTATATAGTGATTTTGTGATTATCGCCGATGATCGATTGCTGGTTGTTGTTAGGGCAGTGATCCTAATAATTGATCAAATGGTAAATAATCGATCATCTCCGACATCGCCAAGTCCATTTCCTTTCCGGTTCTTGCTACTATAAACAACAATGGCGGACGGCGATCGCATAATTTATCCGTATTCAGACACTTTTAACACCAGTCAGATACTTTGGCCACTGTCAGTCTGTCTGGGCAAAGTGCTATCTGGCCTTTAACTTACAATCACTAAGCATTTATAAAGTATTTATATTTAGCTTTTTTCGTAAGTAAATACTGATGAACAATTACAAAGTAATTCTGATTATTAATCAATTAATTGATCGATTATGGCTCTCCGATTATCGATTATTAATTTTTGTCCGATTGGACATCACTATGACTATACGTCTTGAGTTTTTATCTTGATGATGTACTTACATTAACATTATTGTGATCAGTGTATTGTAATCCAAAATAATCTCTCTCTATAAGATCTAGATGATAAAATATTCTGTCCATTAAAATCTGACCCTCTGACTTTTTCTGTAATAGAGAAAAAAATAATAACTACATAATACTGGTATAAAACTGGTACAACAAACATTTTATCTGTACATTTATACAAGAATAACCCAAAGTGTAAGAAAAAATTCTAACCTCTTACTAAATACATGTCTACAGGATGATAATCAAAACAAAACAGCTATTGCATGTCACCTTTTTTTTTAAAAATATAACTTAAGCATATGTATAAAAATATTCCTATGATTATAGACACCAAAATCAACCTGTTTAGGATATCACATTTACAGGACAAATTTCAGCAATTTTAAAGATATATTATAGGTAACTTAATTTTAGAAAAATGTAAAGGTATTGTCCTTTTCAAAGTTTTTTTCATAAGTGTGCTGAAAAAACTTACTTTCTAAAAGAAATTCTATAAAATTGGTAGCCAATGGCATTTTTGTCTTCAAGAAACAAGAACATCATTAAAGGTCAAATAATTTTGTTTATCTGTTAGATCTATATAGTCATAAAAATTGCTTGCATAACTTACTATAATGTGCTGCTGGGAAAATAACTTATTTAATCAATATACAAACTGTTAAGTCTAGTCTAACTTAATGTCAAAACTGACACATAATGATTCATCTCCTTTGTGAGAATGTATCTCAACAACCATGTGACAGGACCCAATATACCATTTTGACTAGCACAAGTACACGTCTTTGGATCAGTAGAACTGAGTGGAGTGGAGTAATGGTGTTTAAAGCCCCGTCAAGATTATTTCACGTTTTGAGGCAGTCAGTTCTGGGATGGTGGAGGAAACTGGCAAGGCAAGAGAAAACCATCGACCTTTGGCAAGCAAACTAACAAACTTTCTCACACTGGAATCTGTCCTTAGTGGGATTCAGACCCAGCTGGTGGGAGGGGCTGTGATTCATAAGTTTGTGCTTTAGACCACTCTGCCTCCAAGGCCACTGGACCAGTAGAATTGCTGAACTTACAGTTCATTACAGATCAATAAATATTTTGTACATTTTTTAAAGAAATAGATTATCAATGGCCAGGTCCTGGGTCATTAGATTTTCATTCTGGACCATTAATTTCATTTTTGGACCACTAGGCAAACAAGTGTATTTTTTAGGTCCTGGGTCAGTGAACTTTTGCTTTGGACCATTAATTTCCTTTTTTGACCATTTGACCTGCAAATGAAATATAACTGTGAATTATTAAAGATTTTGTATTTTCAACTGATTAAATATTCATTGTTTGGTTGGTTAGTTGGTTGTAATGTTGTTTAACATAGCATCAGCAATTTTTCAATAACGTAGCATCAGTGATTTTGCTATGGTTTTTAAAAACTACCTTCCACCTTTCAGATTGGGAAAATTTGGACCCTTTTTATGTCACATATTACACTAAGAATTTTGAAATTCATTGCAAAAATTTTTTATTGTGACAATATCTAACATTTTTTGTCTGTCAGAACAGTTTTGGACAACTGGATTTTATTTAAACTATTTGATTATGTGTCACTGTTGCCTTTTTGGGAATTTTAGTTGTCAAATTGGGAAATTTTAGTCTTATTTCTCAAGGGGAAACTACCTTTATTCGGTAGTAATTTTAGGCAAACAAAACCACTGAGCATAAGCAATTTTTCAGTATTTAAACAGAGACAAGTATACCATTCCCGAGAGTCACATTATCCCGACACCAGGTGAACCAATGGACACCTTGTCCTCTTAAATCAGATCACGAAATTTATAGTAATATATATGACCTCATTTTAAAATTCAAAAACAATTATATAAATATACAAGAGGCCCATGGGCCTTAACGCTCACCTGAAGATATGTCTAATATTGTTTGCAAAGTGCAATAGAAAATATATTAAGTACAGAAACTTTACAAGTTTTCTCAAGTTAAGAACTCCCACAAAACTTAATCAGAAATATATCCACTAACTTTTCATTTATAAGTACCTTATAAAATATGCATGAAGTAACTGTAGTGCAATCATTAATCAATTTCAGTATAATTATGCAGCTATGTCCTTGACCTTTGAACATATATGACTTCAAACCATATATGATTGTCATGTCAATACCTTCAATATTCTAATATACATGACTATGCATGAAATTAATAGCTTTCAAGATAATTAGCAATTTAAGTCATCTTCTGCAGCTGTGACCTTGACCTTTCAACATATTACCTTGACCCATATATCAAAATGATCATCATGTCAATACCTACAATATTCTAATATACATGCCTATACAAAAACTCAATAGTTTTCAAGATAATAAGCAATTTAAGTCTTCTGTTGCAGCTGTGACCTTGACCTTTCAACATATGACCTTGAACCATATATCAAAATCATCGTTGTTGCAAAACCTACAATATTCTACTATATATGCCTATACAAAAAGTTAATAGTTTTCAAGATAATTAGCAAGTTCAGTCTTCTTTTGCAGCTGTGACCTTGAACTTTCAACATATGACCTTGAACCATATATCAAAATGATCGTCATGTCAATACCTACAACATCGAATATACATGCCTATACAAAAAGTTAATAGTTTTCAAGATAATTAGCAATTTAAGTCTTCTGTTGCAGCTGTGACCTTGACCTTTCAACATATGACCTTGAACCATATATCAAAATGATCGTTGTTGCAATACCTACAATATTCAAATATACATGCCTATACAAAAAAAACAAGAGGCCCAAAAGGGCCTGTGGAGCTCAACTGACAAAAATGGTTCTTGTGCCTTCATTTATATAAACTCAGTACAAGGACTTGAGCTGACGTTAAATGCTAAATATAAAAGCTGTAGGCCTTACAGTTTCAGAGAAGAATATTTTGAAATTTGACTTCCCATATAAGTATATGTAGATATATGTGCCCCTTGGTGGGACCAAAAATGGACCGGGGGCCACCATTTGTACAAACCTGGTAAAGGGACTTGAGCTGATGTTAAATATAAAAGCATTATGCCTTACAGTTCCAGAGAAAAAAATTTTTAAATTTGATTTCCAATATATACATGTACATATGCAGATATATGGACCCCTGGGGTGGGGCCAAAAATGGACCGGGGCCACCATTTGTACAAACTTGGTAAAGGGGCTCAAGCTGATATTAACTGCCAAATATGAAAGCTTAAGGCTTCATGGTTTCAGAGAAGAAGATTTTCAAAGTTGATATCCCATTATAAGCCATATATGCATATGCAGATATATGGACCCCTTGGGTGGGGCCGAAAATGGACCGGGGGCTACCATTTGTACAAACTTGGTAAAGGGGCTCAAGCTGATATTAACTGCCAAATATGAAAGCTTAAGGCTTCATGGTTTCAGAGAAGAAGATTTTCAAAGTTGATATCTCATTATAAGCCTTATTTTCACTTTTTACGAAGTATGACAGAAAAACGCTAAAAACGCGTAACCTAGTTTTTGACAGAATTTCACGAAATGTACAACCTACATGTTTAAGGCTTTCTTGAAGCTAAATATCACATCAGATTTTGAATATAACCTATGGTTTCAGAGAAGAAACTTATTTTAGGTTTTTTACATTCTAGGTCGCTGTGACCTACTTTTGGTTGCCATGGAAACCAATTGAACAAATTTTCATCTACTCCTTCTAGGGATCATTCCTGCAAAGTTTTGCTAAAATTGGCCCAGTAGTTTCTGAGTTTTTGCTGTTAACGGACGCACACACGCATCATGCCATAAGCTCATCTGGCTTTAGCCAGTTGAGCTAATAATAGTTTTCAAGCTAATTAGCAATTTAAGTCTTCTGTTGCAGCTGTGACCTTGACCTTTCATACATGACCTTGAACCTTATAAAAATGTTTCTCATGTCAATACCTACAATAGTCCAATATACATGCCTATACAAAAACTTAATAGTTTTTTCAAGATAATTAGCAATTTAAGTCATCTTCTGCAGCTGTGACCTTGACCTTTGAACATATGACCTTGAACCATATATCAAAATGTTTCTCATTTCAATACCTACAATATTCTAGTATACATGCCTATACAAAAAGTTAATAGTTTTCAAGATAATTAGCAATTTAAGTCTTCTTCTGCAGCTGTGACCTTGACCTTTCAACATTTGACCTTGAACCATATATCAAAATGATCCTTGATGCAATACCTACAATATTCTATTATACATGCCTATACAAAAAATTAATAGTTTTCAAGATAATTGGCAATTTAAGTCTTCTTTTGCAGCTGTGACCTTGACCTTTCAACATATGACCTTGAACTATATATCAAAATGATTGTCATGTCAATACCTACAATATTCTAATATACATGCCTATACAAAAAGTTTATAGTTTTGAAGATATAGTGACAAATATATAATTTCTAGCAATTTCCCCACTCAGTGCCTTACAATTTTCCCATTTTTGGCCCCATGGCTATCATTTGTGCAAATTTGAAAATAGACGACCTAAGGATGTTTTAAATGAAATAACTAAGGCATATCTCTTGTAGATTCAGAGGAGAAGATTTTTAAAGTTTTTTACTATTTCCCCCCTTGTGGGGCCCCAAGGGGACATAACTCCTTCATTTGTGCAAATCTGAAAGGGCTTCACCCAGGCATGATTGTTACCAAGTTTCATTAAATTTGGCCTGGTGGTTTTGGAGGAGAAGATTAAAATGTAAAAAGTTTATGCACGACGCAAGACGGACGGAGATGGATAGCAATAGCTCATCTGAGCTTTCAGCTCAGGTGAGCTAAAAATCAATTCAAATTATGCACTTTCACAGATTGTCCGCAACTCCTTTCCACAGGTATATTCATCTTAGATAACACACATTTACATTAAGATGATTTTCATTAGCAACACATATGTGTATAGCCACACAGATATATATACACAATGTCTGTAAATTGTAAGTCTGTTTTATCACAAATTAGCCACATGAAGGTAAACAAAGACAGAGAGATAAACTTTATAATTTATACTTTAATTAGCTATAAAATATGATAATATTAGAGAAAAATGTTCTGATGCTAAAACTTGGGTCATGTTTATCGTGTCTTCTTACCTTTATTATTATTAATAGTAGTACGACATGTAGGTAATCTTGACTGGGTTATTTTGATCTTAAACCGGTAAAAAAACTGTAAAATGTTCAATTCTATGTTGTTTCAGGGTTCATACAGTTTCAGACTGTAGTAATAATTTTTTTCACAGAAATGTTTTCACTGGCTTGATTTCATCATTTGTAAACCATTTTAGTCCAAAATTAAAATTTTACAAGTGCATTTCAAAAGGAAGTCTTTCCTGTAAGAAAACAACTCTCAATTATTCAAAACAACCCTATCTACATCTACAGGGTAACTGGACAGGGCCACAGCATCAAGGCATCGTGTCGAGTCCAAAGAACTCAAAACTGTTTGTGTATCAACCTCAAGATTTTTTTTTGATTGAATTGGCACTTTGTCTATTTGATATTATTTCATACATATTGAAACATCATCAACTATATACCAATAAGCAACATTGGGGAGATCTACATCTAATGCTATGAAAGGCTATAGCATTAGATGTAGATCTCCCCAATGTTGCTTACTGGTATAAACATGTATAGCTACCTCAGCAAAGCAGTACGGGGCCTTAGTCTGTTTTATATTATTTCATATATATTAAAACATCATCAACTACATGTATATACCAGTAAGCAACATTGGGGAGATCTACATCTAGGCTACCTCAGCAAAGAAGGAAATGGTGTTTATCCTTTCCTGTCTAGACCACAGGTATTCTTTGGTTTATCTACAATGCAGTCCGTTTGTAGAAAGCAACTCTGACCTATAGGTAGGATATAACAATGCTAAGAAATAACAAGCCTTCTTTCTCCTTCATGAATTATCAATATGTTTTTACCTGGTTAATGAAGATTTCCCTAATTGAATTTGTGATTATTCTTTCATGTAAAAAAAACGGTGTTTACATATGTACTAATGACGCAACAGAATATGCAAATCCCTAGGTAAACCAAAAACCCCAGAAACCACATCTTATTAACTGATCTAATTTAGTAATTATTTAGAAAATATCATAATACATCTTGTTAATCTAACTGTAAAAATGAAAACCTATCTGGTAACAAAACAAAATCTCGTATTTGGAGCTGACACAATTGTTACGTGCACAAAAAAAAAACCAAAAAAACCCACTTTCGTGTATATCCCAGTCGTGTCTTTAAAAGCATAATAGCACATTATATTAGATTTTTAAAAATAAATGTTTGCTTGTTGGTTTTTTTATTTTAAATTTGAGTAATTCAATGCATAATAAGTACATTTTATCAGCCTTTTCATTTTTTTTTCTTATAAATTCTGGTTGAATTGCATACCAATGTTTATTTTCAAAGCATTTTTTTATAATAATTTTTTTAAATCAAAAACTACATCACTTTTATTTACATTTAAAATCTAATCACTGTTATATTTTAAATTTTCTTTAATGCATAACTGTAATTAAATCCATGTCAAAAATCACTACCATTTCTTACATCAATCTCCAAGTCTATCTACACCATATATGTGTGTGATTGACAGATGAAATAATGATAAACTATATATAAGGTGTAAACAGACAATAGTCTTAATTACAGAATTACCTGTTCAGGTATACCTTTACATACAAAAGGTTTTGTTAAAGGTGATACACCTGAATTACTTTACAGCAAGCTTGAATAACTCCTGTAAGATAATGTACTTGTGTTTCTTGCTGATTTATCAAGCATGACAGCTAATGTGTCATTACAGTGCAGCTAACTGTGTAAGATATAACACAGCAATACTGTAAAACAGCTTACTGTGCAGGATGTGACACTGCAAAACTGTTAACAGTTCACTGTGGAGGGTATGACACTGCAGTGTTGTTAAAATAGCACACTATATGTTGTGACACTGCAGTGTTGTTAAACAGCTTACTATGCAGGACGTGACACTGCAGTGTTTGTAAACTGCTTACTGTGTTGTGAAGCTGCAGTGTTGTTAAACAGCTTACTGTGACACGACGGTGGTGTTAAATAACTTGCTGTGTAGGATGAGGCACTGCAGTGCTGTTCAATAACTTGCTGAGTAGGACGTGACACTGCAGTGCTGTTAAATAACTTGCTTTTTAGGATGTGGCACTGCAGTGCTGTTAAATGTTACTTTGTAGAATATGTATGATGTATGCTACAACAATGCAGACAGAATGCTACAACAATGAATTATAATAAATTAACTGAAGACAAATTTTTAACATCATATCATGCCCCATCCTTTGAAGGATACATAGAACTGTAGAACTGACACAAATTTATGGGTGATACAGGCTCCTAAAATGTTAGAATGTTCTAAGTTATGTTATTCATTTAATTTTTATCAGAGGTGCTCTTTAGCAGCACTTAGACACAGTACTCCAGTTATGACTCTTTTCAGAAAGACTACCAAGTAATGTGCATATTATAGCTATATTATGCACACTGGACAGAAGAAAATCAACATTAAAAATTTCAAAGTCTCAAGGTAAGATTTAACCCCTAAAACTTTGAAAGCCACTTCACCAGGTCTGCTTATAAGTTAGAGAACTTAGCTAAGCATGCTTGGTTAATTTGTGAAAAGTAAATTAACATAGCATCAAACTTCTATGCTATCTGTGCTAAAATCAAAGGTATTTTAAATAGAACTTTGGTTACTGTTTGTAAAATTTAGATAAAATCTAGTTAAAATCTATATTGTTCAACAATGTCAACAATATTTGGAATAATATTCTTCCCAGCCAGACTGGTAAGAGATGATTTTAAAAATGATGTTTAATGCCCAGCTGAAACAGAGACAGCCAGTTTTGAAATGGTGGAGGAAACCGGAATTACCCAAGAAAACCAATTACCTTTGGCAACACAAGGATCTTTATGAGGAAAGCATGTCAGTTACTGGTAAAACAAGTTTATCAGATCAGTTACATTTATCTTAAAATGGATCAAACATTTAATCTTAGGGATGATTGCCATAGAAAAATCAGTATTTCAAACATACATTTTTAGGTTTTATTTGGAAGACATTTGGTATTTAATATACACAAAAGTACATTATATTCGACTAATATTAAAACGTTTTTAAACCAACAAGTTGTTATCACAATGACAATGTCCAGATCTATCCCAGAACATCCTAATGACCTTTACAAGGTCATGTAACCATGATTTTTTGTGCTTTGCATACTTTATCACACAACCACAACATTATGTTTAAATGTCCTTAAATGGTACCTGTACATGTAATAGAGACAACCTTGTAGAAAGTAGCTCAGATTAGATATTATAGATTCTTATTTTCCAAATATTTCATTTCACACAGGTTCAACTGCATCCATATCAGAGGTCAAATTACCAGTTCATAATTGTCTAAACTGACCTAAAAAATATAAATTCCTGAAGTATCAACAATTAAGGTCTGGTTTTTGTAAGAAAGTTTAAACTTATATAATCACTTTTGTAGTGTCATAATCACACATGATTGGTTTAAGAAAGACAGATACTTAAAATATACCTAACAAAGGATTGTTTTCTTTGGATTAACTGGAGTATACTTACAAATTAAAGTAGAATTATTATTATCTAACAATAGAAGAAGTAGCTTTGCCTGGAACAATACAAGTAACTGTTTAATTTTCAGATTTCCACTAAAAAGCTAGCAAGAGTTTCTTTTTATATCCCCACCCACAATAAATATTATAGGCTTAACAATTTTAATGAGTTGTTTTACACAATAACATTTAAAATGACTTAACAAATGATTTTCAGAATTTTAGTGGAGTTTGCAAATAGAACAAAAATTCCTGAAAATTGGTTTTTCAGTCTCTTTGATATTAGAGATGTGTGGTGAAAAAAGTGAGATTGGGAAATAGTTATTTCATTTGTATCAAAATGTCACCAACTACATGTATTACTAAAGTAGCAAAAATCTTTCCCTTATATGGAATCACAAGAATATAGCACTTTTATCACATTTTAAGCATCTTATAAATCCAGATATTTGAAACAATTACTATATCCATAAAAGAGGAACGGGTCAATGGAGTTTTACAGGCAAATCAAGAATTTTTTATCTGCTGTGGGATGGTAAAAAGAAATCTTGAGTACCATGAAAACCCACCAACTTATAGTCAGTAAAATGACAAGCTTTCTCGCATTAAGAGGATCTGTTGTGAGAATGAATGTGAGACACTGTGTTAAGTTAGTACTTCTGACCACATAAGTTTAACTGTTAGTTCCTTTGACTACTTGTCAAACAAAGCTTTTTTCCTTTCCCTGTCAGGATCTACAACTCCACAATTCTAAATAAATAGCAATTAGCTCTTCCAACTTGATATATAAATACTGTATATGTAGAAATATTCACTGGTATAAACTTTCGCAGTTTTGGTATGGAGAGCATTTTCGCTGGTATAAACGTTCGCGGTCACGCTGTGCTTTAACACTAGCATCTGACGAAGGATATAAAATTTCACGAGTGGATTTATTTTCGCAGTTGATAAGCCACCGCGAAAATAGCGAACAATACACAGCGAATATTTCTACGTATACAGTATAAATATATAATACAAGTACCAGTTAAATTTTGATGTGCCAGATGTGCACATTTCAGAAATTCATTCCTCATCAGTGACACTAAGACCGAAAAGTTTGATACGTAAAAAATATAAGCCAAACAGTTGAAAATAATGAATCTAAAGTTTCAAATTGATATAAATCCAAATCTAGCTAAGGAATGCTTTGCATGAGGGAACAAACCTTAGTTTTAAATAAATTTCAAATTTTAGACGAATGAAAATTTTGATAAATTGTACACTTTCTGATAGCACAAAGTACTGCCTACTGAGTTATGGATACCCTCGAGGAAATGTTCAAAACCCCATTTTCATTTCCATTTTCAAGAATACATATTCCATAACCACACACACACACACACACACACACACACACACACACACACACACACACACATATATATACATGTATATATATTGTTTACTACTCTTGTCTCATAAACACATGTTCTATGTGATGACAAAACAAAATTTTATTGTCAGTCAATAGCATTTCTAAAGAAAACATGGTTTATAAATTTAATTTAAATGCAGATATACCAATTGCTGGCTATAAATTTGGCAACATCTGATCTGAATGATCATGAGATAAAGTTTGTCAATAAACCAGGATACAGAAAAGTTAATCACACCACGTTATATAAATGACATCAAAATATATATGTACAGTTTCCTCTATCAGACTTATTATATGGACACATGTGTAACTGAAATGACATTCTGCAATAATAACAAATTTACGAATATTTTCAATATCCATGGACAATCATCTAATTTAAAGCAATTTTCAGAACAAATAATATTATCACTTTGTAACTCAAAATATTTTATGTTGAAGAATCGTTTACATATGTCAATCTATATTTTAATCAATTCTTTTTTACCAAACATAACTTAAGAAATAAATGTAGAATATCAAAACTGTGAAAGCATGTACTAATACACATCTCTTTATTTCTAAAATTGTTCCAAAATAAAATGAAAGAATCTTTTTCATGAGAAATTTATCAAAAATTTGAGTCAATGTTAACTAACTTAACTTTGAATGGGAACATTGAGATCATTTTTAAACTTCAGATCCACGGCGTTGCCAGGTCTGTGATTACTGATGAATCAAGCTCCTTAAGCCAGAGTTAACTTAATAAATCTGAGTTGTTTTACCCTTAGACCTGTTCTTAAAAACTTACCAAATACATGTAAAACACAGATCTATAAAAAGTGAAATATGTACCAAAAGAAGGGGCAAAAAACCCATTTCAGGGTGCAAAACAACCAATGGCAAACAGACATAGGGACGAAACAACCCAATAACACTGTAATACTAGTACAAGAAGGTAATGAGTCTATGGGACTTAAGCTTTTTACTGAATCTGACTCTAATCCATCATAAGTTTAACTTCCATTTTTTTTTCTCTTTTCATCTCCCATTTTTCATTTGGCAGGATTGTTAAATTATTGTATAAATCATCTGTGATCTAGCACTAGTTAACGAAACTTTTTGGATATAAAAAACAACAATTTGTGCATTTCATAAACTTATTTGATGTACATAGCATCAAGTCATTAGTCCTTGTTTCTTCTGACCTTTACACAATTTATGCCTAATGGAAGTGTTTAGGGTCAGAACCATTTCTATATCAAAAACCCAGGATTTTCCAATACCAAGTGATGTCTGAGAAGGCACTGCCTCAATTCACTTTTGACTATGATTATTTGTGGAACCATACAGAAATGTTACTTACTTTAATGGATAAGTGAATAATTTGCCTTTAAAAAATATTTATATATGTAGCAGACCAGGCTTAATAGGTGACCGACTGACCAGGTAGCTCAGTCAGAGGATTTGAGTCCTGGTTTGGCCACTGCATTTATCCCTTTCCTGTTACATTTGGGGGCTCATCCAACCATGGAAAGTGGCCGACCAGCAGGTTGGTCCCAGGGTAGAACTTGGTAATTTCAATTCAAAGTAGTTGAATCAAAAAGAGGAGAGGAGGAATGTGGCAGACCAGGCTTGACAGGTGTCGGGGTAGCTCAGTCTGTAGAGCATCCAGATAGTGGGGGAAGGTGCCAGCTTCGAGTCCTGGTTTGGTCGCTGCATTTTCCCCTTTCCTGTTACAAATATTTTATGATGTCATCAATGCTGTTTTGAGAACTGGGATCAATTTCTTTGGTGTTGATGTTTACTGATCTCTTATACAATTATGTGACATCGCAAACTCTCTCATTCAAATACTTTTGAAGACCAAATCATTCACTTATCAATCAAGGTTAGTAACTTTTCTCCTTTTCAAATAGTAGCAAAATGGCATGAGTTACTATCAGAAAAGCATGTATTTTTGATATAAAAATTGTTCTGAACTTACACACTGCTGCCCAGCATACAGTGTGTTAGGGTCACAGGAAATTTGGACTACATGACATATGATGATGGGATGTTTGTGTTTCAATGTCATATCACTGCCATTGATTCACTTGAGGTTCCTAATCTGCATGATTCAAAAAACGACAAACAACAGAATTCATTAATAAATTATCGTAGAAAGCTTTCCCTTTTTGACTGAGATAATACATATTTTGTGCTTAAGTTAAAAATTGCATGTATGTCACAAGATGCACATTTATTTTCATACTTAGAAGATAAATAATGAGTGCTTTGTCACTGATAAATTATCCAATCAATTCAGCTGAGATTCACACCTGTAAGTCTTAGACCAGAAAACTGTAGTGTACTGTGTAGATTTACTGTTTATCACTCAATTATAAGACAAACTATGTGCAATTTTGCTAACCAGGGCTCTCTAACCACATGGTGTCTGGTTGGTTACACAGAAGTCCCATACACTGAAATTTTAGATTCAAAATTCTAAACAGCAGTCAGTGGACAGGTGGTTGACACTGGCAAGCTCCTATCTTGTTTATTTCCTACGTCTGAAATTAATGGAAAACAAACAAAAATGATACTTACGTGGATGTCGACAGTAAAGTCGGTTCCATCTAGTAGCATTACTGTACATGTTATATGATGTTTATGTTTCTTTGAGGGTGGGTGGTCAGAATCATTTTTGTGCTTAACACCCCTCCCTGTGCGGCGACGACTTAGAAATCGAAAAAACCTTGACATTTTTAGCGGTTAAATGCCAACCGATCGTTTTAAAACAATGATAAAAACATTCTACATCATTCAAAGTTGCTAAAAACATAAAATATATATCATCAATTAATCCATTTTGTTGTTATTATTCTACTTTTCTGCATTAAGTGACTCACAAATCTGCTTCCTCTCCTTTACCGATTTATACCGAAATAAACCGAATTCTCCCGACAGCCTCGCTTTAAATATTTTTTATCTTAACCCGCGTGATAGCGGTAAATTTGGTTTTTATACACACGTTTCCTGGTTATCGTTTTTTAAAGCCCTTTTATCACTAAGATATAATATCTTTAAATAATTCGACAAGTTACTAATGATAGCTTGATTTGGAATCATCTTATATGTTCCAATATTTAGAAATATCTCATGAACAAATAAAAAAAAACAAAAACAATTTTATTTGCGCAAACACATGGTACAAGACCAGAAGTCCATTAAGACGTATGTAAATAAATTGGTTACATATATATAACAGGGATGTATATATAGCTATTTAAAGTATTATAGGTCCCTGCATATAAGTCTCTGGTACAGTATACAATATTGATATTTAAGCAATGCAAAAAGTGAAATCAAACTAAGAAACAGACAGACAAACGAATATTAGATATGTATATATTTTTCATTGTATTTTAAAAAGCTATATTATTCAGAAATAATGATTATTATTTTTTTTCAAAGTATTTTAATTATTAATTTTAATAAACTTGGTAAAAATTTACCAGTAGTATCAGAAGTCCATGAATTACTTGGACTTCTGGTAGTATATAAATGACTTATCGTGTCTTTGTCGCCGGTTTCAACACAGACAAACATATCAATGCGTATTGAAAATCCGAGTCTGGTTTCAAGTAGCAAAAGTGTCACACCGAACTAACAAATAGTAAATAAAAAGATGGCTTCAATATTGCTGACATGATAAAGATGTTTTATATATTTTTGTTGCTTGCGCCTTAGTTCTTTAGCCGTAGAACTTTTGTGCAGAACACTTATTTCTGTTGGAAAAGAAAACAGAAGGTCCCGTTCAAGAGTAAAAAAGGCGTTTTGATGTAAAAGTTTTCAATATTATTACGCATAAGAAGTTCAGAGTACTGATCACGTGGTACCGTCATGTCAAATTCCAATGTTTTAAATACTTCGTTCAGAAGATTAAAAAAAAAATACGCATAACATCACCTTGCGATGGACCGATGCCCCAGTAATAAACAAAGGCTTGTATAATACTGTATTAAATCTAAGAAAAGAACCGGAGGTATAGACCTATTGCTCTGAACAGTCTATTAGAAACTATTAGAGGTAAATTGAAACTCAACATTGCCTAGACCAATAGGCGTAAGCGATAGAGTAACGTATAACAGCGCCTGTATAATGAATGAACCTATAGGCTTGGGACGGGCAGTTACTTTAAAACAATATCGGTATGATGGATCTAATTAAAGTCTCGGAACAGAAAGACACTCGATAACAACACTTGAGTGATGGATCTAGTGACTTAAGAGTTACTTTATAACAGTACTGGAATGATTGACCTATAGTCTCTGAACAGACAGTTACTTTTTAACGGCGGTCCCGGTATAATGGACCTATAGGTTCGGCACAGACAGTTACTTTATAACAATCCCGGTATAATGGACCTATAGGTTCGGCACAGACAGTTACTTTATAACAATCCCGGTATAATGGACCTATAGGTTCGGCACAGACAGTTACTTTATAACAATCCCGGTATGTTGGACTTATAGGTTCGGCACAGACAGTTACTTTATAACAATCCCGGTATAATGGACCTATAGGTTCGGCACAGACAGTTACTTTATAACAATCCCGGTATAATGGACCTATAGGTTCGGCACAGACAGTTACTTTATAACAATCCCGGTATAATGGACCTATAGGTTCGGCACAGACAGTTACTTTATAACAATCCCGGTATAATGGACCTATAGGTTCGGCACAGACAGTTACTTTATAACAATCCCGGTATAATGGACCTATAGGTTCGGCACAGACAGTTACTTTATAACAATCCCGGTATAATGGACCTATAGGTTCGGCACAGACAGTTACTTTATAACAATCCCGGTATAATGGACCTATAGGTTCGGCACAGACAGTTACTTTATAACAATCCCGGTATAATGGACCTATAGGTTCGGCACAGACAGTTACTTTATAACAATCCCGGTATAATGGACCTATAGGTTCGGCACAGACAGTTACTTTATAACAATCCCGGTATAATGGACCTATAGGTTCGGCACAGACAGTTACTTTATAACAATCCCGGTATAATGGACCTATAGGTTCGGCACAGACAGTTACTTTATAACAATCCCGGTATAATGGACCTATAGGTTCGGCACAGACAGTTACTTTATAACAATCCCGGTATAATGGACCTATAGGTTCGGCACAGACAGTTACTTTATAACAATCCCGGTATAATGGACCTATAGGTTCGGCACAGACAGTTACTTTATAACAATCCCGGTATAATGGACCTATAGGTTCGGCACAGACAGTTACTTTATAACAATCCCGGTATAATGGACCTATAGGTTCGGCACAGACAGTTACTTTATAACAATCCCGGTATAATGGACCTATAGGTTCGGCACAGACAGTTACTTTATAACAATCCCGGTATAATGGACCTATAGGTTCGGCACAGACAGTTACTTTATAACAATCCCGGTATAATGGACCTATAGGTTCGGCACAGACAGTTACTTTATAACAATCCCGGTATAATGGACCTATAGGCTCGGCACAGACAGTTACTTTATAACAATCCCGGTATAATGGACCTATAGGTTCGGCACAGACAGTTTACTTTATAACAATCCCGGTATAATGGACCTATAGGTTCGGCACAGACAGTTACTTTATAACAATCCCGGTATAATGGACCTATAGGTTCGGCACAGACAGTTACTTTATAACAATCCCGGTATAATGGACCTATAGGTTCGGCACAGACAGTTACTTTATAACAATCCCGGTATAATGGACCTATAGGTTCGGCACAGACAGTTACTTTATAACAATCCCGGTATGTTGGACTTATAGGTTTGGCACAGACAGTTACTTTATAACAATCCCGGTATAATGGACCTATAGGTTCGGCACAGACAGTTACTTTATAACAATCCCGGTATAATGGACCTATAGGTTCGGCACAGACAGTTACTTTATAACAATCCCGGTATGTTGGACTTATAGGTTCGGCACAGACAGTTACTTTATAACAATCCCGGTATAATGGACCTATAGGTTCGGCACAGACAGTTACTTTATAACAATCCCGGTATAATGGACCTATAGGTTCGGCACAGACAGTTACTTTATAACAATCCCGGTATAATGGACCTATAGGTTCGGCACAGACAGTTACTTTATAACAATCCCGGTATAATGGACCTGTAGGTTCGGCACAGACAGTTACTTTATAACAATCCCGGTATGTTGGACTTATAGGTTCGGCACAGACAGTTACTTTATAACAATCCCGGTATAATGGACCTATAGGTTCGGCACAGACAGTTACTTTATAACAATCCCGGTATAATGGTCCTATAGGTTCGGCACAGACAGTTACTTTATAACAATCCCGGTATGTTGGACTTATAGGTTCGGCACAGACAGTTACTTTATAACAATCCCGGTATAATGGACCTATAGGTTCGGCACAGACAGTTACTTTATAACAATCCCGGAATAATGGACCTATAGGTTCGGCACAGACAGTTACTTTATAACAATCCCGGTATAATGGACCTATAGGTTCGGCACAGACAGTTACTTTATAACAATCCCGGTATAATGGACCTATAGGTTCGGCACAGACAGTTACTTTATAACAATCCCGGTATAATGGACCTATAGGTTCGGCACAGACAGTTACTTTATAACAATCCCGGTATAATGGTCCTATAGGTTCGGCACAGACAGTTACTTTATAACAATCCCGGTATGTTGGACTTATAGGTTCGGCACAGACAGTTACTTTATAACAATCCCGGTATAATGGACCTATAGGTTCGGCACAGACAGTTACTTTATAACAATCCCGGTATGTTGGACTTATAGGTTCGGCACAGACAGTTACTTTATAACAATCCCGGTATAATGGTCCTATAGGTTCGGCACAGACAGTTACTTTATAACAATCCCGGTATAATGGACCTATAGGTTCGGCACAGACAGTAACTTTATAACAATCCCGGTATAATGGACCTATAGGTTCGGCACAGACAGTTACTTTATAACAATCCCGGTATAATGGACCTATAGGTTCGGCAAAGACAGTAACATTATAACAATCCCGGTATAATGGACCTATAGGTTCGGCACAGACAGTTACTTTATAACAATCCCGGTATAATGGACCTATAGGTTCGGCACAGACAGTTACTTTATAACAATCCCGGTATAATGGAACTATAGGTTCGGCACAGACAGTTACTTTATAACAATCCCGGTATAATGGACTTATAGGTTCGGCACAGACAGTTACTTTATAACAATCCCGGTATAATGGACCTATAGGTTCGGCACAGACAGTTACTTTATAACAATCCCGGTATAATGGACCTATAGGTTCGGCACAGACAGTTACTTTATAACAATCCCGGTATAATGGACCTATAGGTTCGGCACAGACAGTTACTTTATAACAATCCCGGTATAATGGACCTATAGGTTCGGCACAGACAGTTACTTTATAACAATCCCGGTATAATGGACCTATAGGTTCGGCACAGACAGTTACTTTATAACAATCCCGGTATAATGGACCTATAGGTTCGGCACAGACAGTTACTTTATAACAATCCCGGAATAATGGACCTATAGGTTCGGCACAGACAGTTACTTTATAACAATCCCGGTATAATGGACCTATAGGTTCGGCACAGACAGTTACTTTATAACAATCCCGGTATAATGGACCTATAGGTTCGGCACAGACAGTTACTTTATAACAATCCCGGTATAATGGACCTATAGGTTCGGGACAAAAGTTAAACAGTACCGATATGATGAACCTTTATCTCGGGACAGACAGTAACTTTATAACTGTCCTGGTAAGATAGATCTTTATCTCGGGACAGACAGTAACTTTATAACAGTCCTGCTAAGATAGATCTTTATCTCGGGACAGACAGTAACTTTATAACAGTCCTGCTAAGATAGATCTTTATCTCGGGACAGACAGTAACTTTATAACTGTCCTGGTAAGATAGATCTTTATCTCGGGACAGACAGTAACTTTATAACAGTCCTGGTAAAATAGATCTTTATCTCGGGACAGACAGTAACTTTATAACAGTCCTGCTAAGATAGATCTTTATCTCGGGACAGACAGTAACTTTATAACAGTCCTGGTAAAATAGATCTCTATCTCGGGACAGACAGTAACTTTATAACAGTCCTGGTAAAATATATCTTTATCTCGGGACAGACAGTAACTTTATAACAGTCCTGGTAAGATAGATCTTTATCTCGGGACAGACAGTAACTTTATAACAGTCCTGCTAAGATAGATCTTTATCTCGGGACAGACAGTAACTTTATAACAGTCCTGGTATAATAGATCTTTATCTCGGGACAGACAGTAACTTTATAACAGTCCTGGTATAATAGATCTTTATCTCGGGACAGACAGTAACTTTATAACAGTCCTGCTAAGATAGATCTTTATCTCGGGACAGACAGTAACTTTATAACAGTCCTGGTATAATAGATCTTTATCTCGGGACAGACAGTAACTTTATAACAGTCCTGGTAAAATAGATCTTTATCTCGGGACAGACAGTAACTTTATAACAGTCCTGCTAAGATAGATCTTTATCTCGGGACAGACAGTAACTTTATAACAGTCCTGGTATAATAGATCTTTATCTCGGGACAGACAGTAACTTTATAACAGTCCTGGTAAAATAGATCTTTATCTCGGGACAGACAGTAACTTTATAACAGTCCTGCTAAGATAGATCTTTATCTCGGGACAGACAGTAACTTTATAACAGTCCTGCTAAGATAGATCTTTATCTCGGGACAGACAGTAACTTTATAACAGTCCTGGTAAAATAGATCTTTATCTCGGGACAGACAGTAACTTTATAACAGTCCTGGTAAAATAGATCTTTATCTCGGGACAGACAGTAACTTTATAACAGTCCTGCTAAGATAGATCTTTATCTCGGGACAGACAGTAACTTTATAACAGTCCTGCTAAGATAGATCTTTATCTCGGGACAGACAGTAACTTTATAACAGTCCTGCTAAGATAGATCTTTATCTCGGGACAGACAGTAACTTTATAACAGTCCTGCTAAGATAGATCTTTATCTCGGGACAGACAGTAACTTTATAACAGTCCTGCTAAGATAGATCTTTATCTCGGGACAGACAGTAACTTTATAACAGTCCTGCTAAGATAGATCTTTATCTCGGGACAGACAGTAACTTTATAACAGTCCTGCTAAGATAGATCTTTATCTCGGGACAGACAGTAACTTTATAACAGTCCTGGTAAAATAGATCTTTATCTCGGGACAGACAGTAACTTTATAACAGTCCTGGTATGATGGACTAAGCCGGCTCTGTACAGACAGTTACCTCATAACAGTACCGGTATGATGAACCTATAGGCTTTGTACAGAGAGTTACTCGATAACAGTACCGGTATGATGAACCTATAGGCTCTGTACAGAGTTATTCGACAATAGTACCAGTATGATGAACCTGTAGGCTTTGTACAGAGAATTACCCGATAACAGTACCGGTATGATGAACCTGTAGGCTTTGTACAGAGAATTACCCGATACAGTACCGGTATGATGAACCTGTAGGCTTTGTACAGAGAGTTACCCGATAACAGTACCGGTATGATGAACCTATAGGCTTTGTACAGAGAGTTACCCGATAACAGTACCGGTATGATGAACCTATAGGATTTGTACAGAGAGTTACCCGATATCAATACCGGTGTGATGAACCTGTAGGCTCTGTACAGAGTTATTCGACAATAGTACCAGTATGATGAACCTGTAGGCTCTGTACAGAGAATTACCCGATAACAGTACCGGTATGATGAACCTGTGGGTTTTGTACAGAGAGTTACCCGATAACAGTACCGGTATGATGAACCTATAGGATTTGTACAGAGTTACTCGATAACAGTACCGATATGATGAACCTATAGGCTCTGTACAGAGTTATTCGACAAAAGTACCAGTATGATGAACCTGTAGGCTTTGTACAGAGAATTACCCGATAACAGTACCAGTATGATGAACCTGTAAGCTTTGTACAGAGAATTACCCGATAACAGTACCGGTATGATGAACCTGTAGGCTTTGTACAGAGAGATACCCGATAACAGTACCGGTATGATGAACCTGTAGGCTCTGTACAGAGAGTTACCCGATAACAGTACCGGTATGATGAACCTATAGGCTTTTAACAAAGAATTACCCGATAACAGTACCGGTATGATGAACCTATAGAATTTTTTACAAAGAGTTACCCGATAATAGTACCGGTATGATGAACATATAGGATTTATACAGAGAGTAACCCGATAACAGTACCGGTATGATGAACCTGTAGGCTCTGTACAGAGAGTTACCCGATAACAGTACCGGTATGATGAACCTATAGGCTTTTTACAAAGAGTTACCCGATAACAGTACCGGTATGATGAACCTATAGGCTTTTTACAAAGAGTTACCCGATAATAGTACCGGTATGATAAACATATAGGATTTATACAGAGAGTAACCCGATAACACTACCGGTATGATTAACCTATAGGCTTTTTACAAAGAGTTACCCGATAACAGTACCGGTATGATGAACATAAAGGATTTGTACAGAGTTACCCGATAACAGTACAGGTATGATGGACCTATTGTTTCGGTACACTAGCTTTATAACAGTACCGGTATGGATGGACCTATAGGCTCGCTAGAGAGAGTAACTTTACAATAGTACCGGTATGATAAACCAATTAACTTGGGACAGACAGTAACTATGTAACAGTGACGGCATGAAAGACATATAGGCATTGGACAAATAGTTACCTTAATTCTTCAGAAATGGACTGAAAAGTTTAAAACTGACAGTTACTATATAACAGTCACGGTATAATGGACCTGTAGGCTCTGTATAAGTCACTTTATAACAGTACTGATATGATGAACCTGTAGGCTCTGTATAAGTCACTTTATAACAGTACCGGTATGATGAACCTATAGGCTCTGTATAAGTCATTTTATAACAGTACCGGTATGATGAACCTATAGGCTCTGTATAAGTCACTTATAACAGCACCGGTATGATGAACCTATAGGCTCTGTATCAGTCACTTTATAACAGTACCGGTATGATGAACCTATAGGCTCTGTATAAGTCACTTTATAACAGTACCGGTATGATGAACCTAAAGGCTCTGTATAAGTCATTTTATAACAGTACCGGTATGATGGACCTATAGGCTAGGGACAGAGACTGACTTTAAACATTCCTGGTACGATGGACCTTTAGACTGGCTTTTGAGAGTAACTTTACAATAGTACCGGTATGATGAACCTATAAACTTGGGACAGACAGTAACTATGTAATAGTGACGATATGAAGGACATATAGGCATTGGACAAATAGTTATCTTAATTTTTCAGAAATGATGGACTGAAAAGTTTAAAACTGACAGTTACTATATAACAGTCACGGTATAATGGACCTGTAGGCTCTGTATAAGTCACTTTATAACAGTACTGATATGATGAACCTATAGGCTCTGTATAAGTCACTTTATAACAGTACCGGTATGATGGACCTATAGGCTCTGTATAAGTCACTTTATAACAGTACCGGTATGATGGACCTATAGGCTCTGTATAAGTCACTTTATAACAGTACCGGTATGATGAACCTATAGGCTCTGTATAAGTCACTTTATAACAGTACCGGTATGATGGACCTATAGGCTCTGTATAAGTCACTTTATAACAGTACCGGTATGATGAACCTATAGGCTCTGCATAAGTCACTTTATAACAGTACTTGTATAATGGACCTGTAGGCTCTGTATAAGTCACTATAAAACAGTGACGGTATGATGAACCTATGGGCTCTGTATAAGTCACTTTATAACAGTACCGGTATGATGAACCTATAGGCTCTGTATAAGTCACTTTATAACAGTACTGGTATGATTAACCTATAGGCTCTGTATCAGTCACTTTATAACAGTACCGGTATGATGGACCTATAGGCTCTGTTTAAGTCACTTTATAACAGTACCGGTATGATGAACCTATAGGCTCTGTATAAGTCACTTTATAACAGTACCGGTATGATGGACCTATAGGCTCTGTATAAGTCACTTTATAACAGTACCGGTATGATGAACCTATAGGCTCTGTATAAGTCACTTTATTACAGCACCGGTATGATGAACCTATAGGCTCTGTATCAGTCACTTTATAACAGTACCGGTATGATGGACCTATAGGCTCTGTTTAAGTCACTTTATAACAGTACCGGTATGATGAACCTGTAGGCTCTGTATATGTCACTTTATAACAGTACCGGTATGATGGACCTGTAGGCTCTGTATAAGTCACTTTATAACAGTACTGGTATGATGAACCTATAGGCTCTGTATAAGTCACTTTATTACAGTACCGGTATGATGGACCTATAGGCTCTGTATAAGTCACTTTATAACAGTACTGGTATGATGAACCTGTAGGCTCTGTATATGTCACTTTATAACAGTACCGGTATGATGGACCTATTGGCTCTGTATAAGTCACTTTATAACAGTACCGGTATGATGAACCTATAGGCTCTGTATAAGTCACTTTATTACAGTACCGGTATGATGGACCTATAGGCTCTGTATATGTCACTTTATAACAGTACCGGTATGATGAACCTATAGGCTCTGTATAAGTCACTTTATTACAGTACCGGTATGATGAACCTATAGGCTCTGTATAAGTCACTTTATTACAGTACCGGTATGATGAACCTATAGGCTCTGTATAAGTCACTTTATAACAGTACTGGTATGATGAACCTATAGGCTCAGAACAGTCAGTAAATTTATAACAGTACTGGTGTGATTGGCCTTTCAGCTCAGGACAGAAATCAACTTTAAAACAGTCCTGGTATGATGGACTTTAGGCTCACTACAGAGAGTGACTTTACAGTATTACTGGAATGGTGGTCCTATTTCCACCGTTTTAAAGAAAATGTCATATTCTAACCCTCAATATGGACAGAGTTGTTAATACCTTTATGGTTGTATAGAACAACAATCTGTTTTAGGTGGTTAGTGTTTGCGATTGTGGAGTTAACCAAAGTAACTGAAAAAATATAACTTTTGGCAACATATTTTCTCGGACTAGATTATGTCTAAATAGATTCAAACTTCAGTAGTAAGAGAGACACTGTAATTAGCAAGTCACCACTTTAGACCACTCTGCCTTCAAGGACCCACTATAATTTTTGCCTATATCCAAAGTCCAAGGATCAGGTTAATTTTATGAATGATTTCTTGATACTGTAAATCACATGGCTTTTTTTTTCGCGAATCCATATCAAATCCTATTTTTTGACAAGAAATTTTCACGATTTACCCAAAGGTAACCCCTCATAAAATATGTTTATATTGTGTATACATGTATTATGTCATGGTCGGTTTATTAATGAGATTATCTAGCCACATAATCTAATTAGTACTCAGGTGAAAATACTATAGATATTGTCAGTTGATAACTTACATCATGTATACATGGTTCATAGATAGTAGTTTTACACGATTTATTGATATATGGATTAATGTAGCAATGAAGTAAGTACAAATAAAATGAAATAAAATGATGTGTAAATAGTGTATTGTCTGTGTTAGCATCCAGTTTCTTTGGTAAAAATGCATAAAAAACTTAGAATTAACTTTATCAAAAACCACTTTAATTTCATGACACTTAATTTTTCCGAATTGTTATTGTGTTGCAGATACCGCAAAAATAAAGTGCTCGCGAAAATTTAAGTGATTCATAGTAGTTTACTATAATATTTTATATTAATTTGACACTCGAAGAAAAATAACAAATTCGTAATTTATATTTTTTTTATTTGTTTGATAAATTATTATAAATAGAAATCATAAATATCACAGACAAAATGGACATTTTAAATGTAGAAATTAAAATAATTTACACTAGAAACGACCAACTATACATCTACATGGAAAATTTTTATAGCTGTTTACAAACAAAACATTTTCTTTCCTCTGTAACACATAATTATGTGCAATATGAAATTAAACACAGATCAGTTTCAATACTCTTCAAAATAAAAGAAAAACGTTTAATTAAAAAAAAAACTTTATATATCCATACATGTATATCAACTATTCATGGTTTGTAAAAACTGGTCCATAGTTTTGTTGGATTCCTATTTCACTGTTTATTACCAGAAAATGTTGGACGGAAATTGATTATTCATATTTACATTCTTTAGCAATTTTGCAGGAAAAATTTTACATGTCTTCAGCATTGATTAGTCGTGCTTTCATTCCAGAAATGAAATCTGATATTTATAATCACTGCTAATGAGTGAAATTTATTAATATTTTTACTTATAAACAATATACAGTGTAAATATATATTAAAGTCACCTGCACAGAAACAGTTTTAAATGTGGTTCACCTCAAAACATTGTTTACAGAATAAATGTACAAGTTGCTCGTCAAATTTTGGCTTTGCAAATTTTTCATCTAATTATTTCCAAGATGCCCTGTTCAGATTTTTTGATTATTTTGAAGTCTTTATTGACGGAAAGGATACCAAACTCTATTTGTCCATTCTGTGAAATGTGAATCAGGAATGTGAATGGTTCTTTTCTACATGCAGTTGTATGGGAAGAAATATCAGCTCTGCAAACATTTTATTTATATGAATTCAAAATGTTATGATTTTTTCACTGCAAGTTTAAATTGTTGTTTAAACCAGTCGCAACAGTAGCAAATATTTATTTCTAAGGGAATTGTGGGAAGTTAACTAATCATGTAAGTAAGCATCATGATTTAATGTTAGAATTCAGAACTTAAAATCAGTTTCACTGTTCATCACTTTGTGTCTTTTTTGGAAATTATTTAGAATCTTGTACTATCCATTTTCATGCCATAACATCCCACAAGCCTTGTAGAGTAAAACCATCTCTAAGTTTTTCTATTGCAAGTCCGAGTTCTTCAGAATATACAGGGTCACGATCCTTATCTTTCTGACCATCTGCAAAGTATGCCTGAAATGGACAATAAGTACATGTTTATATGTATTTTCACTATAGATCATCTGTCAGAAAAATCCTAGAATTCCTTTAGAGTACACATGTATAATTGTAAAATGGGAGATGATTTAGTTTTCTGATAATGCTGGTTTATCAAGGGCGATACTCAGTTTACTTTTGATAAATATCCTACTTGGCCAGTGCTGCATGAAAAGACAAAATGAGATTGATAAATACATGGCATAAAAACTTGAAATTTTAATATAATCAACTGTTTTGGCTTTTGGGTTATTAATATGCAAATATTAATTTCTTAAATAGGTCATATTTTTCATGATATTTAATAAAGTATAGAAAGAAGATAGCTATGTACTTTATATAATATAGAAACTTTCTTGATAAAAAAGGTGATTCCAAAATTTTATCACAATACTCGGTCTCTAACTTAAATTTTCTTTTGCTCCATTTATAGGATACCTTTCACAAGTTATCTGGCAGCCATTTTTGGTGACATAAACCCTGTGACTGAATTATGATACTTTTAAACAAAACTTCAAGACTTGAACCCATTTTAACTGAAAAACTTGCACAAACTTTAGCCAAAACACCTTAACCAAAAAAATTAAAACATACTAATAAAAAATTAAACACACTTTAACCCCCCCAAAAAAAAAAAAAAAAAAAAAAAATCAAAAAGCTTAAATTAAACCAAAGATGTAAACAAACTTTGACCAAGAACCCAAGAACTTAAATAAACATTAACCAAAGACTTAAACACATAACAGATTTTAATTAAAGAATTAAACACATTAAAAAACTGAAACTTTAACTTTTCTGCAGCATACGATCTCAGTCAGCTAGCACCTTAAAAAATCTTGTTTTTAGATCAAGAACTTGTTTTTAGATCAATCCTCAAAGATTAATAACCTCAGGCTTGCTCTCATTGCAAAGAGCTGAAAAATTGCTGATTCCATGTAAATCAACATTACAATCAACATTACAATCAACCAACCACTTAGCTTAAGCAACACAAACAATAAAGATGACAGTCCTCTGATATCAAATTACTGGAGGCACACACATATATTCAGGTATAAAGTATAATATAATCATTTATGTAATGGAAAATATTGAAACCTCTTATAAATACATACAGCAAAGGCATCTGATGAACCATCATTCTCTATTTCTACATCATCAGCTACATGTTCTACTGTTAAATCTTCTCCATCTTCACTCTAAAACAAGAATTCCACAGATTTAAATGTCTTGCCTGATTAGTTTTTGATACAGTAGAAAATACATTACTTTAACACAGACTTTCACATTTCGACATGCTGATGCAGCCATCGCCTATGACAACACCGGGAAAGTAACACCTAAGTCTCGCCTTATGGTACTACCAAGCTGGACAATTAGCAAATTCATGTCTAATATACTAGTTTGTAGTCTTCAATAACATGTTTTACTGACAATTTAAATTGTTTATTATAGATTGTTTTAAACCAAGTCGGTAGAATTAGAACAACATGTATATGAGCTAATGTCCCTTCTGTTAGAATTATGATGCATTCTTTTAAAGAACTTCAAGGGGTACGGTATGCAGGAACCACCTTCTCCTATTTATCTGTCCATTGCAATACCATGTACCATACAGGACTTTCATATCAATTGATGAATTTTTACCAAACTTGGTACAAATGTTTACAAACATGAGATGATGTGTTAGATTTGTAAGTAAAAGGTCAAGGTCATGAGGTCAAATCTTAAAACATGTTGATATTTGGGACAGGGGGGTATTTGTCTTAAACAGACTGCCCTAGTTTTTATAATCTACCAGTATTTAAATTTAGTACATCATAATTATCTAATTTGTTAAAGAACCATTAGATAACTACATGAATAATATTTGATGTAGAAATCATCTGACAGTAAATATAATCATTTGTTGATAGATAACTTCATTTGATTTAAAAAAACCCATACTTGTTAAATGTTTTGAGTGCCAAGAACAGTAACAAGAAAAAAAAAAAAAATAGCACTTGGGTTATGACATTTTTATATTTCGTGCATTAAAATTAAATCAGAATTGCTGTTTAACAATCAGAGCTGTCATGAATCAGTAAATTACCATATATAATTTTATTATAAATATAAAGATCATTCATAAATAAGTAAAGTGCAAAAATCTTAAAATAAAACTACCACTAAATAAAGTACAGTGAATTTACAGTAAGTGAGCCATCCAACAATGAACCAAAAACTAAGTACATGTATCTATATATGAACCACTGCTTCTTACACTGTTCAATCCTATGTTCTAAAATCCGATTTTAAGATATTAGATAAATTACCCTTTCTTCTGTTTCAAACTCCACTCCGAACAGAGGACAAGCACTATATACTTTATGTAAACTTTGTATTTCTTTCACTGTTGCAGTCAATTTTTCTTGAGGATCAATTCTGAATCCAAGGACATATCCACCACTCTGAAAACAGAACCGATGTATGCTAATTAATATACTCTTTAACTTAAAAGTAAGAAGTAGGTTGTATAGCGACTGAAGTTGCTTACAAAATGTCATCTTGATAGATTAGATGAACATTTTCAGTAAAATAGGAAATACTGTGTAGCAGGTAATTTTGCAGGGTGCAAATTTTGGCTTATTTGGCAGTAGTACTGACATCACCAAAATAAAAATCATGAAAATTTTTGTATACCAGTCGACAATGAGAGAGTTCTTTTAAATTGCTAATAAATTGGCTAAAATTTTCAATTGCTGAAAGTTAGCCCCACTAACATAAACCACCATACAGTAGTTAGCTAAGATAATTTAGTTTTAGGTTCGTGGTTCTAGTCTATTAATAATTTTTCAGAACCTATAAAATAGCAAAGAAATAATTCTGAATGCTGACGAACACAATGATTATTAAATTAACTGATAAACATCTCTTATAAAACCAGGAAAGGAAAGGTTAAAAAAAATATTAGCAATATCCAGCAATCATGCTGTATACCAGTAGTTTATTTTTCAAAACTTAAATAACATTTACACTTTGAACATTTTGAAAGTTGTGTTTGATGAAATGTTTTAAATACATAAAAACAAAATTTATTCATTAAATGGTCAGCTAAATGTTAGATGGACATGAAACATATTTTGTTTAAAAGCTAAAGCAAAAAATTTTAGAAAAAATGTTACTCAAAATTTCACTCCAGTGTGTTGGCCGTTGTAATGTTGTTTAACACTGAATCAGCAGTTTGTTATGAGAGCAAATTCATTTATCTCAAAGGATTAATTAGACAATTAATCCAATCATGTGTGAGACTTGCAAGTGGGTAAACAAGGCAAGGAAGCAGTGTATTAAAAATTTAAAGTCTTATCTATGACCTACCTCCCATCATTGAGGTGGAGACTCTACCACTGTGCCATCGATGTGATCTATTATGTTTACCCAAATGATGAGAAATAACATTAAGTTAATTATGCATTTTATTGAAGTTGTGCAACTGAGCAAAAACATAGGAACTCATCAATATACAAATATACACGTTAAGAAGTTTTAAAGAAGACAGTATTTTACACTTTACCTGTTGTGAACTTTCAACAACCAAAGCTAAACCAAACTTAGAATCTCTAATTTTAACACTTTTCTGAAATAAAAAAACCATATAAGTTTATACATATATACTGTGCATACTTATTTATTTTTATTATCATAGCCTTACTAATGTTTTAAAACTGGGTGCACAATAAGGATATCGTCTCCTCACTGTGGATAGACCCTTGCTAATCTGGTTAAAAAACTAGCATGTTTAAAGGAGGCCAAGCAAACTACACCAGAAAGGCAGTTAACTAAAACACAGGCTTCGGTTTCACAATCATTCCTTAACTAAGATTTTCCTTAACTTAAATTTAGCTATTTTCAAGATTCTCTTTCTTAATTTCAAATAAACATTTGTGATAAAACTAAACAAAGATGTAACAAGCTTGACGTGATCTTCAAAATGACACTTTAAATTATTCAAATATCTCAACAATTAACAAAGTTATTGAGGTTTCAAATTTGCCAGATTTAAGTTAAGGAAAATCTTAGTTAAGGAATGATTGTGAAAACAGGGCCAAGTACTCTGTACTAAATAATATATTAATTTGGTACAAACCAACCTCCTAGCTTGTTAGATCGTACTATTGCCACTAGTCAAGGAAAACATTGACTGCAGATGGCTAAAATAACATCAAAATATATCTGATTTCTTTCTCGTCTTTGACTTGGAATAACTGATCTATACAAACACTATTTGGCAATGTAATAAACCATCAGTTTATTATCTAAAAGTATTTAGAAAAAAAGAGCGGAAAACTGAAATTTCAGTGAATTTTCAAAGTTCAAAGGGCCATAACTCATGTAAAAATTGGGGACCAGAATGAAACGCTAACTTGATCTGCAACTCATCATGGTAGACTCACATATTAAAAGTCAGTTCATTATCTAAAAGATTTTAGAAAATAAGTGTGGAAAACTTAGGTGTGACAGACGGATGGACAGACGGATCGACGGACGGACAGATGGATAGACGGACAGAGTGCAAACCTTAAGTCCCCTTCGGCTTTCGCCAGTAGGGGACTAATTAAGCAGGACCCTGAAGGCAGATTAGCAGAACTATGTGTGTGAATCTAGAATGAAGCAGACAGTAGTCCATAATAAGTTTAAGTCAAGGAGATGCCCTTAGAGCGTTTCCTTCACAGTAGAAGTCTGGGTTGATGTTTTAACCGGATTTCTCTGGAGTCTTTCCGAATACTGAAAACGGTGAGGAAGCCACCTCCCGTTGGTCAATCCCTACCTGTTGACGAAATTTCAACCTGATTGATAAGAAACGTAGGAGGAGATGTCTCTGAAAAAAATAAAGCAGAAAAGACGAAGAATAAAATGAAAAAAAAAAAAATAATAATAATAAAGATTATGAGTAACAACAAGATGTCTGCAGACATAATTATATACAAGTACTTACCATCTGTAGATATGGGATGCTGACATTAAATGACTCATTTATATTGGCATGCCATACCAATCTGACATTTGTGATGTAAAATGTACCAAGATTACCCTGTAATTATATGAAAATAAATCTTATATAATTTTATATTATCTCTAAAATGAAAAAAAAAATTTTAACTGAGGTACATTTAACAATTGAATTGTTCTAAAATGATGTTCATTATCAATATGAATGCAAAAACTTTGCAAGCAAACCATATCTGTGTCAGCCGTGTTTATTTAACTTTGTAGTTGTGGATTGTGTATTCCATTTTATATGTATTCATACACAGAGTCACATGGTTTTTGTGATTTATAGTCTTTATGAACACAATGGCCCTCAATCTTGGAGAAATAGTAATTTCACACAGCAAATGAAAATAGCTGTCTGTGACAAGAACAAGGTTATTAATCTCTAAGGATTAATCTAAGAACAAGTTCTTCTTTGCGTACTATGTAACTCGTACTAGCCTGCCCTCATGGAGACTTTTTTAAGGTGCTAGTTTAATGAGTCAGTATGCGACAGACAAGAATGCCACTCACAGAGTCATATTACCCCGGCAATGGGTGAACCAGTTTATACTCTGTCCTTCTAATGCTGAGCAGCAACAGTCTCTCAAATATATAAGTCTTATGTATGACCTGGCTGGGGGTGAAACCCAAGACCTCCTGCTCTTGGAGCAGACACTATATCACCGAGTCATCCCACACCAAGACGGCCTACATGCATATGTGGCAATAGCCAGAGTGTCCAAGAACATACTATAGCAAGGATCTGATTCAAATCTAGACGGGGGAAGCACCATAAAGTATGTGTGTGCTTTAGACAAATCATCCACCTAAGCCAAAAAATACACAAAAGATGATTGATTACAAAAGTAAATGGCTTCAAGTGACGTAGTTTACCCAAATTATGTGAATGTAAAACATATCCAGTTTCCTCCACCATCCCAAAACTGACAGCTTCAATATAAGTGAAAGAATCTTGTCTGGGGCATAAAACACCATTGCTAAACTCAACTCAACTCTTTCTAAACATGTACTATATTATGAGTTTAAATTACCTGATCACTGGAGAGATTCCAAACTCCATTCACTTATCGTAAACTGTTCCTGTGGTAACATTCTCAGATGTTTGTTTTGTATTAGTGCCCCTCTTAACTTTAAATCTCTGTATAATTTTGATGTTTCATAAGCTCTGTAAATTAAACACAAACATTGTTATCTAAAGCAGCCAATTTTTACTTAAAGCAGCATTAAATTTCCTATACACAATATATAAATGGCACATTTTTTCTTAGCTATACCTCTCATTAAAAATATAATACTTGGTTCTTTGATAAAACCTTTACTTACGCTAAATTCACAGGGTAACCTACTGCTAGTTTGATCTACCAAAAATCTTATTTTAGAACACTGATCATGTGATTTTTTATTGAAAACGTCAACAAACACAAAAAAGCATGGTTTCTGACAACGGAAACAGTGATATTGTAAATAAACATAAAGTTGATTAAATTCATCAATTATGACTGCAAGAAGTGATAATTTTAATATGAATAAATCAAATTAAATGAAAGTTCAAAAACCTTATTTGAAGTCTAAAAAAACTATCACATTAGACTACAAGACTTAACATGTGTGTTCAGGTAAGTCAATCACTTCTGTATCTCAACACTTAAACATAATATGTACATTAAGAATTTATTTTATTGTAAACACTTTAAAATTGTGAAATATATATCCCATCATGCATCAATCCAAGTAAATGTGTATAAATAGAATGTCCTGTTCACATACCACAGTGTGCTTGGTAGTTAAATTTTACTACAGTGGCTGTTTAAGTTTTGTTTAAACTTACATGTATTTGTGCGATCTCATAAAAAATAACAAAAGTATTCAGATGGATTTTTAATAATTTCATAATTTTAAGTGTCTGAGGATTTAGAGAAAATTTCAAAATGAAAATTGGAGTTTCTAAATATTTAGAGTGATCAACTTTACATTTTGTTTTTTTTCTTACAATTTGATTACACAGATTTTTTAATTTGAATATGTAAAAATTGAATGCATGTGTACATGAAAGAAATTTGTAAAGAAACAATAGACTACAAATAGTGTGGTTACCTGTGAACACTAATAACTGTTGTAAATAACCTTGGTGAACCAGGAACCTAGAAAATAAAAAAGTCAAAACCATGTTTAATATACCATTTGTACTTAATTCAGACCTACGTGCTTCACTATTATATACATCACTAAAAAAAGAACAACGTTGAAATTAAAATATGTGCTTTTAAAAATGAAATATGCACCACTTTTACTTTTGGACAAAACAAATGCTCTGTAAATACAAAAGTATAAATAAATGTAATGTATGGCTAGTTGGTGGAATATCAATAAACAGTCATTGTCTGAAAAATAGGCAGGGTGGATTGGTTTTTTTCAATGATACACAAAAAAAAAAAAACTGCAATCTTGTTATATATAAATAAAAAAAGAAAGAAAGAAAGAAAGAAAATAACACTGCAATCACTCTATATATATATATCTGAAAAATAGGCAGGGTGGATTGGTTTTTTCAATGATACACAAAAAAAAAAAACTGCAATCTTGTTATATATAAATAAAAAAAAAAAAGAAAGAAAGAAAGAAAATAACACTGCAATCACTCTATATATATATATATATATATATATATAATATATATATATATATATTATATATATATATATATATATATATACACAGTAAAACCCGATTTATCGCCAAACTCGCTTATCGCCAAAGTATCATCTAGACCCATTTTCCCCTGATGTAAAAAACCCGTTTTAATGCCAAATTCGCTTATCGCCATCTGCCACCCTTACCTTATAACCAATGATCATTTTACCGTTATTGTAACCTCAAATTATCGCCAATTAACATGGCCACACGTGACTGATTTTATTTAAAGTAGAAACACAGTTGGACAGTCAGAGACTCATTCATGTGTATATAACTACATGTATGTATGGCTTCCCAATAATATAAAAAATAGCGATTACTGAATTGTGTTTCTTTTATAAATAAAAAATACTCAGCTGATCTTTGTTTTTGTTTGTTGATTATATTTAATGTATAAACAAAACGTCGACACCCAGACGAAAAAGGAATTTGTTGAATATCAAACAGAAAAAGTATATTATGAAATATTACCAAAACATGCTAAAATTACACAGCTAGAAACTGCTGATTATTCTTTTACGTTATGGGGAATTGTATTAAAACGAAGAACTGTTGGTGATAATTTGGCTAGCATTAAGTACATGACGGTGTTTACTAATGCTTGAGCCCAGAATATAATAAATCAATAAAACGATTCTTTAAATCATGTGAGTCTACCACTGAAAACGATTTGATCGAGCCGTCTCCGATTTCGATTTTAATGTACGTATCCGACTCTAACCACAAAAGTACACATGTCAACTTCCGGTTTCTGTCTCTCTCAGTTTATCGCCAAACTTGTTATAACGCCAAAATATTAATGGATAAATGTTGGCGTTATAACGAGGTTATACTGTATATATATATATATATATATATATATATATATATATATATATATATATATATATATATATATATATATAAATATAAAATATAAACTACTGGAAAACTCTGTATATGTCTTTCATATTCATGTATATAAATAACTTGTTTCCCAATAAATGGAATACTCCTTTTTTCATTTTAATGTTTATAACCAATGTTGAGATATTTGTTCCCAAAGAATTTGTAGCTCACTTGTAAAATTGAGAAAACTTTTCTAATAAATGGAAATGAAACAACATTGTTAAACAATGCAACACACAATAACTTGCCTTAATAAGTAAAATTTTAATGACTTCTTATTAGATTTACTCAGGTCTTGGCATTAACTTTTAGTTATACCCACTTGTACTGTCAGTTAACTTACCAATCTATTTTACACTTTTTTCTAGTACAGTGTAATTAGAATCATGACATTAACTTAAATCCCTATGTATTACATATACTTACTAAATTTGTAAAAATAAATTCAAATCTTGTGTTATTGCACTTTGTAAGGACATATAAGGCTTCAGTCGTCCCTCTTAATTTCTGAAAAATAGAAAAATAAAAGTTACGATATTAACATAGGTTTATGATATACATGTATAACAAAGGACTAAGTTTAATATATTTGTCAAAGGTTTTTTCTATGTAAGAACTTTACTATTTTATTTAAATCAATATCACCACATATACATGACTGTAATATCATGTTTTTATATGTACTTCTCTCAATGACAAGGTTGAATTTCACTCAGGACACACCAAACTTTCTCTGTCATGTTAGCATCTGATAGAGCAATGATTGAGTGTCTAAGGCACATGCTTACACATGGCCTCTCAACACCTAGGAAGAATTCCACTAAGAACAGACCAAACTTTCTTTGTCATCTTAGCTTCTTATGAAGCAGTGACCAAATGGTCTAAAACATATGCTAATGGATCATGTGACCTCTCAACATCTAGGATGGAATGTCATTTGGAACATATCCTCGTATCAAGGAGTTTTTCAGTACACATGCTGGTGGTAGTTGGTTTTCTTCAGGGACTTTAGTTTCTCTACACAATCTCTTAACTAACCATCTCTATATAAACATGTATAATAATAATCATGGCTGGGATAAATCTCCATTACTACACACAACTCAATATAATAATAATCATGGCTGGGATAAATCTCCATTACTACACACCACTCAATATAATAATAACCATGGCTGGGATAAATCTCAATTACTACACACCACTCAATATAATAATAATCATGGCTGGGATACATCTTCATTACTACACACCACTCAATATAATAATAATCATGGCTGGGATAAATCTCCATTACTACACACCACCCAATATAATAATAACCATGGCTGGTATAAATCTCCAGTACTACACACAACTCAATATAATAATAACCATGGCTGGGATAAATCTCCAGTACAGTAGATTCCACTTAATTGCATACCGGTTAATTGCATATTCCGGTTAATTGCATAATTTTCCTCTGCACCAAACCATTTCCTATTTAAACAATGTAAAAAATTCCGTTTATTTGCATAAACAAAAGTCTAAATTCCGCTTAATTGCATAAAAAAATCTGAAAATTATGCGATCTTGGTCTGAAGTTTCATAATTTCAAAATATATTTGCCGACAATGCAAGGTAACCTCGAGAGGTGTTTACATTATATAAACGTGTGTACAGCTAACACCAAGTGAGATATGAAGCCAGTTAATTAGTGTTCACTTTGTAGAGTAGTCATCCAATTGGTATGTCAATACGCGTTTGTCAGGAAACGTAATTAATTATGTCAACCAATTAAAAAGGGCTATAACAGGTGAAAAATTTGTACCCGGGTCACACAAGTTTTAATAACGATTTTTTAAACTGAAATTTATTTTAATTACATTTTCTAAACCAAGACATGGTTTACCTGGAACTTCGGTGCTGGGTTTTTTAAACAAAGATTAAATAAAACCAAAAACATTTTTTTTTAAATAAATGTTTTTGTTAACATGGTTAAGGAATGTGTATGTACGTGGACTGTTATCCCACAGCAAGTTTGATAACGCGTATTTACAGTTCTTTTAGCGTAAACTCAATAAATCATACCTCAATCAAATGCTTTATTCTTTATTTATTATTTCCTCTTTAAGATAAACTGGTTGAAATCAACGTTTACACACACATTGAGCGAGTTTATAGTCTACATGGGGCCTTGCGGCCATTGTGCAGACTGTTTAACTTAATAAGAAATTTTAATGATTTGGTTTTTTGGTGGTTATATTCACTAATTCACGAAGGTGCCAGGACAGCAGCAGAGCAGGAGAGTGCCCAGGAAGAGGAGGGGCCCAGCTGTGAGTGAAGTACCCCGTGGTAACAATAGGGTATCCCTAACCAGGCGCGGGAACATGCCAAGAGAAAAATTTTGAAATTTTGATAAAATTAAGGGAGTGGGGTTATTTTAAGCCTATTCCAAAAGGGGATCTTTATTAATGGGGGATCAAAAGCATGGATGTCTAATTTTGAAGATATAAGTGAAGGGGCCCTATGCCGGCGTAAACGCCTACTCTGTTTTCGATAAACATAGGGGATCTTTATCGTGCCCCGTCAGGCTGTCGGGTACACGGGGCCTCCGGCTTAACGTCTTAGGCGAGACGCACCCTTCATACTGACACATTCAGGCACTTTCTGACACATTCTGACACATACTTACAGAGCTAACAACAATAGAGCGGAAATACTGTATAGTACAGTTTATTTTTTTTATTTTGTATCACCGTGCAGCACCAGTTTATTTTTTTTTGCTTTATTCTTAGATACTTATAGATACTTGATTGTATCTTGTCCGGTACTGCACGGGTACAGTAAGAAGTAGAAAGAGGGGTGGGTACCGTAAAGGACGGTTTATGAGTTGGCGAACAGGAGCGCCGATAGGATATAGCGGGCCATCTGAAAATAAAGCAGGATTATTAATACATGAAATAACAATAACAAACACATATAAAACAAGACTACCAGCATGCGATGGTTTAAGATTACCAGAGTTGACGCCACATTGTTGTTTTTTGGTTTTTTCATTTTCGCTTATTCCTTTCATGCTTTTCATTCCGTAGGTTGACATGTAAAAGTTGGGACTTTCATTCAGCTTGTGTACTGGGGTAAGAAGTTTTTGTGGGGGATCAGCGACTTTTGACGGTCAATATCCCCCGGCCTCATTCTCTCTATTTCGTGCTTGCATACACCTCAGAGTGGGATACATCTGCTCAGCCTTGTGCTCGCCATTTTCACAGTTGTGTGCGTGTCTGTGTGTTTTCGGGAGCCTTAACTAATTTCCTTAATTAAGTATTTAGTTATCCATGGAAGTTTCAGTGAATCCATGGATAAGTAAATATGATAGATTGCTTGTTAGTAATAAGATAGATTATGAGTGGAACCTACTGCTGCTTAGTTATGCGCATATAACTATGGCCGCGGCCCCGCTTGCAGTAGGTAAGATAATGCGCCTGGAGGGGGATAGAAAGAGTATAATTTAGTGGTAGTTTATAGCAATTCAGCGTTTCTGTCTAGAACGGGGAATCACTATAAACATTAGAGCGTGGTTAGTAGAAGAAGGAATGTACGGGGAGGCTAGACCTTACTGGTATACTGGATCTGGGATATGTAGTTCCCTAGCTTTTGGTAAATTAGGGTTCGGCATCTGGCAGGCGGGTTGAGGAGCCCTTTTAACGTGAGATTTTGCTGCCCTATTTGATTGGCTAGCTCCCGTCTTTCTTCCAGAAATTCAGGGCATAGCAGCAGAACGTGTTCTATGGTCTCGGGTTGTCCGCAGTAGCTGCAGGCCGGACCACATTTCTTAATATGTTGGCTATGGGTGTAACCATGTAGCATGGTTACACCCATGCGGAGTCTAGTGATGGCGCGGTCCAGGCCTCGGACCGAGTGAAAGAAAACAGTTTGCTTAGAGGGTTTGATCTCAAGGTCGCGTCTCCATTGGCTAGCTGAGGTGCTAAGTGTTTGAGCCCATTCTCCCCAGATAGCTTTGTTTATAAGCGAATAAAGCTCAGTGGAAGCTAGTTTTACAATGAAGTTGGGGGCGGGTTTGGTTAGCATCTGCTTGGCCGCTTGATCGGCGACGTCGTTGCCACGGATCCCTATATGCGAGGGGATCCAGGCTATTGTGGCATTTAGTTTGGTCGCCAGATACCGAATTTGATGTAAGATTTCTGGCCTACTGGATCGACCTGTACTTATAGATTTGATGGATGATAGGGAGTCAGTGAGGATAACTGGATCCGCTATTTGGTTTTCGCGGCTCAACAGTAAAGCCTCTCTGATGGCTATCATCTCCGTGGTATAAATAGACAGGTGATCTGAGGTTCTAGCTGCATATATTTTGTCTATAGTGGGGAGGTACACACTAAAACTAGTTTTCCCAGAAACCGGGTCCTTTGAGCCATCCGTATAAATTAAATTTCTGTGGCTGTAATGTGTATTAATGAATTCTAAAGCTAGTGCCAGGTGAGCTGCAGTTGGATATTTTTTTGATATCTGGTTTCGAAGGTCTGCGTTTAAATTTATGTCTAAATACAACCAAGGCGGTTTTGGAGTAGGTTTTCTTTTGATTATTTGTAATTGATTTAGGCCTAAATCGGTGATTTGCTTTCTAGTTTTAAAACCGTAGGGCTCTGTGCCCTGTTTCCATTTTCTATAATATTTTTGGTAGGCCTGGCAGTTGTCTAAGGTTGCGTTGCGTTTACGACTGAAAAAACCCTTTATGTAGCAAGTTTTGTCGGTATACAGATTCAACATCAAAGACATTTTTTCACTTAAGGGAGTGACGTTTTATTCATTAATTTCATTGGATCAGACCTAGTTACACATAACAACGGGAATTTCCAATTTATGACTGATTCAATAAACAATTAAAATATAACTTTGTATAAAATAAATAACAAGATAAGACATCTTTCAATTTATTTACACAAAATCTGTTTGAAATTTTAATTTTACTGGACATCGTGCACGTTGTCAAGCAACTGGATTTTTTCTATGTCACATTTAAAAGTAGATTATCGTACCGTGAAAGGGAGATAACTCGAACAATATAACTCAGTGCCATGTGCGAACACGTGGGTTTTTAAAAAGAAGTAAATAAACAAAAAATACGAATATCGCGAGTGTTAAGCAACAATGAATTAAATACCAACAGATGTTCCAGTTACATACATGTTCTAGGATTAAACACAGATCGATGGTCTGAAAGAAAAGTCCACCTATACCACATTTTGGAATCCCATGTAAATACGAGGTTTAAAACGATCAGCTAGAATTTTAAATCTTTATTTAGTAAAGAAAATATACTACAAGTCTTGAGATTTTAATTAATTAATTTAATTAATTAAATATTTTTTTTCAATTATCTTTAATTATTTATTTTTATGTCAAAGGAAATACAAATTTTCTGCTGTTTCTACAGTACACCAACTTTGATGTCTACTAAAAAAAAAACGGCCTCACCGGGTGTATTCGTCAATCGATCAGCTAGAATTTTTAAAACATTATACAAATTAAATAAAATTTTTTTTTTTTTTATTCCGAATTATTTATTTCATTTTTTAATTTCAAAGTAATAACTATTTTTCTGTTGTTGATACAGTGTACTATGATGCCTACACAAGTACTAAAATGGCCCCAACCGATGTATCCATCAATCAATTGTGCCCAAGGGGCATTTTCGGTTATTTGCATATTCCGCTTAATTGCATAAAATTTTCTGGCAAACGGACTATGCAATTAAGCGGAATCTACTGTACTACACGCCACTCAATATAATAATAACCATGGCTGTATAAATCTCCAGTACTACACACCACTCAATATAATAATAACCATGGCTGGTATAAATCTCCAGTACTACACACAACTCAATATAATAATAACCATGGCTGGGATAAATCTCCAGTACTACACACAACTCAAATGTCCTACTCATTGTTCATATTAACTGACTTGATAAAAATCTCCAATTAATAAAAATAATAAAGTGACTTGATGAAAATCTCCAATACAAAAAAATAATGTTGGTCAGGCCCCAGTTTTACAATCATTCACTCAACTGAGTGTACACAACTCAAATATTCCCATTTTTCTCTCATCAATATTTTAAAATTTTTAAATTTTATGAGACAATATTTTGTTTTGTTCAACAAAACTACACTAAACAATTTAGATATAACATTAGATACTCAATTTTAACTGTGTAATATCTTAAAAATTGACATTGAAATATTCCAGAATTTGAGTTGAGTGTAGACTCAAATGAGTGAATGATTGTGAAACTGGGGTCAGCTATCTAAACTGAATGATTAGTTGTATGGTTATATTCACCATACTTATATTTTTGGGTCCTTTCCTTTTTATAATTGGAGCCTCAGTTGCTGAGTTGTCTAAAGCATGTTTACAGATCACCATGTCCCTTACTGCCTAGGTTCAAATCCCTCTCGTGTAGATCATAGCAAGAGAAAGTTTGTCAGTTCACTTGATGATACTCCTGTTTCCTCCACCAACACAAAATTGACAGCCTAAAATGAATCTGACATGAGGGGTAAAACACCATTACTTAATTCAACTTTCTGATCAATGCAGAAAATCAGAATTATAGCTTAAAAAAATGACAGAATTGTTATAAATATGGCCAATACTCTTGTCATGTAACTATCTGTACTTACAGATTGAGCTGATTTTGATGAAATGTTGATGACACAGTTGAAACCAATGGCTGAAATAAAAGATGAATCTCATAATTATGACATTACGGGTTATTGTTAAAAAAGTCACCCTAAGTGTGTACTAGTACAAAACAGACCAAAACACACTTAGACATCTAAGGCATACACATACTTGTTCTTAGATTAATCCTTACAGATGAATAGACTTTGTTCTAAAACTGAAAGAGAACTGAAGGTAGCCAGATAAGCCATGTAACCTATCTGTATAGATGATCAGACAGACAGGTAAATGGATGGATAGGGGCAAGTTAATATGCTTCTAACTGTTCATCTTTGGGATCTTGGTAGCATAGATAATATATATCTCATGGATAATTTAAGGTCATTATTTTAGTATCAACAGTTTTTCTTCATCATTAAGCAAACTCTTTACTTTATATTTCAAAGTCTGATGCACTCTGTGTTAATCATAAAAATTCCAGTGTATGCCACCTGACAAAAAACAGCTGCAGTAGCTGTGTATTATTTTTGTTGCCTTCTTCAAATGTAATTGAAAGTAAATGAAAAGTATTTAACAATTATTTTATTAAAGGTAATCGATTGTAACGGATTACCAATCATAAACTAGTGTATTAGATTAATATTCCATTACATGAAAACATGCCATGTAATCCATTAATAATCAATTATTGTTGCCAATAATCATGCCCATCCCTGCCAGTAGGTAACCATATACTACACATGCTTGTTGAAAATTGTAATCATTGCACTTACATAAATTGACTCTAGGAAGAGCCAGGGAATGCCAGATAATTCTGAGATTGGATACTATCATTCTCCCTGAAACAAACAACAAAATAAATTAAAATTCAACATTGAAAAAACATTAATTGACAGTTATCTTTGTTCTGATAATTTTTCAACTACAGTGTATTACATACAAGCAAAAGTAAAAATGAATTTAGAAAATAATAATGTTTCTTGTATACAGAAATTAGTGATGGTCTATTGAATCTAATATATTTCTTTTAAATATACATTTAAGCAGATGTAACATGACACCCTTCAGTCAGCAAGTTAATTAGTTGAGTCACTGTTGTTATAGTATAAAGAACCATAATAAACATTTACAATTTTACAATAGTTACTAGTTATGTGGAGATATATATATATAATTCTAAAAAGCTAACTTTCCTGGGGACAGACAAGAAACTTATTAACAATACAAAGAAAATTAATCAATATGTTAAGATCAATATATATAAATAATTTTGACAAAGAAGTGAGGATTCAGTCTGAGCTAGTTATACAATATTAATTTGTTATCACATGTACAAACTTCAACAAGTTTTTTTTACAACTTGTAAATGTTCACTTTTGACATGGTTTTTTTCCAAAAATAAAAATACCATATAATAATTATTTAAAAAAACACAACAAATAAAAAAAATAATAATTATAATAAAAAAATATAAGAAAATAAAATAAAAATAAACTAAAAAAAATAAAAAAATAAAATAAATAAATAAATAATAACAAACAATCAAACAAATAAATAAATACTGGTAAAGAAATAAATAGATATTACACAAAAAAACTTATTTACAATTAAACATTTAAGTTTAAAACAAATGGCTAGTTAAAAGTTAAAATAAATATTTGTATATAGCTGGCTTTAATAAGATCATAATGATAATTAAAAGAAATCAAATTTGCATATATTTCAGTACATGCAGGTCAATTCTACCTCTGTCTCCGTTATTGCCTTTTGTATCTTCTATAGCATTTAAACTGTCAATCATTCTTTCCCCAGGCCTCATCCTCATCTGACTAAAATAAATTAAAAATTTCTAATCAATAAAAGTTAGTAATAGTATTAATCAGTGGTGTGGTGATTTAAAGTGCATGAGTATAGATCATAGAATCTCTTACTTCCAGCTTCCCAGGGTCCAAATCCCACTTGGGTAGACCTTAGTGTGAGAATATTTTGTTTGTCAGTGTGCACTCACAGATCACATTGTCTCTCACAGTGCTTCAGATTGTTTTGAAAAATCAGGGGCCCAAGGGACCCATTCTGTGCAGAAATGAGGGGCCCTTTTTGAAAGTTAGGGGCCAATAATTTTTTTCGATACCAAAAAATACAGAATTTAATTTTGATGCCATGTTAGATTTTTTTTAGTACGAGATTAGAGATTAGCATCGGCATGCATGGGTAAATTTCCAAGTATTTATGCGACTATGATCAATCATGCCTTTCAAGTTTCAGCTAGGTCCACATTTCAAATTTATTTTAAATAAACAAAAATTAAAAAACTATATTTTCCATTAATACAGGAAGCAATTAGACTACTAAAAATTATAATAATAAAACATTGTCACAAACATTGCCTATCATCAATGTTACGTTACATTCCCTAGCAGATGGCTTGAAGATGTCTGAAGCTGAGCGACCATGTGACAGCTCTAACAAATGTTTACAATAGATAAACAGTGGCTTTAGTGGTTGTTTTAATTTGTTTTACTATGTCTTGACTTAAATGTTTAATATTTATCAACTCAGGTCTTTTTTGAAATTTTTGTTTTCATTTCAAGACTACTGTAAAATCAGAGGTTTTCGAGATACAATAGTTTTTACAGACACTTTCTGTTTCTGCTGTCTAATTGATTTTAGGATGATCGGAAGAACGTGAGCTTTAGATCTAATATTGTGCATATTTTAGTGCGCCCAGAGGGGCACACTGGGAACAATTTTCATGCATATTTTAAAAAAAATTTGAGAGATTAACAAGGCGCAACAACAATGTGAAGCACTGCTCTCACCTCCTTGGGTTTGAATCCCACTCTGGCATAACCTTGTGTGAGAGTATGTTTTTCTGTTTACTTACTGAGGGTACTCTAACTTCCTTTAACATCTCAGAACCGGTAGGTATAAAAAAGTAAACGGGAGTAAATGGGAGAAATTAAGAAAAGTTAATTGACATATTTTGCCAACGGTAGGTTCATTAGATGCAGTTTTAAGAAATGAACAAATTAAAAAAAAACATTATGGCTTTAGGTAAGATTTTAAGTATTTTACAACTAAAATTGTGCGTCTGTGTCGTAACTACGTAATGTCAAAGAGAGGTAACTCTTGTAAACTGTGGGTGTCAAAAGAAGAGTATGTAAAACGCCTTGTTGTTATTGCTTTTGTTATTAATATGAATGTTTTGTTAATAATTAATCAATATTAATTGACAACTTACTTACCTGATTAATGATTTTTTGATGAGCTACGGGTCCCCCAATCCAGTAATCACGAATAAATTAATAATTCCACAACTTTTAATTATATTTTAATTACACACATTGATAAAAAGTCCACTACTTGAACAAATTACACTCAGTCTAATTTTTAAAAAAATTCCAGTAAAAAAATAAAAATTAATTATAAAGAAACCATATTAAAATTAATTTTAACTGAAGAAACTATATATCTGTTTTTAGAAAAAGAAAAAGATGGTAATTTCACTCATTTGGCTACAAATATAAATTCAATAGCTTGTATACAATCCAATAAATAAAATTTAGTTTTTTCAATTTCGGCTCTAAAGGTCACTGTGATGATTTAATAAAAATAGATATATACAAGCGTATAAAAAAACTATTTATATTAAAACTCATATTAAAACATCTGTTAGAGAATTAAAACATGTTATCCCGCGAAATTTTTAAAAAAAAGTCAATATATAGCTGATCAGAAGAGATTATATTTCCACCGCGGTCTACCGAAAAGAATATTTTCAACCGCAGTGGAAAGTAAAAAAAAATTGTCTACCGCGATGTTTATTGAAAACTTAATACATTTAACCCTGGATGTGTACTTCACCATTTGAAGATGTATCAAGATAACAAAAAAATATAATGCCAATCCCGGTTTTAAGAAGAATCGTAAAAAAAGGAAGAAAAAAAAAAAAAAAAAAAAAAAAAAAAAAAAGAAAAACAAGAAGAAAAGAAAGGAAACAACATCTTTACAGATTATATAACTTGAAAAGAAGTTTTGACTGCAAGCGAAATCCGACAATAAATCACTGTGCATGTGCCCTTACAAGTTAACCTATGCAAATGTTTGACAGCTAAAAGACGGTGTTTAGGTCAGCAAAAATTAAAAAGGTTATCATTTCTACGAGAGTCAAGAATCTGTCCCGTTTTATTTATTTATTTTATCAATTTATTAGTATTATTACTTTTTTTATTGTAAAAAATCAAACCCATTCTGGAAAAATCCATTCCCTCTGTTAAATAATGTTGGGACTGAAATGGAACGAAGAAATAGTGATAACCATCAGTGGCATGTAAAACATTTTGAATTATACATTAATTTTATTTTATGTTTCTGGTATATGTATTACACGATGTATTTCTCTTGCATTTCAATAAACCGCACATTACAGTAATGATAAATAGGCGTTTAGCATATACGCTAACCGCTTAAAAATACATTTTTACGATAACGCTTTTTAATACCAATCTTTCCAACATTTTTTATTATCAGTGAAGAGTTTGAATTCAAAACAATAAGAAATTTTCAAAAATAAAAATGAGGAGAATGTATTCAGTGAAAAATGATAAATTATTACAACACCAATTATTCAAAATATACATATATGACAAGAATACTGTGTTTGTTGTCATAATGGTCTTGTAATTCCGTCGGACTAATTTTTTTCAATGCTTAAAATGATACATTTGCATCATTTCTTCATCTGACAATACAAGTATTTAAATTATTTAATTGGAACTTCAAAAACGGTAAATTATTGGGACAGGCATAATAATACGTAATACTATTACTGGACGAAGTTTTCGGATTATGAACATATGCAGTAATTAATATCCTTTATTACCAGATCAAAACAATCTTTCTGTATATAAGATGATGCTATTACCATTAATTAATAAATAATATATAATCACACAAGTTATAACTTATTTTTGTGAATAATAATTAATTTTCGCAAATATTGTGACAACATTAATTTTTGGTCAGTGGAATTAAATCCTGTTATTTTTATTTTTGTACAACAGATTAAATTACCATTTATTAATTTTATAATAATAATTTAATTAACAAAATAAATTGATCTTTTACTGTATAAATCCGACTCTAATATTATACTGTCGAATAATCATGTCGCATCTGCTTATTGACACCGACAGTTTACAAGAGTGCCTCTCTTTGACATTACGTAGTTACGACACAGACGCACAATTTTAGCTGTAAAATACTTAAAATCTTACCTAAAGCCAAAATTCTTTTTTTAATTTTGTTTATTTTTTTGAACTGCATCTACTGAACCTACTGTAGACAAAATATGTAAATTAACTTCTCTATAATTTCTCCCGTTTACTCCTGTCTAACATGTATTGGTGAACAGTATCATACATATGCAAACATATTTTTGCATATAAAATCGTTAAAAATCATCCTAGAGTCATATTTTTTTTTAATTTGTTCATTTTTTAAAACTGCATCTAATGAACCTACCGTAAGCAAAATATTCAATTAACTTTTCTTTTATTTTTCCCGTATTCTCCCGTTTACTTTTTATACCTACCCTCTCAGAACTGACTGCCATGTTGATGTAATGAGTGACAGGTTATGAATTGGGGGGGGGGGGGGGTTAAACATCAGAAATACAAACCATAAGCAGCTTATGTCAAATATACTGGAGTTTCTGAGTTACTTTTTCATTTTTCTCCAACTTTGTATTCAGTCTATAATGATAGTAATGGGTAAAATATAACAGTACTGTATGCATACCGAAAATTTCAACGTGCAAAGCTGCATAAAAACCGTTCAAAAGCAACAAGATAGCAGGTCCATTTTCAAAACCTGTCCTGTACAGGAAAAAAGATATTTAAAAAATGTGGCAAAAAGTTTACTGTTTTGCCTTTGGATTAAATGTATACATACGTAGGACTTATATCAAATCTGACATCTCTGTCTTCCCACAGCCCTTCCGTCGCCATTTTGACGCTAAATACCACGTTACATAGACGTTTGAATTGTAACGGAGACATTAATCGTGTTACAATCGTTATGTATACTATGAAGCTTGTACAATATGGCTGCGCCCATTAAGTGAAAACGCAGGGACAACTTCAGTAAGTTGTTGATGACAGGCATATTTCATTGAGGTTACTTCATTTTATTTTACTCTTTCTGGATATTTTTAACCCGCGTACAAAAGGAAAGTCAAAATATTATTGCTCATTTGTTAGGTTCATAATTAGTAGTTCTTCTTTCGGTTGGCCTCCTGACGGATTTTACTCAACAAGGACACAGGTGCCTGTGGAATGGTTATTTAAGCAAAAATAATTTTTAAAAAAATATCAAATTTTTATCCTATATTGTGTACATAAATATAGTATAAAAATTTGGTATTTAAAAAAAAATAATTTTTTTTTGCTTAAATAACCATTCCACAGGCACCTGTGAACAAGGAGTGTGTCTGTTATCCTTTTCATGAAGTCTCTCGAATTCGATTATTATTATTATTATTATTAGAAAGATTGGTTTCAACTTTTGTAACAGTCTTTGACATATTTTTTTCGATAAAAAACAAATAAAATATGTTTGGTAAAAATATTTTATCTCATATACGAAATTAATGCGATTTTTAAATTCCATTTTTAAAAAAAATTGCCTATCTTTTAACTTACACTTACAAACATCAAATTATGGACTTAGATATTAATAAATTATGTCTTCCTTAATTTATAAACATGTCATTAACAAACTTTCGGTAGACATTATTAAAATGAACAGTGGAAAGTAAACAAAGGGTGATGACGGTAATTTTTTATGTGCCAATGACACAATGTTTTAAATTAACCAGGGTAAAGGATTGTCAGAATAAAGAAACATGTAATTTAAAAAAACCATAAACAATTATAACGCTTTGGGTATTTATTAAATAATGCATTCAAAATTTAGGACGTCCTTGTTGGCATGTGTACAACTGATCTTTGTCTTTGACTCACTAGTTTAGAATGTTATAATCACAGGACTGTGAATTTGATGTCCAAGTCCGGGGAGGAAATTAAGCCCAGGCTAAAGCCCAGGGAAGTTTCTCATGCCCAGGAAGTTTTGGGACTTCGTAGAGATGTAAATTCACATATTTATCATGTAAAAATTTTATATTGATCTATGCAAAAATAACGAAGAAATTGATCATTGATTTTACCGATCGACAGGCTACGGCGATTGAAAGGAGATTACTCACGTTGATTACTCTAAGACATTTATTAATATGATATATAGAATTAATCGCTTAAAATATAAAGTTTAAGAAAAAGCTAAATGTATTTGATAATTTAACATGTAAGGCGACTTTTCAACATTATTAAGAAGATACCGTTATATAGATGTTATAGAAATAGCTAAATGCACTTGACAATTTAACATGTAAGACGACTTTTCAACATAATAAAGAAGATATCGTTATTTTCGTTTGAATTAAGAAAATATTGCAAGACTGTTGGGAAAAATGAATTTGTCTAATTACTTACTCAGTACTTGCAAAAACTGTGGATTTTGATAATAATGATAGCGAAATGAAGATAAGGTCGAAAGAAATGTCCAGAACAAAAGACATAGTCACAATTTAATACTAAAAGACATATTTTGTAATTAAAAATAATTAAACCTTGTTTTCTTATATCTTTAAAATGATAACTTTTCTCTTTTATTTCTCTTAAAGAGGTACTCATTTAAAATTATTAATAACCTTTTTTCCTCAAATTGTTTACAAAAAATAATACGAGTAATATATTAATTATGAGCACCTTGTAATTATCGAATTAACGGCGTGTGTCCTGTCATCAGACATCTGAAATTAATTAATTAGACACGCTCCAGTAATGATCAAGAACCCGCGTTTATCAAGGATAAAGTTATCTCTGACAAGTGTGAGTAATGTAAGCCAATACATCAAAGTGAACACTGTTACTAATAAATATGAGGAATAAATTTGAAACTGCAGTAAACTGCAAAAATGGCAACTTTTTTATGTGGGGTTCGTAATAAGAAATGTGGTATTGACACCATCGCATGCGAGAAATGTGATAAGTGGTTTCAATGTGGAGGCAATAGACAATCAAAATTATCAACAGACATACCTTAAACATCTGTACAGCGTAGATACAGAGATAGGGGAAACCAAACACATAGAAATACAACCAAATGACCCCTTGGGTCTTATGTCATCAACCTTTCATGGCAACAATGAGGAACAATTTGATCTACAGAGTACCAAGGAGTTTCCTCATTTATCGCCTTTAAGTGATGATAAACACGGAGGTATAACTCAGAAAGATTTTGCTAATGAACTTAGAAAGAATCAGACCTAGAAATTGAACTGTCTGAGAAATCTGAGCTTTCACCTACTGAAAAAAAAGTAGAATTAAGCAATGATGTTTCAAATGATGTGGAAGAGGAAGGTACAACACATTTGTCTGTAAAATCCAGAGTTTACATAGATTCCTTTACTACTCAAAACATGAATCTGCCCGGGCACTGTGTGAGTCAGGGTCATGCACAACATAACATTATTAATCGTAACAATCAATCTGATACTTCAGATGACGACTTTGTAGATTCAGTCCCAGATCTGGATGTGGAAGTGGAATCTCCTGTTAAACAGGATGGAATGAGATCCTTTCAGGAATTTAATAGAAAAAGGGCTAAAGCAAGGAGAAAGAAAAATAAAAAAATTTATAAAAATTTAATTCATTGATATCATATAATGATCTACATCATTAATCTTGTACTAATACCACTAATATCACATGATCGAAAAAAAAAAAAAAAAAAAAATCTTAAAAATTATACATTATTTCACTTTAGAAAACTTGGTGGCTGCAAATTATCATCTTTAAGACATGCAAATAATAACACTTAATATCAGAAAAAATTTGAAAAATAAAATCGATTCAAAGTTGTCTGGACTATAGTGATATACTATGTCTACAAGAAACAACAGAAATAACAAATAGTTTGGAAATTAAAATAGAAAATCAACTTAATGTAAAGGTCTATAAAAATAATGGCACAACTAGAAGTACAGGTGTAGCTATTCTGGTTAAAAAACACTTACAAAATAATATAAGAGAAATAGAAACTCATACATTTTTTAAAGGTCGTCTTATAATAGGAATAGATGGTCTATCAAAAGTATTTTATCAAACTTTCTGGGATATATTGGGGTCTGATTTAACTGAAGTAATAAATAATAATTTTAAACAAACCCTTCCAGATACTATGAAAAATGCTATCATTAACTTAAGTTACACAAACAAAGGCGACCACCGTGATCTAAAAAACTGGCATCCGATATTGCTTTTATGCGTCGATTATAAGATAATTTCTAAAATACTGACAAATAGAATTTCAGAAAAATTAAATAATCTTATTAATATCAATCAAACAGGGGCAGGTAAAAACAAAACTATTCTCAATAACTTACTAAATATACAATCAATATTGGACTATATGGAACAAAAAAAAATTAAAAGGTGCCATCTTCTCATTTGACCAGGAAAAAGCTTTCGACAGAATACAACATAATTACATTGTAAAACTATTACACAAATATGAATTCCCTAGCACTATAATAAACTGGGTTAAAATTCTATATACAGATATTACTAGCAAAGTTCAAATAAATGGTAAATTATCAAATAAAATCAATATAAGAAGATCTATTAGACAAGGATGTCCTCTATCTATGTTATTATATGAATTTTCGGCAATTATCACATTTTATTATTATTATTATTATTATTATTATTATTGAAATTATAAATTTCTGCAACTGCAATATATACCTTGAATTATGAAATTATGATTTTTCGGCAATTATCACATTTTATTATTATTGTTATTAAAATTATAAATTTCTTGCATGGAATTTAGACTGACAATTTCTTGACAATTTCGTGTTCCAATTACAGTTGAGGTATTATTATTTTTTTTTGTAAATATTTTTTTTTTAAAAAACAAGGGCCGAAACTTTTCTGGTGCAGATGGATCGATAAAATATTAATTTGAATAAATATATTCACTTGTAAAAATTTTCTTGTAAATTTATAATTTATTGATCCATCATTCCACAAAATTAAGACGGGATCTGTTTCATTTCATTTTTATTCAAAGTCAAAAGAATTCCATTCATATATTCAATATTTATTATGGAACAGCACCAGGAAAGTCTTAGTGTAATCAACGCGAGTTATCTCCCTTCAATCATCGTAGTCGTCGAACAGTAAAAAAAAAAAACAATGATCAAATACTTCGCTATTTTTGCATGGATCAATATAAAATTTTTACATGATAAACTACAGTATAATCCCTGATAAATATGTGAATTTTACATCTCTACAGTGTCCCAAAACTTCCTGGGCGCGAGAAACGTCCCTGGGCTTTAGCCTGGGCTTAATTTACTCCCTGGGCTTATAATTGAGGTACCCATCCAAGTCAAGGTTCAAGAAGATGTATGGGTCTCGATTCTACTCATAGCGAAATTCCCAATGGAAAGAAACAGAAAAAAATTACTGCTAAATGAGAAGGTGCTCTAACTATTATCAGTTATGATATCAACTTCCGGTTAAGGGAGATAACTCAATTTACAATAAACATACAGATATCACAAAATAAATGTGACAAGAAATAATGCGATGAAATGGGCCTTGCTTTTTTCGCATTAATTTCTTGCTCACATTAATTTTCTGATTTACAGTACTTAATTTTGTATCATGGCAGCCTTAAAAGGATGATAGCAAAGTGGCCAGTGCTACTCACCTTCTAGGTTTGACTTCTGTTTGGACAGAGCGCGTGTGTGATCCTAGTGTGAAAAAGTTTGTCAGTGTGCATGTCAAAGTTTGTCAGTTTGCATGTCAAAGTTTTTTTCAATTTGCATCTCAAAGTTTGTCAGTTTGCATGTCAAAGTTTGTCAGTTTGCATGTCAAAGTTTTTTTCAATTTGCATCTCAAAGTTTGTCATATTGCATGCCAGTGTTTGTCAGTTTACATGCCACAGTTTGTCAGTTTGCATGTCAAAGTTTGTCAGATTGCATGTCAAAGTTTGTCAGTTTGCTTGTCAAAGTTTGTCAGTTTGCATGTCAAAGTTTGTCAGTTAACATGTCAAAGTTTGTCAGTTTACATGCCAAAGGTTGTCAGTTTACATGCCAGAGTTTGTCAGTTTGCTTGTTAAAGTTTGTCAGTTTACATGTCAAAGTTTTTCAGTTTACATGTAAAAGTTTGTCAGTTTGCTTGTCAAAGTTTGTCAGTTTACATGCCAAAGTTTGTCAGTTTACATGTCAAAATTTGTCAGTTTGCATGCCAAAGTTTGTCAGTTTACATGTCAAAGTTTGTCAGTTTACATGTCAAAGTTTGTCAGTTTACATGCCAAAGTTTGTCAGTTTGCATGCCAGTGTTTGTCAGTTTACATGCCAAAGTTTGTCAGTTTGCATGTCAAAGTTTGTCAGTTTGCATGTCAAAGTTTGTCAGTTTGCTTGTCAAAATTTGTCAGTTTGCATGTCAAAGTTTGTCAGTTTACATGTCAAAGTTTGTCAGTTTGCTTGTCAAAGTTTGTCAGTTTACATGTCAAAGTTTGTCAGTTTACACGTCAAAGTTTGTCAGTTTGCATGCCAGTGTTTGTCAGTTTACATGCCAAAGTTTGTCAGTTTGCATGTCAAAGTTTGTCAGTTTGCATTTCAAAGTTTGTCAGTTGCTTGTCAAAGTTTGTCAGTTTGCATGTCAAAGTTTGTCAGTTTACATGTCAAAGCTTGTCAGTTTGCATGTCAAAGTTAATCAGTTTACATGGTAGAGTGTGTCAGTTTGCTTGTCAAAGTTTGTCAGTTTACATGTCAAAGTTTGTCAGTTTACATGTCAAAGTTAATCAGTTTACATGGTAGAGTTTGTCAGTTTGCTTGTCAAAGTTTGTCAGTTTACATGTCAAAGTTTGTCAGTTTACATGTCAAAATTTGTCAGTTTGATTGTCAAAGTTTGTCAGTTTACATGTCAAAGTTTGTCAGTTTGCATGTCAAAGTTTGTCAGTTTGCATGTCAAAGTTTGTCAGTTTACATGTCAAAGTTTGTCAGTTTACATGCCAAAGGTTGTCAGTTTACATGTCAAAGTTTGTCAGTTTACATGCCAAAGTTTGTCAGTTTACATGCCAAAGTTTGTCAGTTTGCTTGTCAATGATTGTCAGTTTGCATATCAAAGTTTGTCAGTTTGCATGTCAAAGTTTGTCAGTTTGCATGTCAAAGTTTGTCAGTTTACATGTCAAAGTTTGTCAGTTTGCTTGTCAAAGTTTGTTAGTTTGCATGTCAAAGTTTGTCAGTTTACATGTCAAAGTTTGTCAGTTTGCATGCCAAAGTTTGTCAGTTTACATGCCAAAGTTTGTCAGTTTGCTTGTCAAAGTTTGATGGTTTTCTTTGTGTAGTCTTGTTTCCTTTACCATCGCAAAACTGATCACCTTGATATAATTGAAAGAATCTTGACTGGGATGGTAAACCCCATTACTCAATTTTTTTAGGGTGGTGGTGGGGGGGGGGGGTTGTGAATTCTTCTCTTTTTAAAGTTTGATCAGTAAAATCATTTAAATTTGTATTTTTGATTTTATTTCTTTATATTTTAGATTTTATTTCTTGTGAATGATGGAAGTAGAAGACTCAAAGCCAAGAGACTCAGAAAGAGAAAGGAAAAGAGATAGGTCAAGGTCAAGGGAACGGAAACACAAAAGACATAGATCACGTAGTCGTGAAAGGTATAATCTTTAACAAGACTCATGAATTTTGCTATAAAATTATTTTAAAACAAATTTTATTTGTCACATTTTTTGGCTGACTTAAGCTTAGAGCTGTGATAAGCTATTGCAATGGTTTACCATCCACTGTCTGTTCTGCGTCATCCACAATGCATTTACCTTTAATATGATTATCATTCTCCCAAAAACTACTGAGCCAATTTTGATGTAACTTAGTGAATATCATACCTAAATGAAGGGCTTTCAGATTTGCATGAATGAAGTAGTTATGTTACTTGAGGCCCGATAAGGGGAGGAATAGTTAAATCTTAAAAGATCTTTGAATAAGACAGACTCATCAACTCATTATCTACTGTTAATTATACAAATCATTACATTTCATTTTTTCGATACTGAAGATTTTAATTTAGCACATAAAATTTTGTTTGTTGAGTAGCCAGTAAATATTGTCCAGTAGTGGGTTTTTAAGTTTTTTTTCTAAGCAAGTAACTTCTGCAAAATAGTGTTCAAAACCTTTGCCCTTAACTGTATATATGAAGCAATGTTCTAGTCACCCTATTATGACAATTTAATTCAACGCTTGTGGCACCTCTGTATATTACACATACTCAAATGTACATAAATGTGTAGGTAATAAGTTTCTAATCATAATTATCCACACCAGCAGTCACTCGAGCATGTTATTCTACCTGTTTTAAAATTTAATTTGAGCCATGCTCCAACATCTGCTTCTGCAAAAATTTGTTAAATAAATATTTTAAATCTTGTCCAGGTTTTGAAACTACCCTGGACTTCTAGAACAGACAGAGAGCATCATAATGTTATTGTTTTGTCAGCTACACTTATTTAGTCTTCAATATGGATGTCTTATTTAATGCAGGGATATTAATTGTTCAGTATAATGAGGGGGGGGGGAGACTTTTGACAATGGAACAAAACTGAAATTACCCGGTAAACTCTCCATAAAATACTGTCAGTGGAAAAACTTTGGCTATCAGTGGAGTGTCAGAAATATTGTTCTGTTTCAACTCTTCTATCTTCGAACTTAATTGATAATTGTAAGTTTTCAACTAGAATGTATACTTGCGAGCAAGTAAATGTCTACGTATCAGCTCTCTAAACTGGTGCTCCAAATAGCGGAGGAAATTCCAAGAAAAGAAAGAACTCTCTAGAAAGAACTCTCTGGAAATCTGTGGTTTTAATCGGATTTCTCCGAAGTCCTGCTGAATTTTGAAAAACAGTGAGAAAGCGACCTCCCCATGGTCAATCCCTACCAGTTGACAAAATTTCAACCTAATTGGTTAAGAAACGTAGGAGGAGATGTCTCTGAAAAAATCTGTCAGAAACGAGGGAGAATAATAATAATAATAATAAAGATTATGAGTAACAACAAGATGTTTGCTGATACGCAGACATAATGACAAAGGGTATATGGCATGTATCATTTGCATTAATATTATTAACGTTATATGAATGACAAATTAAAACACTAATTAAAAAAGAAAATTCAGAGTCATGAAATAATGCTGATCCCCCCTTTTATCATTTGAAAATATGACCCAAACTTTTTAAAGTTCTGGGTCAGGATGGCCCTCACTAACCTGTTGCAGATTGAACACTGCATTTTGTATTTTCTTTTAACAAGACGCAGGTCAAGAAGTAGAGAAAGACACCGAAGTAGAAGTCGTGATAAGGAAAGACATCGAAGTAGAAGTCGTGATAAGGAGAGACGAAGAAGTCGAAGCAGAGAAAGGCGTAAACACAAGCATAGAGACAAATCACCTTCCTCTAAGAAAAGTAGTGATAAAAAGTAAAAATAATATTTATCTGTTTCAATTGTGTTGAGTAATGGTGTTTAATGCCCCATTTAAGAACATTTCACTTATATCAAGGGGTCGCCAGCTATAGGCGAAAGTGCAGAAATTGTACATTATACAGCAGGGTTCTTTATCATGCCACACAAACCATGACACATGACCTCATTTATTTTAAGTTCACATCCGAAAGAACCATGACTTTTATTTCAAAATGCCGAGTGCTTGGTGAAAAAACAGTCACCACCCATTTTCAATTCTATGGTCAGACCCGGTTGGGGTTTGAATCCATGACCTACCACTTATGGAGCGATCACTCTACCAACTGAGCTACTGCATTGGTTTATCTGTTTGAATTGTAAATCTTGATTGAAAATGATGATTCAGTAATTATCACTTTCCCATGGATTTAGGAACCATTATTTTATAATATTGAATTGTGACTGTGATTTAAAATGTTGTTTTGGTTCATTATTCATCACTTTTGCCTTAAACTCTGAATCTTGATTTCAAACGTTTATGCAGTAGTTATCAGTTTTGCCCAATCACAGCATCTCTCATCTCCTTGGTTCAGATCCCACTTGGGCAGATCATAGTGGGAGAAAGTTTGTCAATTTGCTTGCTAAAGGTCATTGGGGTTCTGTGGGCACTCCGGTTTCCCTCAACATTGAACTAACCACTGATATTATTGAAAGATTCTTGACTTGAGCATAAATACCATTTTTCCAATCAAATCCAATCCAGTCCAATTCAAGTAGATTGTTATAGATTTATCAGTTTGTTATAACTGTTTTAGAAATGCTAGGTTTATTATAATATTTTTACAGGGTAAATGGTGTAGACGAAGAAGAAGAAGAAGCGGAAAAGGCTAAAATTCCTAAGAAGGTTCCGCTTTCACTGGAAGAATTGTTAGCTAAGAAAAAAGCAGAAGAAGAGGCTCTTAGCAAGGTACTTTTAGTCCAATCACCTGTAAGGAATATAGAGGAGCTAATGCTGTACATCTGGAATTAGGGAAAGTGTCACATGACATCAATTTTTAAAAAAAAAATATTTGATTGACAACAGTTGAAACTTTGTAGTCATGTGATGGATAAGTCATATATACATGTAACTATCTTTGATAGTTCTGGTTGTTTTCAGTATTTTTATAACAGAATAGATATAAAGATGCTTTTCATCTTTTTATATATAAAACTTAGTCTATAGAGTCATGTATTTTACATAAATTAACCTCATAAATTTTAACCAAAAATATATGAAAAAAAACATTCTTAAACTTCTAAAGCTGCACAAATCTGAGAATTTTTTGATGCACATTTTTTTTCTCAATTTATGTAATATCCAACTGGTGTTTGGTATTTCAATTCATAGTAAGAATTATTATCAAACTGTACTTCAAATTGGTTTTGAAAAAATCACCTTCATTGTATATATGAGGACTTTGATGTGGGTTCATATTTTTTTTTTTTTTTTGACATGACCTTAAAAATTGCTTTTTGGTTCTCCTGTAACATACATGTAGCTCATATTCTGATTAGTTGTAGTGGATTTTCAGTACTTTGATTTTTTTTATTTGTAAGGAATATCTTCATCGTCTGTTTTTTTTTTTTTTTTTTTGTTCATTTTCAATTTTTTAATTAATTTACAGCCAAAATTTTTAACAAAAGAAGAGAGGGCAGCTGAGGCATTAAAAAGAAGACAAGAACAGGTTGAAGAACAAAAGAAAAAAATTGAAGATGAGAAGAAAAAACAAATGAATTTTATTTCTGCTGGAAAAGATCAACTAGGTATAAAATTTTATATAATATCTGAACTTAAGATTCATTAATTTTCAGCGGTTTGGCTTATGTTTTTTATCTATCAAACTTTTTCTACCCCTAGTGTCACTGATGGAATGATTTTCCGAAATGTGCACTTATGGTATATATATATATATATATATATATATATATATATATATATATATATATATATATATATATATATATATATATATATCAGGGGTCCAGAAACGGTCATATTTGACGGACATGTCCGACAAAAAATATTTTTGTCCGATGTGAAATATAGCTTGTCGGACATTTTTAGTTTAAAATAGAATTCAGTTAATCGGACACGTAAATAAATATGTTTATCGGTCATTATTTTACTCGAGTATTTTATCGATCACCTGTCAGTCATTTTCAATTAATAATACAGATCTAATAATTAGGCTTTTGTTTATTAATCAGTTAAAATCCATGGTCTCAATCTGTTCCTTTTGTTTCATCGTCCGAATCACCATTACTTTTGTTGATAAGTTGTTTATTAAGTAATCACATCGCTTGACAGACGGAAGCCATAAACACCTGAGTACCTGTTAACTGAAGGTCATGGTCGTCGGACTATTTCAAAGAGGTTCCACGCGGGATGTTAAATAATAATACAATGCGCATAGTACAGTCTTGGCAAACTGTTTAGTTATAAATAAATAATTTTGAAAAGTCTAAGTCTAAATAAAATCAAAGAGGCCTCAAAATGAGGTTCAGTAAAGTTCGTGTAACTTCGGGAAAACGAAAATGCGCGATTGTCAAAAACAAAGATGGCCGTCAAACCATGTGTCGTCAACGCCGACAGTTCAAAATCAACACTAATGTGGACATATAAGTCTGACCATATATATTTAAATAACTTCGTAAACACCCCTTTTTAAAAACTTGTATATTGATTTGTATATTGATATTAAAAATCTTTTTAAAATACATAGTCAGTAATAACGTTTCTTTTTTTTTTTTTTTTTTTTTTTTGCTTTTTTCACTGCATCGTCAGTGGTACAGATGCTTTGAAAAAATGTCCCACGCCTCAGTCAAAGTTTTCCTGAGCCCTGATATATATATATATATATTGGATTTGAATGGTATTTAAAAAGGTCACGACTTCAGAATTTCATATATTTAAAATACTTTCAAGGAAAGTCCTCAAATTTAGTTTTATACACTTCTCTGTGATTGGACATATTTTATTTAAAACACAGGATATCAAGTTCCAAAATCCATTTTAAAATTTTTTTTCACTGATCTCCATTGGTTTATTGTTACATTTTTTAATGGTAAAAAATTGACTGAAAAAAGAGATTTTATTGTTAAAACTTCTCTGCAAAAATGCTGTTCATGGCACATATACATGTAAATACATGTACATTCATCTTTATTATACAGGCTTTTGGCAGGTTACACAGCCTCAAGTACTCTGTAAAAATTTTTTGCACCATAAAAGCATCAGTCTTTTTTATTTGCATATTTTTGTATTCTGTGTAAGTTTTGAACCTTGTAAAGTTTCTTATAAACTTTGTCTCCAGGACATCATTGTTAATCTAAGGTGAACAATCTTAGGATAGTGACAGTGCGCAAACACTTGCTGTTGAACAGTATGCTCGCCAAAGTATAAAGTATATGTACACATTGTTGAACAAGCCTCATATATATTGCTTAATGTCATGTAGGTTTATGTGCCCTGGCAGATTTAATTAATTCCATGTACCCTGGCAAGTCAACTAATCGCTATTCCAGAAAATTTATTGAAAGGTTACAAGAATGTATATTTTTCCTTGCTGTTTTGTCATAATTAAAATACAATCTTGGTATTTTTCCAGATGGCAGATATGATGACAGGAGAGAACGTGAACGCAGAGAAAGAGAAAGAGAAAGGGATAGGGAAAGAGAACGAGAAGGTGAACGTGACAGAGACAGAGAGGGTGGTGATGACAGACACAAAGTTATTGAAAGTAAAGACAAAGAGAAAGAAGTTGAAGCTATAAAGGTATGAGATTCTGGTCAATGTTAACAGGTAGTACATTTACTTGGTTGTTCAAAGCTGCAGTAATTTTGCCAAATGGTTAGTGACAATTCAAAATGTTATTAAAATAAAATACATTTATTTTGGACACAAAGTATTGAAAGGTGCCCCTATCGTCTGTAAAAAAGTTTGAACACAAAGTTTTGAAAGGTGCCCCTATCGTCTGTAAAAAAGATTGAACACAAAGTATTGAAAGGTGCCCCTATTGTCTGTAAAAAAGATTGAACACAAAGTTTTGAAAGGTGCCCCTATCGTCTGTAAAAAAGTTTGGACACAAAGTTTTGAAAGGTGCCCCTATCGTCTGTAAAAAAGATTGAACACAAAGTTTTGAAAGGTGCCCCTATCGTCTGTAAAAAAGTTTGAACACAAAGTTTTGAAAGGTGCCCCTATCGTCTGTAAAAAAGATTGAACACAAAGTATTGAAAGGTGCCCCTTTCATCTGTAAAAAAGTTTGAACACAAGTTTTGAAAGGTGCCCCTATCGTCTGTAAAAAAGATTGAACACAAAGTATTGAAAGGTGCCCCTTTCATCTGTAAAAAAGTTTGAACACAAAGTTTTGAAAGGTGCCCCTATTGTCTGTAAAAAAGATTGGACACAGAGTTTTGAAAGGTGCCCCTATCGTCTGTAAAAAAGTTTGGACACAAAGTTTTGAAAGGTGCCCCTATCGTCTGTAAAAAAGATTGAACACAAAGTTTTGAAAGGTGCCCCTATCGTCTGTAAAAAAGTTTGAACACAAAGTTTTGAAAGGTGCCCCTATCGTCTGTAAAAAAGATTGAACACAAAGTATTGAAAGGTGCCCCTTTCATCTGTAAAAAAGTTTGAACACAAAGTTTTGAAAGGTGCCCCTATCGTCTGTAAAAAAGATTGAACACAAAGTATTGAAAGGTGCCCCTTTTATCTGTAAAAAAGTTTGAACACAAAGTTTTGAAAGGTGCCCCTATTGTCTGTAAAAAAGATTGGACACAGAGTTTTGAAAGGTGCCCCTATCGTCTGTAAAAAAGATTGGATACAAAGTTTTGAAAGGTGCCCCTATCGTCTGTAAAAAAGATTGAACACAAAGTTTTGAAAGGTGCCCCTATCTTCTGTAAAAAAGATTGAACACAAAGTTTTGAAAGGTGCCCCTATCGTCTGTAAAAAAGATTGAACACAAAGTTTTGAAAGGTGCCCCTATCGTCTGTAAAAAAGATTGGATACAAAGTTTTGAAAGGTGCCCCTATCGTCTGTAAAAAAGATTGAACACAAAGTTTTGAAAGGTGCCCCTATCGTCTGTAAAAAAGATTGAACACAAAGTTTTGAAAGGTGCCCCTATTGTCTGTAAATGAACACAAAGTTTTGAAAGGTGCCCCTATTGTCTGTAAATGAACACAAAGTTTTGAAAGGTGCCCCTATTGTCTGTAAATGAACACAAAGTTTTGAAAGGTGCCCCTATTGTCTGTAAAAAAGATTGAACACAAAGTTTTGAAAGGTGCCCCTATTGTCTGTAAATGAACACAAAGTTTTGAAAGGTGCCCCTATTGTCTGTAAATGAACACAAAGTTTTGAAAGGTGCCCCTATTGTCTGTAAAAAAGATTGAACACAAAGTTTTGAAAGGTGCCCCTATCGTCTGTAAAAAAGATTGAACACAAAGTTTTGAAAGGTGCCCCTATCGTCTGTAAAAAAGATTGAACACAAAGTTTTGAAAGGTGCCCCTATCGTCTGTAAAAAAGATTGAACACAAAGTTTTGAAAGGTGCCCCTATTGTCTGTAAATGAACACAAAGTTTTGAAAGGTGCCCCTATTGTCTGTAAATGAACACAAAGTTTTGAAAGGTGCCCCTATTGTCTGTAAATGAACACAAAGTTTTGAAAGGTGCCCCTATTGTCTGTAAAAAAGATTGAACACAAAGTTTTGAAAGGTGCCCCTATTGTCTGTAAATGAACACAAAGTTTTGAAAGGTGCCCCTATTGTCTGTAAATGAACACAAAGTTTTGAAAGGTGCCCCTATTGTCTGTAAAAAAGATTGAACACAAAGTTTTGAAAGGTGCCCCTATCGTCTGTAAAAAAGATTGAACACAAAGTTTTGAAAGGTGCCCCTATTGTCTGTAAATGAACACAAAGTTTTGAAAGGTGCCCCTATTGTCTGTAAATGAACACAAAGTTTTGAAAGGTGCCCCTATTGTCTGTAAAGGAACACAAAGTTTTGAAAGGTGCCCCTATTGTCTGTAAAAAAGATTGAACACAAAGTTTTGAAAGGTGCCCCTATTGTCTGTAAATGAACACAAAGTTTTGAAAGGTGCCCCTATTGTCTGTAAATGAACACAAAGTTTTGAAAGGTGCCCCTATTGTCTGTAAAAAAGATTGAACACAAAGTTTTGAAAGGTGCCCCTATCGTCTGTAAAAAAGATTGAACACAAAGTTTTGAAAGGTGCCCCTATCGTCTGTAAAAAAGATTGAACACAAAGTTTTGAAAGGTGCCCCTATTGTCTGTAAAAAAGATTGAACACAAAGTTTTGAAAGGTGCCCCTATTGTCTGTAAAAAAGATTGAACACAAAGTTTTGAAAGGTGCCCCTATTGTCTGTAAATGAACACAAAGTTTTGAAAGGTGCCCCTATTGTCTGTAAAAAGATTGAACACAAAGTTTTGAAAGGTGCCCCTATCGTCTGTAAAAAGTTTGAACACAAAGTTTTGAAAGGTGCCCCTATTGTCTGTAAAAAAGATTGAACACAAAGTATTGAAAGGTGCCCCTATCGTCTGTAAAAAAGATTGGACACAAAGTTTTGAAAGGTGCCCCTATTGTCTGTAAAAAAGATTGAACACAAAGTTTTGAAAGGTGCCCCTATTGTCTGTAAATGAACACAAAGTTTTGAAAGGTGCCCCTATTGTCTGTAAAAAAGATTGAACACAAAGTTTTGAAAGGTGCCCCTATTGTCTGTAAAAAAGATTGGACACAAAGTTTTGAAAGGTGCCCCTATTGTCTATAAAAAAGATTGGACACAAAGTTTTGAAAGGTGCCCCTATCGTCTGTAAAAAAGATTGAACACAAAGTTTTGAAAGGTGCCCCTATTGTCTGTAAAAAAGATTGAACACAAAGTTTTGAAAGGTGCCCCTATTGTCTGTAAAAAAGATTGGACACAAAGTTTTGAAAGGTGCCCCTATTGTCTGTAAAAAAGATTGAACACAAAGTTTTGAAAGGTGCCCCTATTGTCTGTAAAAAAGATTGAACACAAAGTTTTGAAAGGTGCCCCTATTGTCTGTAAAAAAGTTTGAACACAAAGTTTTGAAAGGTGCCCCTATCGTCTGTAAAAAAGTTTGAACACAAAGTTTTGAAAGGTGCCCCTATCGTCTGTAAAAAAGATTGGACACAAAGTTTTGAAAGGTGCCCCTATTGTCTGTAAAAAAGATTGAACACAAAGTTTTGAAAGGTGCCCCTATCGTCTGTAAAAAAGTTTGAACACAAAGTTTTGAAAGGTGCCCCTATCGTCTGTAAAAAAGTTTGAACACAAAGTTTTGAAAGGTGCCCCTATTGTCTGTAAAAAAGATTGAACACAAAGTTTTGAAAGGTGCCCCTATTGTCTGTAAAAAAGATTGAACACAAAGTTTTGAAAGGTGCCCCTATTGTCTGTAAATGAACACAAAGTTTTGAAAGGTGCCCCTATTGTCTGTAAATGAACACAAAGTTTTGAAAGGTGCCCCTATTGTCTGTAAATGAACACAAAGTTTTGAAAGGTGCCCCTATTGTCTGTAAATGAACACAAAGTTTTGAAAGGTGCCCCTATTGTCTGTAGAAAAGATTGAACACAAAGTTTTGAAAGGTGCCCCTATTGTCTGTAAAAAAGATTGAACACAAAGTTTTGAAAGGTGCCCCTATTGTCTGTAAATGAACACAAAGTTTTGAAAGGTGCCCCTATTGTCTGTAAATGAACACAAAGTTTTGAAAGGTGCCCCTATTGTCTGTAGAAAAGATTGAACACAAAGTTTTGAAAGGTGCCCCTATTGTCTGTAAATGAACACAAAGTTTTGAAAGGTGCCCCTATTGTCTGTAAATGAACACAAAGTTTTGAAAGGTGCCCCTATTGTCTGTAAAAAAGATTGAACACAAAGTTTTGAAAGGTGCCCCTATTGTCTGTAAAAAAGATTGAAAACAAAGTTTTGAAAGGTGCCCCTATTGTCTGTAAAAAAGATTGAACACAAAGTTTTGAAAGGTGCCCCTATTGTCTGTAAAAAAGATTGAACACAAAGTTTTGAAAGGTGCCCCTATTGTCTGTAAAAAAGATTGAACACAAAGTTTGGAAGGTGCCCCTATTGTCTGTAAATGAACACAAAGTTTTGAAAGGTGCCCCTATTGTCTGTAAAAAAGATTGAACACAAAGTTTTGAAAGGTGCCCCTATTGTCTGTAAATGAACACAAAGTTTTGAAAGGTGCCCCTATTGTCTGTAAAAAAGATTGAACACAAAATTTTGAAAGGTGCCCCTATTGTCTGTAAAAAAGATTGAACACAAAGTTTTGAAAGGTGCCCCTATTGTCTGTAAAAAAGATTGGACACAAAGTTTTGAAAGGTGCCCCTATCGTCTGTAAAAAAGATTGAACACAAAGTTTTGAAAGGTGCCCCTATTGTCTGTAAAAAAGATTGAACACAAAGTTTTGAAAGGTGCCCCTATCGTCTGTAAAAAAGATTGGACACAGAGTTTTGAAAGGTGCCCCTATCGTATGTAAAAAAGATTGGACACAGAGTTTTGAAAGGTGCCCCTATCGTCTGTAAAAAAGATTGGACACAAAGTTTTGAAAGGTGCCCCTATTGTCTGTAAATGAACACAAAGTTTTGAAAGGTGCCCCTATTGTCTGTAAATGAACACAAAGTTTTGAAAGGTGCCCCTATTGTCTGTAAAAAAGATTGAACACAAAGTTTTGAAAGGTGCCCCTATTGTCTGTAAAAAAGATTGAACACAAAGTTTGGAAGGTGCCCCTATTGTCTGTAAATGAACACAAAGTTTTGAAAGGTGCCCCTATTGTCTGTAAAAAAGATTGAACACAAAGTTTTGAAAGGTGCCCCTATTGTCTGTAAATGAACACAAAGTTTTGAAAGGTGCCCCTATTGTCTGTAAAAAAGATTGAACACAAAGTTTTGAAAGGTGCCCCTATTGTCTGTAAAAAAGATTGAACACAAAGTTTTGAAAGGTGCCCCTATTGTCTGTAAAAAAGATTGAACACAAAGTTTTGAAAGGTGCCCCTATTGTCTGTAAAAAAAGATTGAACACAAAGTTTTGAAAGGTGCCCCTATTGTCTGTAAAAAAGTTTGAACACAAAGTTTTGAAAGGTGCCCCTATCGTCTGTAAAAAAGTTTGAACACAAAGTTTTGAAAGGTGCCCCTATCGTCTGTAAAAAAGATTGGACACAAAGTTTTGAAAGGTGCCCCTATTGTCTGTAAAAAAGATTGAACACAAAGTTTTGAAAGGTGCCCCTATCGTCTGTAAAAAAGTTTGAACACAAAGTTTTGAAAGGTGCCCCTATCGTCTGTAAAAAAGTTTGAACACAAAGTTTTGAAAGGTGCCCCTATTGTCTGTAAAAAAGATTGAACACAAAGTTTTGAAAGGTGCCCCTATTGTCTGTAAAAAAGATTGAACACAAAGTTTTGAAAGGTGCCCCTATTGTCTGTAAATGAACACAAAGTTTTGAAAGGTGCCCCTATTGTCTGTAAATGAACACAAAGTTTTGAAAGGTGCCCCTATTGTCTGTAGAAAAGATTGAACACAAAGTTTTGAAAGGTGCCCCTATTGTCTGTAAAAAAGATTGAACACAAAGTTTTGAAAGGTGCCCCTATTGTCTGTAAATGAACACAAAGTTTTGAAAGGTGCCCCTATTGTCTGTAAATGAACACAAAGTTTTGAAAGGTGCCCCTATTGTCTGTAGAAAAGATTGAACACAAAGTTTTGAAAGGTGCCCCTATTGTCTGTAAATGAACACAAAGTTTTGAAAGGTGCCCCTATTGTCTGTAAATGAACACAAAGTTTTGAAAGGTGCCCCTATTGTCTGTAAAAAAGATTGAACACAAAGTTTTGAAAGGTGCCCCTATTGTCTGTAAAAAAGATTGAAAACAAAGTTTTGAAAGGTGCCCCTATTGTCTGTAAAAAAGATTGAACACAAAGTTTTGAAAGGTGCCCCTATTGTCTGTAAAAAAGATTGAACACAAAGTTTTGAAAGGTGCCCCTATTGTCTGTAAAAAAGATTGAACACAAAGTTTTGAAAGGTGCCCCTATTGTCTGTAAATGAACACAAAGTTTTGAAAGGTGCCCCTATTGTCTGTAAATGAACACAAAGTTTTGAAAGGTGCCCCTATTGTCTGTAAAAAAGATTGAACACAAAGTTTTGAAAGGTGCCCCTATTGTCTGTAAATGAACACAAAGTTTTGAAAGGTGCCCCTATTGTCTGTAAAAAAGATTGAACACAAAGTTTTGAAAGGTGCCCCTATCGTCTGTAAAAAAGATTGAACACAAAGTTTTGAAAGGTGCCCCTATCGTCTGTAAAAAAGATTGAACACAAAGTTTTGAAAGGTGCCCCTATCGTCTGTAAAAAAGATTGAACACAAAGTTTTGAAAGGTGCCCCTATCGTCTGTAAAAAAGATTGGACACAAAGTTTTGAAAGGTGCCCCTATCGTCTGTAAAAAAGATTGAACACAAAGTTTTGAAAGGTGCCCCTTTCATCTGTAAAAAAGATTGAACACAAAGTATTGAAAGGTGCCCCTTTCATCTGTAAAAAAGATTGAACACAAAGTATTGAAAGGTGCCCCTATTGTCTGTAAAAAAGATTGAACACAAAGTTTTGAAAGGTGCCCCTATTGTCTGTAAATGAACACAAAGTTTTGAAAGGTGCCCCTATTGTCTGTAAAAAAGATTGAACACAAAGTTTTGAAAGGTGCCCCTATTGTCTGTAAAAAAGATTGGACACAGAGTTTTGAAAGGTGCCCCTATCGTCTGTAAAAAAGATTGGACACAGAGTTTTGAAAGGTGCCCCTATTGTCTGTAAAAAAGATTGAACACAAAGTTTTGAAAGGTGCCCCTATTGTCTGTAAAAAAGATTGGACACAAAGTTTGAAAGGGGCCATATCATCTATAAAAAAGCATGGACACAGGGTTTTAAACGGGGCCCATATCATATAAAAAAGCTGTGGGCAGTTTAGTCTACTGGCAAATAAGTTCTGGCCGTTTCATAAGGTCTTGATATTTAATTTCTTTCTTGTTATTTTGCCCTTCAAAAATATATGTTTAATTAAACAGTTTCTCTTATTTCTGTTTAAAAGGAACGGTATCTGGGAATTATCAAAAAGAAAAGAAGAATCCGTAGATTAAATGACCGGAAGTTTGTGTTTGACTGGGATGCAGGTGAAGACACTTCACAGGACTATAATCCGATATACAAAGAACGTCACGGAGTTCAGCTCTATGGCAGAGGACACATTGCAGGCATTGATCTCAAAGTAATTATTATAAATAAATATCATAAATAGTTTTTGTGTCGCCTGACTAGGCGACATATAGGGATTACTTTCGTATGCGGCGTCGGCGACAGCGTCTGCAGTGTCCAGATTTCCTTGTCCAGAGCATAACATTGGTGTTGTACGTTCAAATGACTCCAAACTTGGTGTGCATGTTTCTGGCAATGACTCGAAGTGCAGTGCACAAGAACAGCAACTCTATCGTTTTCCGTTTTTGAATTATTTCCCTTTGATTGATATTTATAGAATATTTCTTGTCAGGAGCATAACTTTGGTGTAGTATGTTCAAATGACTCCAAACTTGGTGTACATGTTTCTGGCAATGACTTGAAGTGCAGTGCACAAGGACCACAACTCTATCTTGTTCCGTTTTTGAATTATTCCCCTTTAATTGACTTTTATAGAGGATTTCTTGTCCGGAACATAACTTTGTCAACTACAGTCACTGCACTTAATGTCATTGCCAGAAACATGCATACCTGTCTTGATCCAGTTATCCCTCTAGGTAGACTGGGTCCCAGAACAAAATTACAACCGTATGCAGGGAATACGACATATGATATCAGTTTTGTGTTTTGCTGACAAAGTGATTATAGCAGAACTTAATTAACTTATACATTTTATATTGTTAACTTCAGTTTGACATTTATTAATCACTTCTATATTAAAAACATCTTAACACACTTGGATGCCTGAGTAAATGTAAGGTGTGATTTGATACAATGGCTGCTTACAACAATAGGTGAGACAATACCTCTCACCATCGAGTCCCAAATCAGTTGATTATTGGCTTTTGGGACCTGCAAATTTGTTTGCAAAATCGAATACTTCCCAAAATAGGACCTCCAAAAATTGAGACCTTTTTAATATAGAGTTAAGAACAAATATTGTTGGGACCTGAAAAATACCTCTCAAAATTGAGTACCTCTCAAAACTGAATCCCTCGAAATCGGGACCCGACTGCACTATGCAGTGTCAGGCGACACATCTGTTTCAAAGAAACATATCTAGTTGTAAATAATTATCAGAAATATAATTAATTGTTATAACTTATTATAAATAATTATGAATAATTATAAATAATTATGAATAATTACAAATAATTATGAATAATTATAAATAATTATTATAAACAATGTAATTAATCATTATGAATATTACAAACAGTTATTAGGCCAATTCAACTTCATTGGTAGATTCTCATCTCCACCCGCCCACTGAAAATGTGCCCCCCAAGTCATTTTATTTTTGTTTCCCTTCCCGGGCATTTTCAAAGTCTGTTACAGAGTTATGTCGAGTCCGTGGTGTTTCAGAAAAGGGTTTTAAGCACTCCTGTAAAAACCGTAAGTGTGAGGTAAAAATCTAAAGTAGCTTCATACATTTAAATTTTGCATTTCGCCAGTGGTCTGAAAGAATTACGGGCATGATACGGGGCAAATATAGCAGACATTCAACAGTTAGTGGAGGTGTACAAGAAATTAATAAGCGGCGATATAAACAGAAAGGGCCCTTTATTGCCGATTGTAGATGTCAACCATTTGAGAGTGCTAGTTTTCGTATAAAATAAAAAATAAAAAATAAAACCCTCCTACCTGCCCCAAAATTTTTGTCTAACCTGGATGAGAATCTACTATTTAAATTGAATTGGCCTTACTATTATAAATAATTATTATCAGTTATATTAAAAAATTCATAACTATTCTTGGGGTTAAAATTTCATGTTTTTTTTTTAACTTTGAAACAATTATTATGAGAAACTGTTGTAAAATTGTAAAAATAAACTTCATTAAGTGAAAATTGTTTTGTTGACATTAAATTTGTGGGGTTTATTAACCCTTGAAAATAATGAAATTTAATCCCAAATGTTTGTGATTTTAATTTGCAAAGGGAAGATTTAGGATTGAACACTGGTATCATTATTATTATTTGCATTGAAAAAGAAATGTCATACATACATTTATATGGCCAAGTGAAGAAGAGGTTTGAATTATAATTGAAGGATTGTAGGTTTAAACCCATTTTTCATGGTTAATTTTATGTAAAACATTCATTGCACTAGAATATCTATTTGTATACTTGGTAAATAAATTCAGAACAAAGCATAAGTTTTGCAATCATTTCCCAATAAAATTTTTTGTACCAATTCAAAAATTCAAATTTTTTTTTTTTTTTTTTAATTTCTTTGTATCTTTAAATAAACATTTTTTGACAAAACTAGGTGTTGTAAAATCAAAAATAATCATCAAAATGAAACCTTGCATTGAATTGTCTTTCATTGATGATGAAACTTACCTTTGAATTTGCTCAAGACACATTAGTAAAAATTGCTACAAGATCCTTAAAATCCCATTCCAGTTTACAAAGGATATACATGTACATGTACTTATTCAAAATACATGTATTATGTACCAAACAGACAATGTCACCAATAAACTTCATATGATATTACATGTATATAAATAGTGCCCTTGGTTGGGGGAAATATGGAGGATTGTCTCCCCGAGGGAACATTATCAGGTGAAGGAGCTAAAGTTCCCAAAGGGGGAAACAATCCTCCATATTTTCCTCAACCAAGGGTACGATTTATTTTATCATACTGAACAAAAAGTTACTTCTTTTACCTTCCATTCTGACTAAGCCTGTTTAAAATGCCTAAAATTTCATCTGATAAAGAACTGTAGAAGTTACTGGTCTATAGCTTATAAAGAACTGTAGAAGTTACTGGTCTATAGCTTATAAAGAACTGTAGAAGTTACTGGTCTATAGCTTATAAAGAACTGTAGAAGTTACTGGTCTATAGCTTATAAAGAACTGTATAAGTTACTGGTCTATAGCTTATAAAGAACTGTATAAGTTACTGGTCTATAGCTTACAAAGAACTGTATAAGTTACTGGTCTATAGCTTATAAAGAACTGTAGAAGTTACTGGTCTATAGCTTATAAAGAACTGTATAAGTTACTGGTCTATAGCTTATAAAGAACTGTATAAGTTACTGGTCTATACCTTACAAAGAACTGTAGAAGTTACTGGTCTATAGCTTATAAAGAACTGTAGAAGTTACTGGTCTATAGCTTATAAAGAACTGTAGAAGTTACTGGTCTATAGCTTATAAAGAACTGTAGAAGTTACTGGTCTATAGCTTACAAAGAACTGTAGAAGTTACTGGTCTATAGCTTATAAAGAACTGTAGAAGTTACTGGTCTATAGCTTATAAAGAACTGTAGAAGTTACTGGTCTATAGCTTACAAAGAACTGTAGAAGTTACTGGTCCATAGCTTATAAAGAACTGTATAAGTTACTGGTCTATAGCTTATAAAGAACTGTAGAAGTTACTGGTCTATAGCTTATAAAGAACTGTAGAAGTTACTGGTCTATAGCTTATAAAGAACTGTATAAGTTACTGGTCTATAGCTTATAAAGAACTGTATAAGTTACTGGTCTATAGCTTATAAAGAACTGTAGAAGTTACTGGTCTATAGCTTATAAAGAACTGTATAAGTTACTGGTCTATAGCTTATAAAGAACTGTAGAAGTTACTGGTCTATAGCTTATAAAGAACTGTATAAGTTACTGGTCTATAGCTTATAACTAACTGTATAAGTTACTGGTCTATAGCTTACAAAGAACTGTATAAGTTACTGGTCTATAGCTTATAAAGAACTGTAGAAGTTACTGGTCTATAGCTTATAAAGAACTGTAGAAGTTACTGGTCTATAGCTTATAAAGAACTGTAGAAGTTACTGGTCTATAGCTTATAAAGAACTGTAGAAGTTACTGGTCTATAGCTTATAAAGAACAGTATAAGTTACTGGTTTTTAGCTTATAAAGAACTGTATAAGTTACTGGTCTATAGCTGATAAAGAACTGTAGAAGTTACTGGTCTATAGCTTATAAAGAACTGTATAAGTTACTGGTCTATAGCTGATAAAGAACTGTATAAGTTACTGGTCTATAGCTTATAAAGAACTGTATAAGTTACTGGTCTATAGCTTATAAAGAACTGTATAAGTTACTGGTCTATAGCTTATAAAGAACTGTAGAAGTTACTGGTCTATAGCTTATAAAGAACTGTAGAAGTTACTGGTCTATAGCTTATAAAGAACTGTAGAAGTTACTGGTCTATAGCTTACAAAGAACTGTAGAAGTTACTGGTCTATAGCTGATAAAGAACTGTATAAGTTACTGGTCTATAGCTTATAAAGAACAGTATAAGTTACTGGTTTTTAGCTTATAAAGAACTGTATAAGTTACTGGTCTATAGCTGATAAAGAACTGTATAAGTTACTGGTCTATAGCTTATAAAGAACTGTAGAAGTTACTGGTCTATAGCTTATAAAGAACTGTATAAGTTACTGGTCTATAGCTTATAAAGAACTGTATAAGTTACTGGTCTATAGCTGATAAAGAACTGTATAAGTTACTGGTCTATAGCTTATAAAGAACTGTAGAAGTTACTGGTCTATAGCTTATAAAGAACTGTATAAGTTACTGGTCTATAGCTGATAAAGAACTGTATAAGTTACTGGTCTATAGCTGATAAAGAACTGTATAAGTTACTGGTCTATAGCTGATAAAGAACTGTATAAGTTACTGGTCTATAGCTGATAAAGAACTGTATAAGTTACTGGTCTATAGCTGATAAAGAACTGTATAAGTTACTGGTCTATAGCTTATAAAGAACTGTAGAAGTTACTGGTCTATAGCTTATAAAGAACTGTATAAGTTACTGGTCTATAGCTTATAAAGAACTGTATAAGTTACTGGTCTATAGCTGATAAAGAACTGTATAAGTTACTGGTCTATAGCTTATAAAGAACTGTATAAGTTACTGGTCTATAGCTGATAAAGAACTGTATAAGTTACTGGTCTATAGCTTATAAAGAACTGTAGAAGTTACTGGTCTATAGCTTATAAAGAACTGTATAAGTTACTGGTCTATAGCTTATAAAAAACTGTATAAGTTACTGGTCTATAGCTTATAAAGAACTGTATAAGTTACTGGTCTATAGCTTAAATAATCTTAAGCAGGATTACTGGGTAGTTTCCATGATTGACATACATTCATTTCCATTCTAACAGTGAACATTGCAATATCCCATGGCAATGTTGACTGCTGCTTCAAACATTATGAATTGTTTCATACTACCTGTTTAGAAATTGACCAATAATAGTTTAAGAAGTTTCTGTGAGGTATGATAATAAGTTATATACAATATTATAAGTGTATTTATTGTTATTTATTATTTAAGACTCAGAAGAAAGATCAGTCCAGGTTTTATGGTGATCTGTTAGAGAAGAGAAGAACCGAGGCAGAGAAAGAGCAAGAAAAGTATGTAGTCGCTATACCTATAGAGAGTGAGGGAAAAGGATTTTACCTCCCTTTCAGGGAAAAAGAGGATAGGGTTTACATGCCTTTTAATTAATGAGAGAAGAAGGTTTTAGGGAGTATGAGAATAGGTTATAGGTTTTACATCCCTTTTATAAAATTAGAGAATAGGGTTTTAGGTACATGTAGCTATTAGGGAGTGTATTGAGAATGATATTCAATATCTTAGTTATGATTCCTCTAGTTGGTAAGGTGGAAAGTGGAAGATTAATTTTAGAGCTGGGTGGAACTAAATCAGTGCAGTGAACTTACTGTAATAAGTTCTTGTATGTCTCAGGATCTGTTACAGTGGAATTTTAACCTAATCAGTAATAAGCATTGTGAACTTAAAGATGGATGTTCCATGATGTCTGAGGATCTGATAAGATCTGATCTGTGATAGTGGAATTTTAACCTAATCAGTAATAAGCATGTGAACTTAAAGATGGATGTTCCATGATGTCTGAGGATCTGATAAGATCTGATCTGTTACAGTGGAATTTTAACCTAATCAGTAAAAAGCATTGTGAACTTAAAGATGGATGTTCCATGATGTCTGAGGATCTGATAAGATCTGATCTGTTACAGATGAATTTTAACCTAATCAGTAATAAGCATTGTGAACTTAAAGATGGATGTTCCATGATGTCTGAGGATCTGATAAAGTCAGATTCTCTTATTATCAAATGGTTTCCCCTATCTGTTTAAGATTGACTGTCTTATTGTGAGCTAGATAGACCAGGCTGGGTGTAAAACAACATTCCTTTTACTCCACTTTCACATGTCAGGCTGAGTGTAAAAAAACATTCCTTTTACTCCACTTTCACATGTCAGGCTGAGTGTAAAACAACATTCCTTTTACTCCACTTTCACATGTCAGGCTGGGTGTAAAACAACATTCCTTTTACTCCACTTTCACATGTCCCTGTAATATCATATCTGATAATAATATGCATGATTTTTAGGAAGAGAATTAAAGGATTGGCTAAAAAAGAAGCTAAGCAGCGTTGGGATGACCGACATTGGAAAGAAAAATCTCTGGATGAAATGACAGAGAGAGATTGGCGTATCTTTAAAGAGGATTATAATATCGCCTGTAAAGGTGGAAGAATCCCAAATCCTATCAGATCTTGGAGAGAATCGGATATACAATCTGAATTACTAGATATCATTGATAAAATTGGTTACAAGGTAAGTAAACTGACACACACACTTACACACACATGCACACGCACACACAGATGCACACACACATGCACATGCACTCACACACATTCACACACACACACACACACACACACACACACACACACACACACACACACACACACTGTTATTTATAATATCAGTATAGCCAGGGATGTTAAAAGAAGTTGGTAGCTGGCTAAAATTGCCTACTGACTTATTAATGTCCCTTAGGTTGAGAGGTTTTGCAATTTAAACAAGTTTTTTCGAAGAAAATTTTGTGGTAATTTTTGTGAAATAAATCCCATTGGGGGCCTTGGTAATTCAAAATTTTCATTGACTCTAAATTTTGTGGTTTTTACTAACCCATGAAAAATGACAAGATTTAATCTCAGGAGCATTTGTGATTTTACAGTATTATTTTGTTAAGGTTTGCCAGTTACATTTATTTCAATTTATTGAAAACTTTTGGTTCTCGATTAAGCATTAAGTGTTAATGGATATCCTCCTACTTTTTTACATTATCTTTCTATTAAAAAACTTCATAAAAAATTCTGAGTTTAGCTTTTAGTGGAAAAATCAGATGGAATATCCAATAATACCCATTATTATATGACTATGAATCTTTCTTTTCGTCTATTGGTCGTCATACTGTCACATGTCATTAAATATTTCGTGTATTGCTTGTCTAAATGCATGTGAGGTCAATAATATGAGGTCCGGACTGGTTCAGACCCTTTTCAGCCTCAATGACGTCACAACAAAATGATCCAATTTATTTTCTTTATTTACTCCGTTGAGTTGCTCAGTCATGATGGAGGAGAATGCATTTTGTGTATTGTTTGTGTTGCATAGAATCTACTTAATTTCACTTGAAATAGGCAAATAGTTATTTGTCATATAATAAAACAATTATAGTCTTTAAATGATGTCAATACATGGTTCTTTGGCCTCGGTGAATATTAGTTGCATCAAGTCCATAGAACCATGTATTTACATCATTCAAAGACAATAATTGTATATTATCCAATGATAATAAACAGGTAGAAAATTTATGTTTTTCACAACCTCTACTTAATCAGAAATGCTCGTAGATCTGAGAAAAAAATGCATTTTTTTGGGTTTTGTTTTGTTTGTGTTTGTGTTTTTAGCTCACCTGAGCTGAAAGCTTAGATGAGCTATTGCTATCCATCTTTGTCCATCGTGTGTCGTGTGTCGTCCATCATGCGCCGTCCGCTGTACGTAAACTTTTTACATTTGAATCTTCTTTCCCAAAACCACTGGGCCAAATTTAATGAAACTTGGTAACTATCATGCCTAGGTGAAGCCCTTTCAGATTTGCACAAATGAAGGAGTTATGTCCCCTTGGGGCCTCATAAGGGGGGAAATAGTGAAAAACTTTAAAAATCTTCTCCTCTGAATCTACAAGAGATATACCTTATTTATTTCATTTATGACATCCTTAGGTCATCTATTTTCAGATTTGCACAAATGGTAGCCATGGGGCTCAAAATGGGGAAATTGTAGGGCACTGAGTGGGGAAATTGCTAAAAATTATATATTTGTCACTATATCTTGAAAACTATTAATTTTTTGTATAGGCATGTATATTTAAATATTGTAAGTATTGACATGATGATCATTTTGATATATAGATCAAGGTCATATGTTGAAAGGTCAAGGTCACAGCTGCAGTAGAAGACTTAAATTGCTAATTATCTTGAAAACTATAAACTTTTTGTATTGGCATGTATATTAGAATATTGTAGGTATTGACATGACAATCATTTTGATGTATGGTTCAAGGTCATATGTTGAAAATGTCAAGGTTACAGCTGCAAAAGAAGACTTAAATTGCTAATTATCTTGAAAACTATTAACTTTTTGTAAAGGCATGTATATTAGAATATTATAGGTATTGATATGAAGATCATTTTGATATATGGATCAAGGTCATATGTTGAAAGGTCAAGGTCACAGTTGCAGAAGAAGACTTAAATTGCTAATTATCTTGAAAACTATTAACTTTTTGTAAAGGCATGTATATCAGAATATTGTAGGTATTGATATGACGATCATATTGATATATGGTTCAAGGTTATATATTGAAAGGTCAAGGTCATATCAACATAGGAATACTAAAATTATTAATTATCTTGAAAGCTATTAATTTCATGCATAGGCATGTATATTAGAATATTTTAGGTATTGACATGACAATCATATATGGGTCGAGGTCATATATGTTCAAAGGTCAAGGACATAGCAGCATAAGTATACTGAAATTGATTAATGATTTTGAAATTATTCATTGCACTACATTACTTCATGCATATTATATAAGCTACTTATAAATGAAATGTGAGTGGATATATTTCTGATTAAGTTTTGAGAGAGTTCTTAACTTGAGAAAACTTGTAAAGTTTCTGAACTTAATATATTGTCTATTGCACTTTGCAAACAATATTGGACATATCTTCAGGTGAGCGTTAAGGCCCATGGGCCTCTTATTTTGTTTTAAAACATATAGAATTACCTGAAAGACACACAACATTAAAGATTGTTTGATACTTTATACCAATATGCCCCGGGCAGCAGTAGTGCTATCTCTAACATGCATAGCCCATCTTGATGTAGCGGCTCCTCTTGGGGCAGCAAAGATGATTCCATTTCATCACAAATTTTCATAATGTCCAGAGTAAATAACTTTTTGGTTTACTTTGATAAAAGGCACAGTTGCTATTTTCATAATACCAGACTTCTCGATATATGTGAAATATTCTGGACTGGGACGTAAAACCTCATTAAATCAAACAATCATTTATATTGTCCAGAGTAAATAACTTTGATGAAGAAACAGTTACTAGACATGTAAAATTTCTTTTTTATTTTGTTTTAAGGAACCGACACCAATTCAGAGACAAGCTATACCTATCGGCTTACAGAATCGGGATATTATTGGTGTAGCTGAGACTGGCAGTGGTAAAACGGCAGCATTCTTGATTCCTTTACTTGTCTGGATTCAGTCATTACCAAAAATAGAGAGGTAAGTAAATGTATATCACATAATAAAGTCCTAATCCCTTTTTGAAAGCATGAGAGGTTTTGTGTTCTATTCCTGTCCTGTTTTTTGGGCCTTAGTGGCTCTGGGGTCTAAAGCCTGTGTTAATAGATCACTGTGCCTCTTACGTTTTAGGTTTAAATCCCACTCATGTAGATATTAGTGTGAGAAATTGGATGTCACATTCTTTATTCGGCAATATCTCTTACACCAGGTGTGGCAATTTATAGGAAGGGTCTACATGTATATTATATAAGGTTCCAGGAATTAGGTATTTTTGATATATCCTTTTTCAAGTGTGTAAAAAAACCTTGTTTTACACAGAATTTCTGTTACTCTTGTTAACCACATTTTCCTATTTAATTTTTAGCTCACCTGGCTTTAGCCAGCGTGAGTTTATGGTATGATGTGGCGTGTGTATGTGCGTGCGTGCGTGTGTGCGTCCGTAAACTTTACATTTTAATCTTCTTCTCCAAAACCACTGGGCCAAATTTGATGAAACTTGGTAACTATTATGCCTGGGTGAAGCCCTTTCAGATTTGCAAAAATGAAGGAGTTATGTCCCCTTGGGGCCCCATAAGGGGGGAAATAGTGAAAAACTTTAAAAATCTTCTCCTCTGAATGTACAAGAGATATACCTTAGTTATTTCATTTATACCATCCCTGGGTCATCTAGTTTCAGATTTGCACAAATGGTAGCCATGAGGCTCAAAATGGGGAAATTATAAGGTTCTAAGTGGGAAAATTGCTTTAAATTATATATTTGTCACTATATCTTGAAAACAATTGACTTTTTGTATAGGCATGTATATTAGAATATTGTAGGTATTGACATGACAATCATTTTGATATATGGTTCAAGGTTATATGTTGAAAGGTCAAGGTCACAGCTGCAAAAAAAAAAAATTAAATTGCTTATTATCTTGAAAACAATTGACTTTTTGTATAGGCATGTATATTAGAATATTGTAGGTATTGTGACAAAGATCATTTTGATATATGATACAAGGTCATATGTTCAAAGGTCAAGGTCACAGCTGCAAAAGAAGACTTAAATTGCTAATTATCTTGAAAACTATAAACTTTTTGTATGGGCATGTATTATAAGTTACATGGTTTGTAAGTGTCCGGTACGGAATGATACAGGGTCAGTAGAACAGATATCCGTACCGGACACTTACAAACCATGTAACTTTTTTACCCTACCGATGACCCAATGCTAGAAATATTTTTAAAAATAGAAATATTGCTGATGAAAGAAATTAAAAATACATGTAAAACAAAATATCCGACTGCAATAAAATATTACAACAAGGAATAGCACTTAACAAGGTTTAATGCATGTTATTTAATATAACATTTAAACTTCAAAATAAATAAATAAATAAGTAGTAATAATAATAATAAAAAGAACTGTCCTTTAAGTGTTTTGAACCGCCCCTACACAGTAGAAATTTGTAAAATGACGTACTTGTGACGTATACAATGAGTTAAAACTAGGTTGTTTTGTTGACGTTTACGTTAGCGACAGGGGACGTAACTCTAACCCACCCGGTATCAGCCTTGCTGACCCAGTATTTTTGCACGTGCGGCTATGTACGGAATGATACTGGGTTGGTCATGTGATTCAATTTAGCCAATCACTATCATAGAATTTAGTCAGAGGTAGGGTAAATTAGAATATTGTAGGTATTGACATGACAATCATTTTTATGTATGGCTCAATGTTATATGTTGAAAGGTCAAGGTCACAGCTGCAAAAAAAAAAGACTTAAATTGCTTATTATCTTGAAAACAATTGACTTTTTGTATAGGCATGTATATTAGAATATTGTAGGTATTGTGACAAAGATCATTTTGATATATGATACAAGGTCATATGTTCAAAGGTCAAGGTCACAGCTTCAAAAAAGACTTAAAACGCTAATTATCTTGTAAACTATGAACTTTTTGTATAGGCATGTATATTAGAATATTGTAGGTATTATGACAAAGATCATTTTGATATATGATACAAGGTCATATGTTGAAAGGTCAAGGTCACAGCTGCAAAAGAAGACTTAAATTGCTAATTATCTTGAAAACTATAAACTTTTTGTATGGGCATGTATATTAGAATATTGTAGGTATTGACATGACAATCATTTTTTTGTATGGCTCAATGTTATATGTTGAAAGGTCAAGGTCACAGCTGCAAAAAAAAAGACTTAAATTGCTTATTTTCTTGAAAACAATATTGAGTGTGGAAGGTCCTTAGGTGGTATAGATTCAAAATTGTATCCGACATGTCTGTCAGAAATCCAAGATGGCTGCCATTACTATAAATAGCAAAAATAAAAAAATGGCCATTTTGGGTTGATTTTTGTACTGATTTTGTTGAAATTTGAAACATAGAAAATAGATGTCGGGGGATAAGACATATATAACAGGTTTTTCCTTACGATTTTTCGTTTGTGTAATAATTACGTAATATGCAAATAAGGTTTATTTTTAGCCATAATCTTTGAAAATCTTCTTCTCTTAAAGTACGTGGCCAATTGAAAGGATATGGAAGTGTGGAAGGTCCTTGGGTGGTATTGATTCAAAATTGTATCCAACATTTCTGTCGGAAATCCAAGATGGCCGCCGTTACTTTAAAGTAGCAAAAATCGAAAAATGGCCATTATGGGTTTATTTACATGTATATACTGATTTTGTTGAAATTTATAACATAGAAACTAGATGTTGGGGATAAAACATATGTAATGGGTTTTTCTGTACAATTTTCCATTTTTGCAATAATTATGTAACATGCAAATAAGATTTATTTCAGCCTAAATCTTCTGAAAGTACATGGCCAATTGAAAGAAATTTTATGATTCATAGCGCTTGAAATAATAGAAAATAAGGATATTGCTAGTGAGTTTGTTTACATTTTATTGATTGAATATATTTAAAAAGAAAAAGAAAGAACAAATAAGGATGTGCCAGGTGAGCGATACAGGCCCTATTGGGCCTCTTGTTTAAGTATTTTTGTCGAGCCTGGCATTGCCATAAGGTAAGACTTAGGCATTACTTTTCCAGTGTTGTCGTAGACGGCAACGGCATGTCAAAATATTAAAGTTTATGTTAAAGTAATGTATTTTCTGCTGCTCAATCAAAAATCTAACCATGTGAGACATTTAAATCCATGGAATTCTTGTTTGGTGTTTATACACATGTACATATATTTTAAATTCTACCGTAGACTCGATGATGCTGATCAAGGTCCTTATGCGATTATCTTGGCTCCAACACGTGAGTTGGCACAGCAGATTGAAGAGGAAACAATAAAATTTAGTGAAAATCTAGGAATTCGAACCACAGCCGTTATCGGAGGTATCTCCAGAGAAGAACAGGGGTTTAAATTACGGATGGGCTGTGAGGTAAGCAGAATCATTATATTTTAGAACATTTTAAACCTGAGGCCTGTTCAAGAGGTGCATGCAGCTTTCATTTGCAAGCCATTTAGGAATGATTGTTCACCTAAGAGCACGCTAGCATGTGACTTAATTCAAGATGGTGTACCTCGGACAAAGTTTATAAGAAATGTTTTAATAAAATTCTGAAACCAACATGCATTTCAATTTATATTTCACTGCAAGTGTATGGTATCTTTTTAGTTAAAACTTGTGTACAGATGCCCAATTTAATTTTTATTTTGACATTTTTTCTGATGCCAAGTGTCTGTATCCAAATCTAAGGGAGACTTTTTTAAAAGCATCTGGATTATTATGATGACTTAGATTCAATATGAGTGCTCATGACTGTTACATAAAAATTATATTTGCATGTACATTGGAAAGTGACCAGTCCCTTGAACAGGCCTTTGGCTTTTATTTACTTAAGTTTATTTTTAAGTTTTTAGAAAGCATATATTATTATTACTATTATTATTATGATTATTATTATTCTAAGCTTTTTCTTTAAAATTGTAGATTGTTATAGCCACACCTGGACGTTTAATTGACGTTTTGGAGAACAGGTATTTGGTATTAGCACAGTGTACCTATGTTGTTATGGATGAAGCCGATCGTATGATAGATATGGGCTTTGAACCAGATGTACAAAAGATCTTAGAATATCTGCCAGTATCCAACATGAAACCTGACACAGACGATGCGGAAGATGATGAAAAAATGTTGGTGAACTTCCGGTCGAAGAAGAAATACCGACAAGTAAGAAGATTTTTATTATAACCACACCACAGGATATTTTCAAAGTATGACACCAAAGAGGCAACTTGGTCTCAGCAGCTTAAAAACCCTACAAAAATATTAACTCTTAAACTGATAACTGGGGGTGACAACTGATAACTGGGGGTGACAACTGATAACTGGGGGTGACAATTCAATTCTTCAGGGTCTGAAGCTAATAGTTAATTCATATTATAGATTCATAAGTCCACGTTTAAGTGTTAAATTTCATAAATATAGTTTGAGTTGTTAAAACCCAATTACATGTACAGTCGACTCTGGTTAATTCGAAGTTGGTTGAATCAAAAATTCGCTTAAATCGAAATGATATAAACGGTCTCATCAGATCGCTATGTATTTCTATGCAAATTTTTGTTTTTAAATCGAAATACTGAAATTCGAATTTTGCTTAAATCTAAGTGAATTTTCAGTCCAGATAACAAAATATAATGAAAATTCCAACGTTTAAATCGAAATATACTCTCCTTGTTTATCGTAGTTTCGATTTGTTTATACGTCAAGTTGAAAGAAAGTGGCAAAATAAAAAAATACATGTACACAAAAAATATTTTATCTTTAAAATAAAAATAAATTTTAATAATATTAATATTGATTATTACCTGAAATAATTAATCCGTCTCTTGATAAAGAAGTGTTCAGTAACAGAGTGATGGTTTACTTGAAAGATTCATTTCCGACAAAAATACATATGAAAAAAAAGAAAGTCGGTATCCCATGCGTTTTCACAGCTTTCTTTTCCGGTCAGGTCATAGTAAACTGTCTGTCATTAAAAAAAAAAAATTCATTGGTGTAAAATTAAAAGTTTGCGGTCCCCTACTTCCACAGTCATTGATCAAAAGAATAGCCCACTTTAATCGCCACAATTAAACTTAATTGATCTGTCAAGGTAAATGGTATACACCATTCTGGACTGTGTAATATGCCAAGCTGCGATTTTAAAAATCACAAAAGTCGGACACTAAGGATTACAGATGAAGTTATGATAATGAATAAAGGAAACTTTAACTGAGCCTCACCATAGTCAGTGTTTAACAAATTTCAAATTTTCAATGGAACTTTGTATTTCCGATGTACTTATTTTATTGTTCAAAAAACTTTAGTTTGTTGAGCTTTACATTAACATAGAAAAATTTGAAATTATTTTCAATTTTTCAATGTTTAATTTAAACTTAATCTTAAATTGTTAATGTTAATTGTAAGCGATACACTTTAATACATAACAGAATACACATGATGTCAATAGAGGAGCACTTTACTATTAGAGTAATGTCCTGTTCTCATCGTAAGTGATCAAAACCGTTGATTCGAAATTCGGATATATCAAAATTTTTCATCCGACCCCTTCAATTTCGAATTAACGAGAGTCAGCTGTATATGAAAAAGTTGAGAAATGGGGTTTACAGTTTGATATTTTCCTGAAATGCCATTGAAGATGAGGCAAATATCCAAGTTGGGACAACGTCACAATGTAGTTTCTTACCAAGTTGAATAATGTTGAGTTGAGGAATGGTGTTTTATGCCACAGTCAATAATTTTTTTACTTATATCAAGATGGTCATTTCTAGGATGATGGTCCGTAAGCACAGCCTTTAGGACACTTGGCCGCTGACGACCCCTTGCAGCAAGTACTTGCCTATTTTTATAAGCTACATGTGATTTCTTTGAGATATTTCATTTTTGATGTTTAATAGGTCGAGTTCATTTTTGAAATAACTTTTATTTTAGGTAATACTTTTGATGTTTTTTTGAAATGTCCTAAAAATTTGTTCAGTTTAAAGTCAAGAAAGTCAGTATCATTTCCTTGTTATGGCCATTGTACTTTTACTATTATTTAAGCTTTTTAAAAACATTTTAAAGCTTGACTTTGCTACATTATGATTATATGTAAAGATTATAACAAAGTTATTAGTTCATCTGGCTGTAAGCCATGTGTGTGTGTGTGTGTGTGTGTGTGTGTGTGTTTTGTAAACTTTAATCTTTTCTTTGAAAGTGCTGGACTTAACAAAAAAATTTTGGTGGGGAAAGTTCCTATTTTGTTGCATCACTCAAAGTTTATTCAAATCAACCTGATCCTGCATCCGATATGGCCACCATTACTTTTAAAGTACATGGTCACATAAAGAAATTGCTTTTTTATTGTTATTTCTGAAATTTAACATAATAAAGAGTTGATTTTGTGATAAAAAAATGTTTTTTTAAATGAATACTGGTGTTTTCAGAGCCTTAAATAAAATCCTTCAACAGCAGAAAACAGAGTCAGTTCCCCTTAGCATCAGTTTAAAATCTGAAATGAGGTACATTTTGTTATTCATGTAACAGTTGTTCTTCTTCCTTCATGTTCAGAGTGATAGATTATTTATTCATGTAAATAAATTATCATAATTTATTAATTACAATATAGATATATATATATGGTATTTTTATTTCCCTTTCTCTGTAAACGGGGAAACATGTACATTGCAGTTTATGATGTATACCCATTGCTTTAAACAGCATTATTATAATATTGTCTTTTATTTATTAAGTATCCCATTCATATTTTTTTTACAGAAATAAAAAAATTGCTGTTTTGTTTTTTCTGTGAATAAATAAAAAGACTTAAATTTTCAAGTTTCTTTGACCAGGTTCTAAAGTTTTTTTGTACAGAAATAATCAAATGCTATTTTGCAGCTGAAAAAAAATTCACATTCTTTTTAATATCAAATGCTCTATCTCATGATCACATGAATGTGTAAACGCTTTCCTTAATTTTATTAAAGTCACAATGTGCTGAGTCAGTTTGTTTAATCTTGATTTACAGGAAAAAATGATGATTTAAGTCTGCTATCATTCCATAAATGTTTGTCATACACATGTACATATTTGGAGAACAAAACTCCATATTTAAACAAAATCATTCAAATATATCAAAAATCTTTGTAAAATTTACTGACCTAATGGGGAAAAATAACCAGACTTATTTAAAAAGTTTTTTTAATTCTGCGCATATAACAATTTTATATCTACTGCATCTTTGAACATGGATTTCTTTTTTTAATTTTTCTTTCAAATTCAACAACATATGTATATATCTTGGGAGAGGTCCAATTGGATCACTGAAGTCATTGAATTTCAAATTTTTTCCAAAATTTGTTCTATGTACAGAAAAATTCGGGGAAGATTTTTTCAATTACAAATAGAATTTAGTTAGGTCAATGTTATTTATTTTATTTTTGCTGTTATTTGTATGAGGAAATTTTTGAATAAAAGAAATATTTAGAAAAAAACCATGTGACAAACAATTATGGACCAATAGTGGCAGAAATGAGATCATGATCAAATAATTAGCACATGTCTCACCTTTGGGGTTGGATTTTTTATAAATTACAGACTAACTGATAATTATTAATTTGTTTGCGACTTCTTTTGTGATAATAAAAATACTTTTAAAGAAATGCTGACGTTAATTGACCAGACTGAACATGTACAGCTGACTGTTATTAAAATAATTAAGGCTATTTGACCAGATGAAAAGCAGTAAATTATCTGAATAATTAGACTATTGTCTTAAACCACTAACAAATCTATCCTGTATGAATAATGAACTATTATCATCAATCAAGTAATTGGAAATTTGTAAAAACTATCTTTTGTTGTTCATTTCCGTAATGTAACGTTATTTAGTGCACCATTTCGACTAAAAACCAAAATTTCAGGACACTTAATATGGGTATGTCATTATTTTGTAATACCCATGTGTAGCATACAGGTTTATATATGCGAGTTTATATAATTATATATAATTATATATATATATATATATATATATATATATATATATATATATATATATATATATATATATATATACACACACACATGTAGTTAGTTAATTAGCAGCTTGACACAATCTTTGTCATCAATTAGGTTGCCAGAAAACAAGTTGTGTCCGAAATGACCAGGTATTAGCAGGTGTGCACAGGTGAGTTTTCTGTGCATTATCAGTGTTTAACCAGACACATCACTATAGACAATTTTATCCGTAAAAGATAGAAAATAAAAGTTAAAAAAAATGGTGGTTGATAAATAAATAGCAAAAACCAAATGCCCAATACAAGTATATATCAACTGATTTTTCTAAATAGCAGATTATAGCCATTTGATATTTGTTATCCGGTTTTATCTGAATACATGTAATTTTAGTTCAATATGCAAAAATATGCTTTTTTGCAAATTCTTTTACAAATCTCTCTTCCAAAAGAACTAGGTCAATTGGGGCCAATATTTTTTTTTGTGTTGAAAGTTCCTGAATGAAGTAGATAAAAGCTTGTTCATGGCTCCTCTTTCCCTTTAAAAGGGATACCATTACAGGAAAATCCCTGAACCAGAGGCTTTTAATTACCATTGCATTGATTCATGATTTGCTGTGTGTGTGAAAACCTTTTACATTTTTTCATGTATTAAGTTTTTCATACAACAATAAATGGCAAAATTAGATGATATTGAACAATAATCGTATCTTGTTTAGGACAAAACCATTGACCTTTAGGAAGCAAACTTCCAACTACTTTCTGCTAGGATCTGCCTCTAGTGGGATTAGAACATAGGCTGTAAAAGGGGTTGTTATCCATCAGCATGTACTTTATATCTCATAGTCAAAGTCCAAAGTAATCCCAGCCGGGTTTGACCAGAACTTGCAAATTGGTAGTGAATGTTCTTTCACCAAGTACTGGCATTTAGATATGAAAGTAATGGGTTCCTTTGATTGAGACTTTAAATACCGATGCCCTCCCTGCAAATTGCTCTAAGTGCAATATAAAGGTAAACAATTTTTTGCACTTCACCTATAGCTGGTGACGTCTCAATATAAGTCACCTGTAGCTGGTGACGTCTCAATATAAGTCACCTATAGCTGGTGACGTCTAAATATAAGTCACCTGTAGCTGGTGACGTCTCAATATAAGTCACCTGTAGCTGGTGACATCTCAATATAAGTCACCTATAGCTGGTGATGTCTCAATATAAGTCACCTGTAGCTGGTGACGTCTCAATATAAGTCACCTATAGCTGGTGACGTCTCAATATAAGTCACCTATAGCTGGTGACGTCTTAATATAAGTCACCTGTAGCTGGTGACGTCTCAATATAAGTCATCTATAGCTGGTGAAGTCTCAATATAAGTCACCTGTAGCTGGTGACGTCTTAATATAAGTCACCTATAGCTGGTGACATCTCAATATAAGTCACCTATAGCTGGTGATGACTCAATATAAGTCACCTGTAGCTGGTGACGTCTTAATATAAGTCACCTGTAGCTGGTGACGTCTCAATATGTCACCTGTAGCTGGTGACATAAGTCACCTGTAGCTGGTGACGTCTTAATATAAGTCACCTGTAGCTGGTGACGTCTCAATATAAGTCACCTGTAGCTGGTGATGTCTCAATATAAGTCACCTGTAGCTGGTGACGTCTCAATATTAGTCACCTATAGCTGGTGACGTCTCAATATAAGTCACCTGTAGCTGGTGACGTCTCAATATAAGTCACCTATAGCTGGTGACGTCTCAATATAAGTCACCTAGGGCTGGTGACGTCTCAATATAAGTCACCTGTAGCTGGTGATGTCTCAATATAAGTCACCTATAGCTGGTGACGTCTCAATATAAGTCACCTATAGCTGGTGACGTCTCAATATAAGTGAAATATTCTTGACTAGGACGTAAAACCCCATTAAATTAAATCAAATCAAAGGCCAAAGTAATTCTATAAAGCTGGACTCGTCTTTATTTAAGTAAACCATCTTTAAATCGCTTGTTTAAAGACTTTTCTTCTTGATTACATTTGTATGTGTTTTTATTGTTTGTAACACACTTGGTATACAAATTGTATGTGCTTTGTGTGTGTGCTTTGTATAAGTGTGTGTGTGTGTGTTACATTTATATCTGTTCTATTATTTGAAAAATAATTATTTGTTACTAGTGTGCCTGTTTGTGTGTGTGCTTGTTTTTTTTTTTTTTGCTGGCTTTGACTATTGTTAAGTATGTTTTGTATTTTCTGTATTTTGTTTTAGACAGTGATGTTTACAGCTACAATGCCTCCAGCAGTGGAGAGATTAGCCAGATCCTACTTGAGACGTCCAGCTGTTGTACATATTGGTACAATTGGTAAACCAGTAGAAAAAGTGGAACAGATTGTCTACATGACTTCAAAAAACGAAAAGAGGTTAGACTTTGTTTTACCTGTCTTTAGTCTGCATTGGTTTTTCTAGCAAAGAAAAAATGGTTGAGTGGTAAAGACATATGTTATGAGTGGAGTAATTTTGTTTTACACCCCAGTCTAGAATGTCTAGATGGCCTCATTTATACTTAGTCAGGGCCTCAAAGGCAGATTTAGTGGTAAAGACACAAGCTACGAGTGGAGCAGTTGTGTTTTACACCCTAGTCTAGAATGTTTCACTTATACTTGTCAGGGCCACAAAGGCAGTAGTGGTAAAGACGTTAGATATCAGTGGAGTTATTGTGTTTTACACCCTAGTCTAGAATGTTTCACTTATACTTGTCAGGGCCACAAAGGCAGATTAGTGGTAAAGACGTTAGATATCAGTGGAGTTATTGTGTTTTACACCCTAGTCCTAGAATGTTTCACTTATACTTGTCAGGGCCACAAAGGCAGAGTGGTAAAGACGTTAGATATCAGTGGAGTTATTGTGTTTTACACCCTAGCCTAGAATGTTTCACTTATACTTGTCAGGGCCACAAAGGCAGAGTGGTAAAGACGTTAGATATCAGTGGAGTTATTGTGTTTTACACCCTAGTCTAGAATGTTTCACTTATACTTGTCAGGGCCACAAAGGCAGAGTGGTAAAGACGTTAGATATCAGTGGAGTTATTGTGTTTTACACCCTAGCCATAGAATTGTTTCACTTATACTTGTCAGGCCACAAAGGCAGAGTGGTTAAAGACGTTAGATATCAGTGGAGTTATTGTGTTTACACCCTAGGCTAGAAGTTTTCACTTATACTTGTCAGGGCCACAAAGGCATAGTGGTAAAGACGTTAGATATCAGTCACGGAGTTATTGTGCTTTTACACCCTCAAGTCTGAATGTTTCACTTATACTTGTCAGGGCACAAAGGCAGAGTGACGTAAAGACGTTAGATATCAGTCGGAGTTATTGATGTTTTACACTCCTAGTCTAGAATGTTCACTATATACTTGCAGCGGACCACAACAGGCAGAGTGGTAAAGACGTTAGATATCAGTGGAGTTATTGGTTTTACACCCTAGTTAGAATGTTTCCATCTTATACTGTCAGGAGCCACAAAGGCAGAGTGGTTAAAGACGTTAGATATCAGTGGAGATTATTGTGTTTTACACCCTAGTCTAGAATGTTTCATATTATACTGTCAGGGCCACAAAGCAGCAGAGTGTAAAGACGTTAGGATATCAGTGGAGTTATTGTGTTTTACACCCTAGTCTAGAAGGTTTCACTCATATACTGTCAGTGGCCACAAAGGCAGAGTGGTAAAGACGTTCGATATCAGGGGAGTTATTGTGTTTTTATCACCCTAGTCATAGAAGTTTCACTTTATAACTTGTCAGGGCCACACAGGCAAGGCGTGGTAAAGACGTTGATAGATATCAGTGGAGTTCTTGTGTTTTACCACCCTAGTCTAGAATGTTTTCACTTATACTTGGTCAGGGCCCAAAGGCAGCGTGGTAAGACGTTTAGATATTCAGTGGGTTACTTGTGTTTTACAACCCTAGTCTAGAATGTTTCACTTATACTTGTCAGGGCCCACAAGGCAGAGTGGTAAAGACGTTAGATATCAGTGGAGTTTATTGTGTTTTACACCCTAGTCTAGAATGTTTCACTTATACTTGTCAGGGTCCACAAAGGTCCAGCAGGTCAGAGTGAAAGACGTTAATATCAGTGGAGTATTGTGTTTTACACCCTAGTCATAGAATGTTTCACCTGCTTACTTGCCGGGCCACAAAGGCAGAGTGGTAAGAGACGTTAGATATCAGTGGAGTTATTTTGTTTACACCTTAGTCTAGAATGTTTCACTTATACTTGTCAAGGGCCACAAAGGCATGAGTGGTAAAGACGTTAGATAT